>JACEII010000025.1:9286375-9463173 GCA_014332785.1 Antheraea mylitta | reverse complement strand
GCGCTATTGGTATATAAAAGGATATTATTTTGATAATAATTTTAACATAATCTAGGAAAAATAGACTCCCGAGGAATAGGTTAAATTAACACTAACGTGCGAAGCAAAGTTAGTTCTAAATATTCTCAAGAATATGATGATTAAAGGCTTTGGAATATGTTTAATAATTGTGTCGTTACATTTCAAAACGCGTTTAATCCAATTTTAATCGTTTACATAACATGTTTAATTCTTTTAAGATTTGCAGTTTTAATACACCGAGAACGAAGTTCAAAACTAACTGTCTATAAGGTTTCTAGTTTGTTTTTATTATCTTTATATTTAACATGCACGAAATTTGAACAATTAGGATCGCCTAAAATTGGATTTCACTTGTAATAGAAATGTAACGACTCAATTGTATCTATTATTGAAGCTTGTTAATCTATACTTCTGTTAACTGATAATTATGCAACTAATGTTATTCAGAAAGACTAAAGTAATGCTTTAATTGATCACATTTGAGAATTAAAATACTGCAACTTTTCACTGAAATATGAAATATTTGCTGCTGTCGGTGCGTTAGTAAAAAATATTACATTGATATTTTTTTGCGAACTGTATAACAACCTGTAATCATGTTAAACTTAGTTTGTCGTTCAGCAGAGCATATCGTTTTAAAATCCCTGGACTTAAACAGTTTAATTTCCTTATAGTAGTCTTGGCGTATCGGTCCACCTTAACAATTACCAGTAATGATATTTCTACCTTTATTGCTCAAGATTGTAAGAACTCAAGTGTATAATGAACGAAAGTAATTAATCAGTTGGGTTCATGTTATTTTATACTTTATATCGATATTTTTGATTATAGAGATCAAACTTTTATCCGTGGGTTTACTCGTGTTAATATAAACTTGGCCAATCACGTAGAAATCATATATTTTTCTGGATGAATATGCAAACATGTCAAAGTGCAAACATTAATGGTGATTGGTTGTGTAGTAGAGGCGTGAAAGTTCAATAAACAAGCAAAAGATGCTCTAGGCAGTTTACAATGACGAGTTGTCCGTACTGTAAATGATGCAGACATTACAAACAACTTTGAACCGCTTTACTTACGAAGAGACCTTACTAAGCTTGTTTTATCGTATGTATCCTGCCGAATGTTCTGAAGAGTTGTCTAACCATCTCCCACCTTCTCATTTCTACTACAGAAGTACGCGGGCGGGTAAGCGTCCTCAAAGTAGTAACCAACCCGGTAAAAATAAAAAAGTTCGAAAATTTTTATCACTGTCGCACTGTGAAAATGTGGAGTTGCCTCTCCACCGGTATGTTCCCTTTGTTACGATATCGGGTCCTTCAAACGAGGCGTAAAGAATCACTTTTGCAGGTCGGCATTATAGAGATGACCGCTGTTGTTATTTAATACCGACAGTTGCCGTTGTTTGTGGACTGTGTCATACTTTTCATATATTGTTTTGCATTCATTTTGTCGAGTTAGTTTTAAAAAAAAGTTATTCGCTTTTATAATATTATGAGTAAAGATTAGTTGGGATTAAGATGTATGTCCTTTAACGCGTTGCCAGAAGGCTGGCAGATTCTTTTCATACTATAAGCGAACACTTAATAAGTAATGGAAAAAGCGGATGAAAGCTGGTATGAAAATTTTTTTTACAATTTAGTTACAACTAGCAGTGCCCGTGAAATCCGTTCTGCCTTAAGTATATGAAAATCTGCGTTTTTTTTTTGCATAACGACCTTTTCCTGACAATAACACACACAACATAAAAGAAATTAGCGAAATCGGTTCAGCTATTCTCGAAATTTGAGAGTAGCAACACATCCAGCGATTTATTTTTGTATTGTAGAAGATATGCCTCATTTTAAAGGGAAGTGAGAAAACTGTTTCTCTTTTATTCCATTGTCTTGCATTTTTTTACTGCAGTAATTAGTGATTTGAATACTGGTTTTTTTGCGTACATAATTTGATGTGTAATTTGACGCGTTATGAGAATATGTATCCAATGAATATTTAAAAATAAAAATCTACAATTATCGACTTCAGCGGTGTTCTTTGTTGAACGACAACATGGTCCTTTATAAAAAAACAAACGAAAACAAAGTCGCAAGCGGCTGCTAGTATTAGGTAATATGATCTCTTTAAAAGAAATACATATTCTTTCCAACAATCTACAACGTATATACCAATTTAAACCACAATACGCGATTTAAAGAATGTGATATTAGTAGAAATTGGCGTTTCACTATGCCCGATTACTAACAGCGATTCAATTAATGCGGCTTAACACCGATTACCCAAAGCGAGGTAAGTTCGAGATATGCAAATGCAGTTAAGAATAAAATTATTTGGAACGCGAGACCACGGTAAGAACCAGTCTCCGTTGTTGAAGTATGCTGGGGTAACTTTGTGAGTCAAACGTAATATATTTTAGGAATTGGCAAGTAAACCTTCCGCAATATCTAACAATATATAGGTATAAATCTGTATGTTGGTTTGTTCAGAATCTTAAATCTCTAGAAATTCACCTTTGAAATTTAATTCGACATGCGCCTGTTTTATATACTGTTATATACGTTACACATACTTTTTATTGTACAGCGCCATCTGTTGGCAGTAAAAACAACACATACCATTTACGAAACCATGACCGCTAGTCTACACATATAAATAAAATTGAAGGTTTTCTTTTTGTTAATATCCGAAAAGACAACCTTTGACGACAAAGATAACATACCAAGGAGTAAAACTGAATTAAACAAGTACAGTCGTCCTTAAATCCACATACGACATAGTTTGATGTATATGTTTTTTTAAGTAAACAAAATCTGAGTGAGTAAAGCAACGGGCAAAGACTAAAATTAATGCAGACACAAGTACATAATATAAACAATATTTAATACATTAAAGTGATAATTCCTCATTAGACTTCGCGTTACGAAGACTCATCTATTTCTATATTAAAGTTTTAACATAATTCTTAACCAGAAACACTGAAGAACTTGTTATGTAATCGTCATTAATTATAAATGAAACACATAAAGCGACGTTATACGTGTTAGGTACTATCGAGTTATTTCATTATACACAAACTTGTAGTCGAGTAATAGTGTCTGAGTAGAGGGCCGGACTGAGCCATTAAGGAGGGGAAATTAGTGCATTATTGACTGATTTCCCATTTCAACTAGCTGGTAGACGCCAGTTCGCTAGCTTTTCGATTTAAAATACAGGCGGGTGTTTATAGCGTTAACTTAACTCGATTATGTGGAATAAAATTGTGTGTTTTTGGGCGTAATTGTTTTATATTGTTTAAAATCGAAACAACCTGATATATCTCCGCAGATATTTAATTTTGCTATTAAGATCTTTTTTTATAAGACAAGCGAAGAGAGTTCTATTTACGATGGTATAATTAATAACATAATCTTAATATTAACTAAAGAAACTGAACAAACACTGCAATTGAAATTTGTATAAAGTGATATATTGCAGTATCTAGATTGTATACATGTAATAATTGTTGTAGAACATATTACATAACGTAATTATTTCAAGTTACTACAAAGTATGTAATAGTGACATCTGTTAAATATTTCAGGGAAGTATGTTATAGCTAATATTATCAATGTCGTATAGCAATCATTGTATCATATTTTACAGGCATACTAAATAGTTATTTTCGTTCAAAATAATGATATTGAGGCTTTTCATGCTTTATTTTGTACTGAAAGAGCTTAATTACATTATACTTCATTAAATTAACAGTAGATGTTATAGTTATTAAATCAATGATTTATATGCTAAATTAAATTTTAAATGATTTTTACGACATAACAAATGGAGCATATTTACGAATTCTCACAGTGTTATTACGGCTTTGGCTATTATTATAAAACTAATTGAAATACCTAAATAATAAAATTTCCCCTGCAGACCACTATATTATCTGTAGATTGTTGATAAAAATGTGTATTGATTATCTCATAACCGCTCTTTTTATATTATCCTATAAGATTAGCAATGAATAAGTATGGATTTCATATAATTTCTTTAAAATCAATTTCTTTAAAATCTTCAAAAAAACTAAATTTGATTTTAATCGTCCATATAACATGTTTAATTTTTTTAAGATTTCCAGTTTTTATACACCGAGAACGATGTTTAAATATTGGCGACCATGAGGTTTTTGATATTTTTTTATGATGTTCTAATTTT
Organism: Antheraea mylitta; assembly: GCA_014332785.1. Lineage (NCBI taxonomy): Eukaryota > Metazoa > Arthropoda > Insecta > Lepidoptera > Saturniidae > Antheraea > Antheraea mylitta. The sequence goes on along the minus strand of JACEII010000025.1, from coordinate 9,458,958 downwards.
ACACATAGAAAAATTGAAGAACTTAAAAAATAACGTAAAATATTAGAACTGGCTAAGATTGAATTTAGCTTATCTTGAAATGTAGATATATATTCGCTTATTTTTTTTATATGTCGTCTATAGCATTCTCTCATTTGAATAGTTTCTGTTGAATGAAAGTCGATCAAGTCAATCGGTGTCGCAGCGAACCGGTCCTAAAGTCACCCTCGCGTCGCGACACAACGGTTGCTTGTAGGGCCTCCAATTAGTTTTTATGGTACGCTTCATTACAGCCAGTGTTAATTATTATTGTGCTGACGAACGCCCTGTTCTCACTCGACGACCTAATTAGAACGGGTGCCGCGTTTTTCCATTTTTTTTGTTTTTTTGTCAGCAAATTATGAGCATTGGGGTGTGCGGACGTTTAGTATGGGAATACGTGCGGGGGTTCGTACGTACTTGCGAAATGCGTCGCTTGAATGAATTATTAATTCGAATTATACTAAATTGCATTTCTATAACCCCTCATAACGGAAATAAATTGATTCTATATCGTGAATTATATTGTAAATTTTTAGATTGGTGGACACGACTTTTGTCTCACTGGGTAGCTATATACGTCAGAAGGTGTAACTCTCGCAATAATGATAAAATTAGGCGGATCAAGTTTCTAGATTAGCCTTTACCGTGTAATGACTGTGGATGGATTGTATATCTTGCGTTGGTCATAGTGTAGTCACTACATAACACTCGGATAAAAAACATTACATTAAATATATATAAAAATAAAATGTCATCATTCAAAATCTACAAGTGGTATTTCGATTAAGCTTTTTTTTTAGTAAAACTACTTATATTTCTATTTCCATAAACTTTATTTTTATATATCATTGGACGGAAACGAACAATTAGGTCACCTGATGTTAAGTGATCACCACCGTCCATAGACACTTGCAACATCAGAGGAGTCTCAAGTGCTTTGACAGCCTGTGTCGGAGGTGGGATGGAGGAAGTGACGAGGACCGGGGGAAGGTGAGAAGGGGTGGGCCTCCGGCGCTCTCACTGAACGAACAAAGCACAACAATGGATGCACTGTTACTTCACGTCGGTTTTAAGTGAGAGGGTGGTACTACCCTGGGCGAGCCAACCCATTCATGCTGAAAAGTCAGTAATAGTTTCAGCGTGGCTCTACCACTTATTACATATAATAAAGAGTTAAAAGTTTTAAGAATCTACGATTTCTGTAACGTTGTGTTTCTGTGTATTTTTTTTGCCGTGGAGAAGTGTAGCAAGCGGTGTGGTTTGCACGCGTAGGATTAGGGAAGACACGAATAAAATTGTTTACAAAGGAATTTTGTAAGCAAAATTTATTTGTGGTTTCAATTTTGTTTGTTGTTTGAACAACACATAAAACTGTATTTCAAATAATAAACATAATAAAATATTTAAACGAAATCGCGAGTATCAGGTATTTTATTAAATCAAAAACACAGTTAAATTAAATATGTAAGAAGCTGGTTTCACGAGAACCTCCAGTTTCATCTGGATTGATCTTTGTGTTTATTTTTTTGTAATATTACAATAGCCCTATCGTACCTTACGTCATCTTTGTTAAACTTTAGAATTACTGCTATGGAAAAGTATAATAATATGCAACCTCGGCAATACTCTGCCAAGTTCTCTTATATCAACTAGTAAAAATATTACCAAAATTGATTCAGTATTTTTTTTTAGAAAGTCATCCAGCAAAACACCAAACACTTCGATTCTATATATATATATATAGAACTTATATGTATAGAATAATTATATTAAACACAATATATGCCTAAGTTGAGTTTCCAGAAAAAGCCCAACCTCCTTGATACCTACTTCTTAAAACATTTAAAAAGTTTGATACCTCTGTAACTCAAATTTTTAGTTTTTGGCGGGATTTTAGTCTGTCATGTAGTGTATTTTATATCTTATTCATAATCTTGTGTTATTTGACTGTATATTTTGTAAATTTGGTGGTGTTTTACGTAATATAGTTAGGTTATTGTGCATAAGTGAAGTGAATGGAAAATTATACCACGGAGCATGAAATTCTGAGATGCCACAAAAACTCCCTGGAAGGTTCTAACAAGGGATCCACCATCTTGTTAGAATATTGATACACACGGCGCTTAATATTGAATTGATCGTACGACGCTTGTGACATTATTGACTACGTGACAATGGCAGTAATAATTTGAAAGATTGATTGCCAAAAATAAAGTTTAAAAAATTTCGAATTTTTGTCGCACCTCCGTTATGTTCGACTTATCGAGGCTCTACTGTAAAATCCCTATATTTGTTTTAATTTACTAAGCTGTATAATCAATGTTACAGGTTATGTTGATCTCGATAAAGGTAAAGTGCTGTTTGATTTCTTAGCAGAGTCGTAAATTCGAGCTAATTGGTACGATTAGAAATTCTTATTTTTTTTTTTATTAATTATTATACGCAGATTTCTAATTTTATCGTGTTCTTTATTGCCTACCGATTACTTCTCAATATAATTGTTACACGAAATTGATTGTTAACATGTTATTTATTCACCGGATTTCACCAATTAAATGGTATTTTTGTTTTTTTTTTCACAGGCGTTTTTTTTTTAATTTTGTCGCGTGCTTTAATTATAGTAAAGTAGGTTAGTTAGTCGGTATTTATTTCTCATGTTTTACTTTACGAACTGTAATCATAACCGCTCTGGTGTGATATTATTTAAAACGGTTTCCATTGTGCGTTATAACTAATTGTATGTTACGAAACAATTCTTAAAATACAATCTTGTATTATACAATTCAATACAATATTATTTATTGAATTACTTATCAGTATAAATCTGGAGAGATTATTTAGGACGTGAATACTTCTTTAGGAACGTTGAGCGGTACTTCTGACAGTAGAAAAATTTATAATTTCGCGTCATGACATGCTAGTGAGCACGACCGGTCGTATTACCTAAAACTATACTAAGCCTCACCAGCCGTGAGGAAAGATGCACGGGGTATGGGGAGCTGAGGACGAATTGTGCTCCTGATAAAAACGAGCATTACCGAGAAACGCCGAACTGTGAATGAATATGGCAGGCAGGTCCAACGTCGATTATATAACCTAATTGTATTCTGTAGTGGTAAAGCCAAGCTGAAGCTATTATTGTTTTCAGCACGAATGGGTCGGCTCGTCCGGGGAAGCACCACCCTCACACAGAAAACCGACGTGAAGTAACAGTGCTTGCATTGTTGCGTTTCGTTCGGTCAGTGAGAGAGCCGGAGACCCACCTACCTTCCTCTTCCTCCTTCCCTCCCTGTCTCCCTCGCCCTCCTCCCAAATACAGGCTGGCAACGCACTTGTGACTCCCCTGGTGTTGCAAGTGTCTATGGACGGTGGTGATCACTTAACATCAGGTGACCCATCTGTTCGTTTGCCTCCTATGATATAAAAAAAAGGTATTTATTCAGAACATTAGAGATTATGCGGGAGTGAAATTCTGCGATACGGATGTCAGTGGTAAAAATGACAACGATTAAAATTATACCTTGAGCTAATTTTCAACAATATTGCTGTTACAAGTAAATATTTTGTCTAATAATTCATATTGCGTAGAAATAATGTAAAAACAATCACTTAGAAAGAGATGTTTAATATTACGTATAAAGAGGCAGTATTGTAGTCGCTTTACTAAAATCTGATAATGACTGCAACATAATTTAAATTTGTCATTTTTTTATATCATATTAGGCAAACGAACAGGTGGGTCACCTGATGTTAAGTAATCGCCAGTGTCCATAGACACCAGCAACACCAGAGGAGTCGCAACTGTATTGTTAAGTTGTGTTAGTGGGGAAGGGGAAAGGGAGTATGAGGGATGGAGGGAAAGGAGGAGGGAGTCCCTACCCTTTTTTTAACTTTATTATTGGCAATCAATCTTTCAGATTATTACTGCCATTGTCGAGTAATCAATAATATTACAAGCGTCGTACGATCATTACAATATCAAGCGTCGTGTCAATCAATATTCTAACAAGATGGTGGATCTGTTGTTAGAACCCTCCAGGGAGTTTTTGTGGCACCTCAGAATTTCATGCTCCGTGGTATTATTTTCCATTCACTTCACTTATGCACAATAAACCAACCATATTACATAAAACACCACCAACTTTACACAATATAGAGTCAAGAAACACAAGATTATGAATAAAATATAAAATCCACTACATGACAGACTGAAATCCCGCCAAAAACTCGTCCCTACCCTTTCATGCTAAAACCAGTTAAAGGTTCAGCGTGCCTCTACTGCCTACAGTTTCTGGAATACTTAACTAATAAGTCGATTAAAAGTATTTGCTATATGACCTCATATCATTTAAAAATATATACACTACGTCACACATATAATTATATCTAACATAATCCATATCACATTACACCTTGTTGGAATATAATAAAAGTCATATTTAAAATACAAAGTAAGAAAAACGATATTATAAATAACATAAGCGCAAAATCCAAGAGAATTTAAGCTACACATCGACAGTTAATAAATTATTCAATGACCAGAGAGCGGTATTCTTGTGTTTTAAGTTATAATATCAGCTGCATACTGCCTCCGGTTTCGCTTATTATGTATTTATGGTGGAAATTATAGATTGTGTAACGAATTTCCTATAAATAGTTTTACCTTCTGCAGTCTACTTTATGAGCATAAATAATGCAATGTTCATAAATAATTGTTTCATAGAATATAAGCCATTTAACATTGCATCGGTTGTTAATTCTTATACAATCTGAAGCACTTATCCTGGTTTGAGTTCTGCAAATGTCAGAAGTCTTAAAAAACTTCTCCGATACACATTTTGGGATACTTGTCCTCCTACTATTTTGGGATCCTTAGAAAAAAAAAACATAATGTATATAGATATATCTTTGTATTATATTACTATTATGCATACGACATTGGAATATTGTGCATTTAAGAATAATTATAGATATTAGCAATTAAATCCTGTATGCGATATATTTAGAAATATTAGTTCTGACTTGTCGACCGACACGACTAACTCAGAAACCCCAATTATGTCTACACCTATGTACGTGTGTATTTTCATTTGTAATATTAATAATATCTAACATGTTTCAATATTTAAGGTGGATTTAAATTATAATTATTAACAATTGCAGTCTATATGCAATATATTATTAAATGAATAAATGCTCTGAGTTGTTGACCTATGGCCCAGTTAATTTAAAAAAATTCCAAATAAATTTAAATCTAACTATAGTTTTTTTGTAATATTAATAATAATTTGCTAATACATCTGTATTGTATATTTTAGGCATATTTTAATTATAGTAATTATTATATACAACCTATATGCAATATATTATGTAATATAGTCTCTGACTTGTCGACCTATGGTCATACACGGTCATACTAAAAATTCCCATTAAATATAAGTCCACTGTATTTACTATATTTAACAGTAATATAACACGTCTTTATTATATAGTTAATGCATATTTAGTTACACTAAATAGGTTTTTAAATCTATATGCAATATGTTACGCAGTCTCTGCTGTAAGTTGTCAGCTTATGACACGGTTAATTCAAAAGATCCTAACCAAATTTAAATATATGTACATATTTTTTATATTTATTACTAATAATATTTGTCCCACACATCTATGTTGAGTGTTTTAGGCAATGTATGCTATATCTTGTCGGTCTATGACACGGTTAAACTCAGAAGACCTCATTGGGGAGGCACAGGCAAAGCTAATCACAGATGGCGCTAGCATCGCTGGTTTATGTCAACGAGTTGTCAACAGGTACTCTGAGGTTGTCAATGTCAAATAATTGTCATCGTGGTAATCTAACCTTACCTTGTTTTACGCTATTTGTATTAGTACGTTTTTTAATTAATAATCACGTATTCCTTAATGATTGTAGCCAGTTTAAAAAAGGAATTAAAGAATAGAAATGCTTCCTTAACCCGACAAAATCTGATCTTATACTTATCTATTTATATGCTATATTACCTATATTGTATTCTTATCTATGAATGTACGCATTTGACACAAGCTTGACTTGAATACGCTACAACTACCGACCATAGACTATTTGTCGTACAGGTACCACCGACTGTGCCCAACTAGCGGGATAAATAAGCAGTGTGTACCTCCCCATCAACTCTAAATCTGTGTATATTATATCCTGTGCGTAGTATTATTAAGACACATCCAACATGTATTGTTTGTTTAAGGCGCATTTTAATTATACTTATTAACAATTAAAGGCTATGCACGAATGTAGGTCAAGACGGTATAAAAGGAATAAATCAAGTGGCAACTATGATCTCATGTATTATTGTGTTTAATTCGCAAATATTAAGACCTTATCTCGTATCATTAGAGAAGATAATCGCATGAACAATTATATACGTTGGATAAACATAAAGGTCACATGTATCATTACATTTTATTTTAAGATCATTATTTCTAAATGCGTTTCATGATTAATATTAAATTGTTGTATAGTTATGTCCTTTTAAGCTTTTACTAGTTATCTATTTGGTATACATAACTATTCGAATAGTATTTTTATTCTTTTTCGCGACCTATCTATATTACCTGCTGTTACATATATTTATGTTCTAATTTACATATATTAATATTTTAATTTATATTACATACATAGATTACATATTTAGATTTAATGAAATAAATTAATATACATCTCATGTGATTAATTGGTGTCATTTCGAATTATTTTAGTAAGGAATAAAATCCAAAATCTATATCATCTCCATAAAATCACGTCTACATTTTTTTCATTAAAAAATGTAATATGTTCTTTGCTTAATATTCATACATAAATCCTCTAATATTATGTTGCAATGTAGGCAATAATATCAGTGAGATATTAAGGAATACATCAATAAAGGGTTCGACGTTCTTGTTCCTTCCTTAACGTAGTCCCGTGAAGCTGTTAAGACTTTGCTAGGTCAATGGCGCAGTCAGTTCAAGAATTAAAGAGTTCCTGAAACTTCTTTCCAATGTTGTGGTAATACGATGAAATTCAAATGAAATAAATCTGTACTCTAAATAGATACAGAACTTTTACGCCTGAACCTGAATTATGTTATAGTCATAGAGGAATCGAATAAAATCGTAGTACAATTGACTTGTAATACAACGATTACATGCACACACAGACGATATATCTATATCATATACTAACCCCTGCCTGCGACTTCGTCCGCGTAGTAATAGAAACTTTGGGCTAACGCTAACAAGCAGCGGAAGCTCTCAAATTCTCAAAAAAAAAAATCATTTTTCATTGGTGCTCCGATGCTATTGGTCCTAGCGTGATGACATATAGCCTATAACCTTTCGATAAATGAGCTATATATATAATATTGAAAGAATTTTTTACGTCGATACAGTAATTACTGATATTACCTCCTACAACGTCACAAACTTAACCTCTTTATATTATTAGTATAATACTTATATGATTATTGATGATATTATACTGCATTAGATAAAATAATTATATGTTAAACTAGCCACTGCCCGCGACTTCGATCGCGTGGAATAAATACAATAACACCAACACTAACACGCAGCAGTTCTCAAAAGGAAAAAACATCCCGATTTTGAAACATTTTTCATCTGTGCTCCGTTCCTATTGATCTTAGCGTGATGATATATAGTATACAACCATTCTTGATGAATTAGCTATATAACATTGAAAGAATTATTCAAATCGGACCAGTAGTTCCTGAGATTACCCCCTACAACGCCACAACATTACAACGTCACAAACTCACAAACTTGACCTCTTTATAATATTAGTATAGAAGTATAGATTTAGGCGTCAATATGTTATTTGGTCCAGTGGTCCTAATTTATTCGACTTTTCTAGAATTATCTAATATATGTTCTAGTCATAGAACTAAATACAAAAGGACAAGATGTGACAAGGTTTGGAAGCAATAATTCCAGAAAATTCTTCAATATACATTAGGGATACGTTTAAACGAGCAATTCTTGTATATTTTTATATTTGTATATATTCATGATCTCGGAAATGGCGTCCTCTATTTCCGTGAAATTTAGTATGTAGGTCGTTTCGGTAACGTTAAATTGATCTAGCTAGATTTTATTCATAGAAAACTTTTTTTTACTAAAATTTCAATAAAAAATGTTTTTTAAAGAACCGAGCTAGGCTCGGTCGCCCAGGTACTATACATTAGGGGAGAAGTCTTTGATTCTCTCTATAACTAAAAACGAGAATATATTTAAAAATTATTAATGTTATTTATTTCGTATTTATGATACTTATATACAGTAATAACACTTCTAGTGAATAAAATAAATATTCATAACGAATATTATAAAAAAATGAACTTTTTGTATGTAAATTATTTATATTAATTATGTTGGTAACATACATTAATGTGCAAATAAGTATTTCTTTATGACTCGTGGTTTACATTCGATTATAATAATGTTAATTAATTTTAGAAGACACAATCTTAAAATGTATATTTAAAGGTCGCGTTTCAAAATTACTTAACGTGATTCAAAATTCTTTACTTACACTATAAGCCTATATTTTACGTTTTAATGTATAGTTCGGTGAAGCTGTGAAGGCCTAGTAAAGCCAATAGCGAATTCAGTTCGAGAAAAAGTTTTAATGTAAAATAAAAAAATAATTTCTGTATGAATTTTTTTTTTCAAAATTCTTGAGTAATTTATAAACACCTTCTATCTGTTTAAAATGTTCAAGAGTTCAACTAAGCTCAAGTTCTTAGTCGAAATATTAATATTTATATATAAAAAAATCACCTTACCAAAATAGGACGATTTATACCCATATTCATGTGTTAATTAACCGTTGTTAATAAAATGATACCGAGTTTGAATTCGCTTATTGCTGTCACCAATTTTTTTATAGTTCTTTTATTGTAATAAAAAAATAATAAAATCGATTAGTTATAATATAGGAACCGAAAATACCAAGTTGATTGTTGTAAGCGATAATATGTGTTTAACGAAATGTCAAGTTTATAATCATTCCAATCCGCCCACGTCGACAATCTGGTTGTAGCTGGCAAGTTATACAACTTAAGTTTAATTATTTTGACTCAAGATTATCCTCGAATGAGAATAATGATTTATATGTCACTAGCCCCTGCCCGCGATTTCGTCTGCGTGGTAATAGTTACGTTGGTCTAACGCTAACGCGCAAAGGAAGTCAAGAAGAAAAAAATCCCGGTTTTGAAACATTTTTCATCGGTGCTCCGCTCCTATTCGTCTTAGCGTAATGATACATAGCTTATAACCTTCCTCGATAAATATGCTATATAACAATAAAATAATTATAAATCAAAAAAGGTAATCTCAGGATCTACTGATCCGATTTAAAAAATCTTTTAGTGTTATATAGCTCATTAATCGAGAACGGTTATAGGCTATATATTATCACGCTAAGACTAATAGGAGCGGAGTACCAATGAAGAATGTTTCAAAATCGGGTTTTTTTCCTCTTGAGAGCTTCCGCTGTATGTTAGCGTTAGCCCAAAGTATCTATTCCACGCGAACGAAGTCAGTTACTTTTAGTTAGTCGCGGACAGAGGCTAGTAAGATATAAAATAAAAATAATTACTACATAAAAAAACCGTGCAAAACCGCAGGAAATTGCTAGTATATTGCATCGAAAGATAATGCAAAAGTTGCAAGGTTTGATAACTTCGCTTAAATATTACAAAAGGTATGCACATTACAAACAATAATTTATGCAACAAGATTTATACAATAAATTATAATCAACATTTCAACTATGAAATCTATATATAATTTATTTAATGTTCGACCTTCGTCAACCTATTAATTATTTAATAATACTCGATTATGGCATTCAAATTGCAAATGATGTGTTTTTTTTTTCGTAATAGGTTTGTAATTATACATCTAATAATGGAAGTGTGCTAATTAGCAGTATTATATCTTGGTTGCGAACTGTTTGTAAAATAGGATACTTTGAAAAACGACTAGGATTTTTTTAATATCAAGTTATATACTTCTAATGTTTCACTTATTTTCTCGAGACAATTTTTTTTTTTGGTTTGTGATATAGTACGATTAACATAAGGACGATAATCCTGGCTCCGTAAAGAGAAAGTGTGGACCTAAGTAAAACACAAATTGGTGGAAAGTCTATATCCCGTATCGCTAGCGTATTACATGTAAAAATTTTTACATTAACAAAAAGAAAGTACCGTTAAATGCACCTTTTTCCCGATTCTGAATATATATAAAACCTAAAAAGCGAAAAGACCGCAAATATGCCTCTAATTCTTTGGGAACTATATACTTCTCGGCGCTTAAAATTATGGATATATTGCGGTTATACACCCCTATATTTCTTCATACCCAAGTGACTGAACTGTACCTGATAGGAACAATGGAATATAAAGATAAACTAACGTCGCATACTAATGGATGTACAATCGAAATTAATCGTCTATCATGCATGACCGAAATACTCCTCGCTTAGCCGCAGGTCAACAGGGAAGAGCCCCACGAAGTCAATCCTGAGCAATCACACTGTGCTTCAAATGAGCTGAATGCGATCGAGATGGTTGACATACTTATTCTGGAGATAGATGTAGAAAGAGTCACATGATATGATTGTCTCGGTTGTAATTGGCTTATGGTGAACGAGTGTATTAGAGATAAGACGGTTTTTGTATTGGGAGTGAATAAAAGTTATTTAATGTGGTTTTTATGTTTAAATCTCCAAGCACACGATCCCAAATAGATAAGAAAAAACAAGGAGAGAAAAAACAAGGAGAGAATTGATTATACGGGACATTTGGCTTATAGAATTATGTCGGATCGACAGGCGCATACCATTAAACGGCGTGAAAGCGCGAGCTAACTGTACTGTAGCGCCATCTCTGAACAACAAACAAATTTTTATGTGATTAAAGTATGTAATACAGAAATTAATTTTATCTGCGATGAGTAGAATCCTCGATATTAATCTCAGAACATAACACGCCTAAGTATGACACTAAAAAGGACTTGGTGTATGGTGGTACCCTTTTGCATTAAGAAGGATTTTAAATTCCATTGCAACTGTCACAACTCTGTGTCATATAAATTTGAACCTTATGGAACGGCACAAAACGACTGATTCGTTCGTGGCTCGACTGTTATAACCAGTTTTGTCGCAAAATTACATGTTTTCCGCATACACTGTAACCGGTGTTAACATGTGGGAAGTTTTATGTAATTATCTATTTTATAGCTATTATAATTATGTTTATGTATGGAGCATAATTATTGTTAATGATTAGTAAAATCTAGCATCTAGTATATAGCTGTGTGTTCGAATTGCCTTTTCTAATTTAATTTTAATATCGAGAATTATATGTTTTACATCATGTCGTGTGTGGCTTACATTGTTTAAAAATAACCAGAAGGAGGTTAAGTTTTTTTGAGCGTATATAATATGTATGTATATATGTGTGTACGTGTATGTATGTTTTTTATAAGATGTGGTGAGTTTATGTGATTTGATGAAATAAGGTATCATTAGAATGGTCTTGTTTCAGTGTTTTCAATCCGATTTTTTTGTTTTTATGTACTAATAATTTTACGTGTTCTTGAATATTATTAATACTTTTGTACTTTTGATTATTAAGTTATAAGAAAAAGAAAGTCAAAGCATAAGAACTGCTGACAGAAGTGAAAACTTAAAACAAGAAATAACTGTTTTTTTTTTGGATTTTAAATCTTTTGTATTATTTAATTTTCAAAATTTACATACCTATAGAAATTATTATCTGGTTTTCATATCTATTAGTACTCCGGACAATGATTATATACTTCTTTACAGTTTATATATGAATCAAACGTATAATGTGTTGCAAAATCTCAATATAAAATATATATATTAGATGTATACAGGCTTCTATACTACGTGTCGTTAGTCTGGCGCAAGCTGTGCAAGCGTAATGCGGTCGGTAACACTTACTAATATGTTATGACGCGAAATTATAAATTTATTCCTGTCAAAAATACCGCCCAACGCGTCTAAGGAAGTTTTCACTTCAAAAACAAACCTCAGCTTTTTTTAGAAAATAATGTATGAACTTTGTATGTGCGTACTTGAATTTAAAAAAACTTCTCGTATGATAAATAAAACTCAAACGAAAGAAGTCATTTTATTTTTTCAATTGTTATTCCAACACTCGTCATAAACCGCTAAATTATTTTTTTCTTTTTTAAAATAAACTACTAAACATGGTACATGCCGAGGTTGAAACCTACTAGACCACCACTACTTAACCATTTCTAATACCTCTGATCTAGTTACACTATACAAAAATCTTAACACACTTTACCTTATTCATACGTAAACTTAACATAACCGTCTCTATCGTAACCTAATCTTCTAATACCTTTAAATGAACAATTCTTGTATATTTGTATATATTCAGGATCTCGGAAATGCCATCATCTATTTCTGTGAAACTTAGTATGTAGATAGTTTCGGGGACGATAAACCGATCTAGCTGGATTTTATTCATAGAAAACTTTTTTAAATCGAGATTTCGGGCAATTAAAAAATATAGCTAGAATATGGAAGTAAATTTCGCCGCCGCTGTCGAAACAAAAACAGCTCAGGTGGCAATTGGTTGCTTCGGAAATCGGTGTAACCCCAGTTTGAATCCGAGTGTATATAATTTTTTTTCTAATAAATGAGAATTTTGTGAGGCAAATCTGACAGTTTATTTTAATTTAACAATATTTTTTAAAGAACCGAGCTAGGCTCGGTCGCCCAGGTACTTCTTTTTAAAGTTACAGTCCTATAAGAATGCCACATTGGCAATTCTCTACAATTTCACTTCACTTTCGATCTACACCGCAGCGAACGTGCCCGAATACAAGATATCTACATAATTAACTATAATTAGCCGGTATTGGGAAATAACGTTATGTAAGCAGCTCATTAAGAGAACGTAATTAGCTTCACTGAGGGGAAACAGTGCGAGCGAATTTTTAATGAGGAAAAAATCTACTTCAATGTTGTTACTTATCGGTAACCGACACGTGTAAACTATGCTGTTATAGAACAGCTAAACATACGAGGATATATTTATAATATCCAATAATATATAATAACTAACGGATCACATAGGCACACTTTGCTTTGAACATAAAAAATATATCTATCACATAATTATTTATTAAATATGAAATCAAAATATAAAAACAATGTTGGTTGGAAAATTAAAGGACATATATATACTTAGAAAACAGTACCACTTGTTTTTTTTAACATAGAAAACGAATAGACAGGTCAGACGATGTTAAGTGATCACCGCCGTCCCTAGACACTAGCACCACCGGGAGAGTCGTAAGTGTGAGGAAAGGAGAGAAAGGAGATAGGAGAGAGACGGGGAGAGGAGGTGGACCTTTGACACTCTAAATGACCGAACGAAACGCAATAATGTAAGCTCTGTTATTTAACGTTGGTTTTCTGTAGTAGTCCGGTGAAGCTGTTAAGATCTTGCTGGGACAATAGCGTAGTCACTTCGAAAAAAAAACAGTCGGTTTTCTGTAGGTCGGTTCGTACTACCTCGGGCGAGTCGACCCATTCATGCTGAAACCAGTAATGGCTTCAGTGTGGCTCTACGTCCTACATGATCTAATTGTAGCTAAGAACTATTTCAGGTGATCCCACAAGTACATTACATCGGATTTATAATGTGCATGATAGTTTATTCCAGTCGTTGCTTTTTTCAAAGTGATTTAGGTTGTTGATTTGCCAGACCTATACAACTTCAACAAACCTAAAGTTACCTACTAGTAGGAGACATATAATACGTAACGTATTTGATTTCATTCTTATTTTTCTTCTTCTTGACTTATGTAGATATAATATGCATTTATTTACTCTTTAAAGTTGGTAAAATGATGACCTACCATAGAAAACACCTTGACGTTTTTTATTGCAACTTGAAATACATTCCTTGTAATTCCTCCTTATTTTCAATATTGTACAAGATCCAAGCTATATTACGCAAAATTACACAGACATTCCAAAATAATGCAAGTAAAAAATTTGAATCCCGCCAAGAACTCAATTTAATCCATTTACCTAAACGCCTTCCTTCGCCTAATTAGAAAAAAAGTTGTGTAACCAATGACATTTTAAAGTCATAATTCGAAAATAGAACACGATATACTCTCCCGATAAACTAAACAAATGAATTCCAATTCGACACCGTCAGTCCATTGACGGCTATGAACCGCTAGTTCAGCGTCTACTTCCGTCGCGGCGTTGCATGCATTATCAGCTAATTACGTTTCGATTATGATCGTATCGGCGTATTGAATATTTTATATAGCGTCGTATTGTTCGCGAGGCGGTGTGCGCTCGCCTTTATGTCGTCTCTATGGTTTATAGTGTTCGAAATAATTATTCAAAGTTTGGTTACATTATTATATATCACAGATAATGTATAACCTTCCAATTTATGCCATCGTTTTTTTACTCTGTGATTACATTTTTAGTATCGAATCGTGTGATAGAGTCATTGAAAATACTTGAAAAAGATTAACACAAAACAGGATGGAGTTTTTATGCTTGTGCTGTCTAGGTGGACGACAAAGGTAATTATTCATTGTAATTAATTAAATATATAAATTGATTTATTTAAGAATGTTTGTCGATAATCTGCAATAACCTTAGTTGATTATTGTAAAAGTTAATACGTTTATTTCATGGAGAAAACACATGTCATCGATATTATTAAGTTCCCACTAGGTGGCGGTAGCATATATTTTATTGATACTTTTTTTTTCGATCTGACTACGCTATTGGTCTTGCAAGGTCTTTAAAGCTTCACCGGACTACTTATCGATACTTAGTTGCGGTTACTTAAGCGGTTGTTAGATATAAAAAAAAGGATTGAGCAAAATCACCTTTCCAAACCTTGTCATAGTGTCTCTTGATTTGTCACCTTATGGGTTAAAATGGCATATGTAGTTTCGATAGACGACAGCCCCTAGTCTTTTCACACTGCAGTTTGATGCCTATACTTTCGTATAAAGACACTGTAACACGAATAACGGTTACAAAATGATTTAGCAGTCTTGACTACGCACCCGTATTTACAAACACAAAGTTGCATACAAACATAATTTTAACGGAAACAAAGAATATGCTAGTAATTAGCTGGAGTACATCAGGCGATCACAACACATACACACACATTAGTGATCACTAATTATACTTCATTATAACTAATTGTACGATACGACCGACTAAGAAGTATTCGCGACTATTAATGACAAAAGCAATTAGGGTGCACCAACACAAATGTGCTCGTATATGGTATCACAGTTTTGTATGTGTGGGTAACGCCAGGTTTTTTAATGTTCTCTTGTATTTATTACTGTTGTTGTAGTGTTAATAAGTTTTGAATCATCGTTATCTATGTATAGAGCTATTAACATACGTTTAAAGTATTTTTTTAAGCAGATCGAGGAGGTTTTTAAAGCTAATTTTAGTCAGAAATATGTGAAGACTCTGTGACATTTGCCCTTATGAGTATTTTGTTTGAAAGCTTAAAATTTCCGGTGTCACGTGTTATCAGATTTCATTGTGAACAAGGAGGAATTTACAATATGATTAATCCAAATAATTTTAGCCTTGTTCAAACTGATCTAGATATTTTAAAAATATTTCTTATTATTACACGGTTACATAACAAGTTAATGATGCGATAGAACCGCGTGATGTAGCATAGGTATTCATATTTCGGTCCATGTCGGCAGTCTTCGGGTCTTGTCGGGTGGTGTTCCCGTTTTCGGCTCCCGAGACACCGAGCCTCACAACATAGCCCGTTCTACCTCACTATTAGGTCGCTCTCACTTGGTCTAAGACCAAAATTTTGTATAGTAATCACTCTGCTCTAAGAGGTCGTAGCATAATGTTGGCTAACGTATAAATTTCAATTAAAAATTTGAATAATATATATTTTAATATCAGATTGTTTATGATACGCTTATCTTAATTTTCTATAAGTAAAATACTTAATAGCTTTAGATTTATACGTCTAAGTCGTACATATAATCTGGCACTATATCATGTGTAATTCGGTTTTTCTCTTATACGTTACGACAAAAAATATCTTAAATCCTGAAATGATTAGTACTAGTTACTTAATTTTTATACGGAATAAAATAATATTCGATCATTTATCTAAATATATATTTAAAAAATGGGATATACCTATTGTGATATGGATGAACCAAGTTAAACATGAATTTTGCTGGGGACTGCCGCGGTAAAGCTATTGCATAGCATTTTTATTAACTTATGCAATTATAACTATTTATTTATTTTATTTATGCAGTATTTTTTTCCTTTGTTTTTTTTTTCTTTGATATTAATTCAAGTTACACTTTTTGAGCGTGGTGACCGATAAGAAAACAATTTTTTTTTTAATAAATAAATGAGAAGTTAATATTGTTCAAAATATTTTTATAATCTTACAATACATGTAGGTTATTCAGGAAAACACTTTATACACAAATTATACGAGTACAGATATTCACTGTTGTACATAGATGATAAATACCTATACACCAGTATACTTTCTCACAAACAGCTGATTACGTATTCGTCCGATTTCGGAGCAGCTCGTCTCGATCCGTTCGAGCTTTGTACAGTCGTACCATATATACGTTAAGCGAACGCTCGGCCGAGCTACATGGTAGGCAGAGTGGGGGGTGTTAGGTTTTTTCGTTACGAAATTTTTCGATTCGGTCTCCACGCTCAAGGCCCGCGATAGAAGCTATTCAATAGCTTAAAAAGACAATTAAAAAATAAACTTTATTTGTAATCAGTTCACTTATTAAAACTTCCTTTATACAGTTTTTGAAAGGTATTGACTTATGATTATGACGTAATGAAAACCTGTTGTTATTATTGGCGAATGTTTTTTGTCGTGAAACAACGGAAACGGATCTTAATTCGGAGGTGCCAACCATCGCCCGCTCCCTGCTAGAGCCGCGTTAATGACAATAACTTGCTATTAACTCGGCCAAAGCGACCGGTTAGAGTAGGCCCCCGTCCCTCTCCCCGTTAGTAGTCCGTCATAATTACACACAATTCCGCCAGTTTATGCCGGGCAAGAATGTACAGTCATTAAGAACTTGAATCAGTCCGTTGATATTGTTTTTTTTTCATAAATACTTGTTTATCTAACTAATATATCTTAATTAAACACATTTTAAATCAGAACGCTTTCTTTTAAACCATTATATGGATTATAACATGCGGAATACAATATTTCAATTAATTTACAAATGACGTCATCTTGTGTTTAAAATAACCAATAGTCAGAATGGATTATTATTGCATTACTTTTCTTTTTTCTTATAATGTTGATAATATGATAATGTTATATTCAAACTATTCAAATATTTTATTAAATCCATAAATTAATTTATAAGTTATAAAGGAGGGACAGGAACAACAAAATGTGACAGCATGTGACAAAAGAATGGACAAGTCATAAGTTTGTGATGTCAAATAAATGAATCTAAAATGTTAAAACTATCAAGCATCAACTACCTATAAGAAAGTCTAAAATATTAGCAACTCTGTTTATTCATACATAAGGTTTGAATTTGTCTGTATCATATTTAGCACGTGGCGGTCGCCGTCGTGCGATTTGCTGTTAGCTAAAATGTTTGATTTCATGAATAAAGATTTTAAATAGAAATATGTGAATCATTTTACGTTTTAATTGTAACCATTTCTAAATTTAAAAATTGTAAAATAAGTGACGTCGAAAACCAGCTTTGATCCAAAAATAACGAAATTCTGTAACGTAGTTTATAGGTGGTTCCAGCATAGGTGATATTTTGGACTTGTATTTTCCATGTAAAGATTATTTCAAATATGCAAACTACTAATCTAATCTTTACACACTTCTGCTGATCAAAATAAAACTTTATTTCACAGTTTAACTACTTACATTGGCATATATGACGTCAAAAACTTTCCGGAATCAGTCAACGACTTAAATACCTTTTTGTGATTTACTTATTATTATAATGAAATCAAACCTAATATTATAAATGAGAAAATGTGTTTTTTTATTCTTCCATTATTTAAGTAATCAACAAATCATGATGACATTTTGCAGAAGAACAGAAAAGTTGTGGACAAAATCTGTTAATAAATACATGAGTTACAATCAACCTATCAATTTTATCGAATTAAAGGATTACATTGTGGATCATTGTAAAAGGAGTACATGTTGTTAGTCACGTAAATACATTCTAAAACACTACTTATACTATTATTCACAAGTTAATATCGTTGAACAATTTTTATTTTATCCATTCATTTTATTTGTCCTCTGGCTAGCTACTGTAGAGTTGAAAATCTGTCACCAGATGTCTATGTGCCTATAGCTACTTGGGAGTCAGTCTCTCTTGCTTCAAATGTCTTATATTACATCGTGATTTAATATTTGAAAACTGCAAAGTGTTTAAAAATCGTTCCATTCTTTCACTTTATCCTGGTGGTTACCTTATTTGTACAATATTTTGATTATCAGTACTGGCGAGACTCCAGTTTGGAATTTACTTTATTTATTGTTAATATAAATCAACATAAGATAGTAAATTGTGATGTTGTTTAAAAACAATGCGTTCTTGAGTATCGGTGGTGTTTAGCAAATTTGGCATCTTATCCTCATAGTATTTGGACAAAAGGTGAGACTTTAGTTAAACGCTGAAGCCCTATATATATACTCATATAAAAGCATAACTGACCGAGATGTCGTTACCAACTTAGGCCTCCTCGGTAGCGGCTTAAGCCTAGGTCCTTACCCTCGGCGTGAGTTCTTGAGTACCCTGCTCGCGCGATACAGTGACACAATATCTTACAATACTACAACAACGTTACACATGTCATCTCCACACACCTGCACGCACATATACTTACATACATGAAAGTAGAAGGATTCTATTGATTTCCCTTATCGAACTGAAATACACACATCAAAAAAGTGTAAGCAACATGCGTGATATTACAAATTTTACCATTTATAATAAATAATTTCTAAGTATTTCCTCAAACAAAGTGAGTAGGTAAGTAAACTTTTTTGTTATTGATGACATACTGGCTGGTTGTAAAAAAAAATTTGATTATGTTTTGTTTTTTCATAAAATTCGAATGACAGCGAATTTGTTTGAATTTAAGTGCGTTTTAATTGCTACGTTTAGTCTTGATTTTATAGTTTTACCAACCATTTAAATAAAGTTAGCGACAAAATTGAATTGTTAGATATTCTTTACGTCATGAAGCGACGTCATTTGATGGCAAATAAAATACAAAGAGCTGTAGGGATTTTGCAAGCGGGAAGTAATCAATCTCAGGTTTCTCGATATTTTGGCATTCATAGAAGTGTTTTTTGTCATCTTTGGCAGCGCTACAATAATGCAGGAGAACCCGCTGAACAGCATCCAGACCGTAAAAGGAGTATAACCACTCGGCAAGACCAGTACATACAACTGACTGCAAGACGCCAGCCGATGTTAACCGCTCGAGAGATAAGTTTGAGGCTACAAATTTCAAGTGGTGTTGATGTAAGTCCTCAAACTGTGCGAAATCGACTGCATGAATACGGCCTACGAGCTCGACGCCCAATCAGGTGCCCACCGATACGTCACGGGAACGCGCTCGTCGATATGAATGGTGTAGAGAACGCATAACATGGATCCAGGAACAATGGGATAAAATTATGTTTTCCGATGAGTCGCGATTCGGGTTTAAGCCTGCTACAAGAAGGGTGCGAGTGTATCGTCGGCCCGGAAATACTAAAAGACTCATGTGCGTTCAGAAAGTTCATCCATACAGCGGCTCAACAGTTATGTTATGGGCGGGTATTATGAAGAACAGGCGAACTGAGCTCGTTTTTGTAAATGGAAACATGAATGCTGAAAATTACATTGAAGATATTCTCAGACCTTATGTCTACCCATTTGCACAAACCTTTGGCTCCGATTTTAGGTTAATGCATGACAATGCGCGTTCACATACAGCTCGGCGAACCAGTGAATACTTTACAACGGAGAACATCCGGGTATTGCCCTGGCCTGCACAATCGCCAGATCTCAACCCCATCGAGCACGCATGGGACATGCTCTAGAGACGTGTTTTGAAGGACTTGGACGGAGCGACAACAACCCAACAGCTGAAGGATTTGCTACAATTCCATTGGGAGCGAATACCGCAAGATGACATAAACAGTCTCATTAATTCAATGAATAATCGTTGCCGACGAGTTCTGAATAGCAGAGAAGACCATACTTTGTATTAAATTGTTCTATTCTTTCACAATAAATACATTTTCTTTAGAAATTTCATTTTGTAAAAAAAAGCCAGCTTTGTGCTATACAACGTGCTGAATACTTGGTAACTCGTTCTCTACAGTTACGTGACGCTGTAAAGGCCATAGAAGTAAAGCGTATTGTTTGTAATAAAAAGTGAAAACAATACAATGACGTCACGAGACAAACCAGCTTACACAACGACCTTAAAGTACACCCACACACTCGAAATTTAAAAAGCCTAATCAACGTCCACAGATTTCGTTTCGCAATCAGGCGAGAGAATTTTCAAACGTCCGACGCAATTGGAAAAAATATAATTACACACATAATCCTGGCCAAATTGGATTAAAAAATGATGGTTGGGGAAAAAAAAGAAAGTGTTTTAGGGGTGCGTCATTATTATTTCGCCGGGGAAAGGGATCGGGGCCTAATTACGACAGATGGATCGGTGTACTGTATGTAATAACTCTAATTAATCGATTGCTCCGTTCCGATGTAAGGTTTTTTTTTTCGAACTCACGTCAAGGGTTTTCGTTCTGCATGGTAATTGAGTTCTGCATACCTTATAACGTTCTCTAAATTAAAAACCTTTTAATATCCTATTAATTTTTAATTAGGTTTTTTATTTTAAA
This sequence comes from Antheraea mylitta, assembly GCA_014332785.1. Lineage (NCBI taxonomy): Eukaryota > Metazoa > Arthropoda > Insecta > Lepidoptera > Saturniidae > Antheraea > Antheraea mylitta. Next base: position 9,437,884 of record JACEII010000025.1, on the reverse strand, counting down.
ATGCAGGCATGATGTATTAATTCTCTTCCCGAGTTCTGTGTCGAAGTGTAGAGTTTAATTGTAGTTGTTTAATTTAAAAACGGGTGTTAATGTAAAACTTTAATAAAGAAGCCCTTCTTACGCTAGACAATGGTTTAATGATTGTATTAAAATATCTATTCCTTCTTGGGCACGTATAGATATTTTCCGTCAGTCAAACTAAGCTCTATCCTATTCTTAGTTACGTATCTCGTAAAAGGATAACGACTGCAGTAACAAATATTTATCGACAACAAAATAGCAAATTTCGATTACGTTCTACCCGTAAAGTAAAAGTTATAGGAAAATTGTATTACATATGCAGATATAACATTGACACTGCTTTGCTATAGCTTGTTTCGACTGACACAATAAGAATTAGTCGTATTAGCTCTTCTAAAATATGAAATTAAGAAGTAGGTCAGAGCAATTAATATTTGGTTAAGCTATTCTAGTCCATCATTATTCAACGAGTTGTCATATATGGTTCATGTAGTTTCTAATAATAACTATAATTCGTTTATAATAACCTTGCGATGGTCTATTTAAGTGGATCGTGGTCGCACAAAATAAATATTAAAAATGTAATATATTGTGCTCACTGAAACATATATGTGTTAAGTCCATATTTGTGCTGAGTTAGTTTCAAACAGGACTTATAAAAAATCTAGGTATTATGCGAATAAAAAAGAATTTAAAATATATAATAGTGGCATTTCAATACTTATCAGTATTACTTCATTGTTATTGGCTTGATTCTCTATTGTAGAAACGTTAAGAATTCTTAAGTTTTTTGTTTCATTCTTACAATTAAAAGCGTTTTATAGATTCAATAAAGTATTAAAACTAAAGTAAGCCACATTCTTAGCGTAATTAGACTACAAATTCGGATTTTGACTACTTAGCGAAGTTTAAGCTGAGTTAAGGATAAGATTTGGCTGAGTACGTTCTTTAGGCTCGATTCCTTTCCAAAGAATTAATCAAATGAATGTGTTAGGGCAATGGCAGGGCTTATAGAATCGTGAATAGGATTTTGATTTTATTTCGATATTTTTGGGACTCAATTTTTATGACAATCTAACGATATCGATTGTAGATAGAAACCCCTGGAAACCTTATCAACTGAGTAACGAAACCCCTTAAGAATGATATATATAGAAATCAATGTAATAAAAGTAGAGTCAAAGAAATCTATACTAATAATAATAATTAATAATATAATAATACCAATTTTACCCATAGAAAGCCATGTTATTTGTGAGTGTCATAGGCTTTATATTAATCAAAAAAATAAAAAGGCTTTTTTGTGGTAATCGGATTTGCAAAGTAAGTCGGAGAAAAAACAGTCAAGCGAAAATGTTTTTTTACGAACGCTGCCTTAACGATGAGATATATATGATTGAGTTCTAGAGAAAAGTTGTAGAACTTGTTAATGTCTATAAAAAAGTCAGCGACAGAATATGTCTAACTTTTATATTTAACTCACAAAAAGTAGTTTTTTATAAATGTTTACCGCCCAACGAAGTGGGCACGTGTGTCAGCTAGTATCGATATATAATCAGAGTTTTATCGACGATTCTATATCCTGTAATTAATAGAAGGGTTTACATATTTTATTTCATTATCAGTGATATTCCAATCAATTGCCATGTAATTAAAATTTTACCGTTACAATTCCGAAGAGCAGAAAAACTAAAATTATCGGTCTCCGAAATACTAAGTGACGAAGGCATGACTACACAGCTAGTGGCGAGGGGTACACGAATAGACCCACTTAATATCACCCTTTTGCCCCTTCATTATAATCACCACTCACACATAGACAGTATCGATCCAAGTCTAGTGTACGTACACGCTGCGTTTATACAAGTGATTAGTGTATTTAATTTGAAAATGCTAAGTAGTTGCCTTGTTTCATCGTTGTGTTAATTTTAATGTGTACGTGTGTGTGTGCGTTTGTGAGTAATTATGTACGGTTCTAGGGGCGGCTTAACCCTTTCTGTTCATATCGCGCTGCGGACTGATCGCGCCGGTAATATTTCGATTAATGATTTTTTTGTATTATTACATATATGTGTTTTTAGTCACACACACAGACAGGACACTGCTTTTTTTATGAGGAAACGAAGATATTTTCTAAGATAGTAAATGCTCCAAATCTAGAGTGAGGTTTGGTTTTCAAGTAAAACCGTCGAAATACTCCAACAAGATATTTTCAAATTAAAGAGTGGAGTTTTCAGAATCAGATCTGTATGGAAAAGGTTCGTCTATTTTTGGTTATCAATCTACTTTGTAGATGGCACTGTTATGTAATTTTTTTGGCAAGTTTGATAGCAAAAGATGGTGGACGATAATTAATTTTGACATTTCAAATTGACAACCTTCAAATATTTGTTTTCATTCACTTCGTTTACGTTTCTGTTACGTGAAATTACTCATTTAAGTTTTCTTGCCATCCACAAACAATTTTTTGGACACACTTATATTTAGACATGCATGTCATTGAATATATTAATTACAAATAAAAATGATCAAAATCTTGTATAAGATTTACACAGTACTGCTTTATGAACACATACATAGCTATAAATGAACATCTATACCGAATATATTAGTTCGAAAACCGTATTATAGAGGCGCTGATTGGAAATTATTTAAAAGAATCACTGTGTGATACTTGCATAGTCAAATAAATGTATAGAGGCTTCGTTAAAATAAGATATTTAAAATAATATCTACATATCAATGAATATCCTTTCAGAATATACACAGGTCTATAGAGATATACTCTGCAAAGCCTCAAACAACATTAGAAGTGAAAATAACGATTAATTTGTGTATGTAAAACTGAAAGCACGACATTAGCAATTCGCAACAACAGTTATACAGGAGTAATGACTCGTCTGTCCATATAATCATAGAGCAACCATTACTCCCTACTTGTAGTGTTACCATAAATTAAACTTTCATACAAAAAAATAAAGAAAATTATGTTTTTGCTTATTAATTCTTTCATTATTTTATAACTTTATTGTTCACAATCACAACTACTTATAGTTACACCTATACCATACTTAAAAAAGGTTAATATAAAATGTATTTGTTTGATTTTTTCAAGCCAAAAGTGTAAAGTCGACATAGTTTAAGTAGTTAACTCATTGTTTAAATCAAAATAATCAACATCTATTATGTCTTTCAATATACATCGGATTTAAATAAATGTATTCTTTCTACTGTCATTACTACAAATAGTTCATACTAAAAATAGGACGAGAAAGAAATAAACAGACAATTGACAATATTTCTTCTCATATCGTTCGGAATACACTTTGTTATACTTCATAGGTTGTAGCATTTGATCATAATCTCATCGGGTGTGAAATAGCGATGTAGCTTTAAACGGTAAACTAAATCTAGAGGTGACTGGCTCTCGAGTGTAGCTACCGGAGTACACAAACAGATGTTTGGCTACAATTTTTAACTAGAGAGTGGTAACTACCCAAACAGTCTTAGAAAAAGCCCTACCACCATGCAAGATAGTGAAATAGCATGCTGATGGCACAGAAACCGTTCAAAAATAAATTACATCAAAGAGTTATACGCAAGTAAAGTATAATTAAATCTACTTAGCATCACGCCATGCGTCTGCAAAGGTAGGCGAAGAGAAGAGCGATACTTTCTCGGTTACTTAATAATTTATTATCTAGACGCTTTCGCATCATCTTCGACTGTTATTTGCATATGAATTGATTTGTAATTATCTCAATAATTTGAAAATGTTAACCAGAAAGGAATGTAAGAAACACACGAGATTGATTACATAATAAGTTATTTATACTTACTCGCGTAAATTCTCAAGTTAAAAATTAATTACATTATTAAAACAGACGATGACCATAAACACCTGTTAAACATGACACTTTAATAATACTTAATGCACGTTCGACGCTCAAAAACGGGACTCGTCCATATATGGAGAGCAGGATGGTCACCGTACAGAGGGGGTGTGCCCCCACAACATTAATTTCGCGAAATGAACCTAATTTACATTTAAATAAGGACTCGCCTTAGTCGGGATAAGTTGCGAAACTAGCGGCCCGAGGCGCTCCTGCCCAAAGCAACGGGGTATTTCATTACTATAATTCAATTCGTGCGTTATATTATTATATGCGTACGTTTTATTTATGCGTATTGTACAGTAAGAAATGTCCTTCATCAGATCTTGATGTTAATACGAAAATCAATTATTATATACTAAATTTATTCATTCCAATAAATTGACCTTGAGAGTTGATTAACATACTTTTCGACTACTAAACAAATTCGATACATGTAAATAAAACTGAAGTGTTCGTTGTACGTTACAGTTTTATTATCATATAACAGACATTTCAAAATATTATATAGGAAAATTGCAATGAAAAAAACATTATCACACTATTATATAGACTATAGTCGCAAATATCGGCTAGGAATTTAATGGAGATTATTATGACCTGAAAATCATGTTAAACAAAATATAATTAAAATATATTTGGTATATATACTATATTAGTAATTAAAGAAATAGATCAATGAAAAGTAGAAATTACATTCGTCTTTTTTTATTAAAGTTCTGGAAGATATCTAAATAAAACACGATAAATGAGATGACGAGGCATTTTTTAAAACTAGTGATTGTTGTCGAAATTCAATCATAATAAAGGATACAAACTATTTTCTTAATGTGTTAATAAGTAGATTTTATTATGTATTGATTTATAATGTTTTTGGAATGCTAAAAGCTGTATTAAGAATTGTACAAATATTTTACATAGTATAACGTAAGGAACGTACGACAAATTGAGAGTTATAAACAAAGGTTTCCAATCGTGGATGGAATGAGAACATGCTATTATTGACAATTTCTTTTCAAAACACTAGAGCTCTGTAATAGCTGTTAAGCAAAGTAAAAATAAAGAAACACGACAAACAGGGAAGAAAAAGGTATCGAACTGTTTTTTTTTTAACTTTATTTTTGGCAATCAATCTTTCCGATTATTACTGCCATTGTCACGTAGTCAATAATATCACAAACTTCGTGCGATCATTCCAATATTAAGTATCGTGTGAAACCATATTCTAACAAGATGGTGGATCCCTTGCTAGAACCTTCCAGGGAGTTTTTGTGGCATCTCAGAATTTCATGCTCCGTGTTATTATTTTCCATTCACTTCACTTATGAATAATAAACTAACTATATTACGTAAAACACCGCCAACTTTACACAATATATAGTCAAATAATACAAGATTATGAATAAAATATAAAATCCACTACATGACAGACTAAAATCCCGCCAAAAACTCCAATCGAACTGTTATTATCACTGTCTCTTTAAATAACGAGTGTTCTCCCAGTAGTGTCGAACTTCGATCATAGAGAAATAAAATTTTCCAATTTTTGATAACAGTAAAGCTCGCCAATAGCTACATAATAAGAAAATTAATGAAGAAAATCGGCTGAGAAACAGAGGAAAAAGATGTTCTTTACAGTGGCTTTGCTGTGGCTTAGTTATTATATCATTACATATTGATAAGAATTCATAATTGTTGTTGACAATATAACCAATAAATTATACTTAACGCACTAACACGCAGCGGAAGCTCTCCAAAAGAAAAAAAAACGATTACGAAACATTCTTCATTTGTGCTCGGCTCCTATTGGTCTTAGCGTGGTGATATATAGCTTATAACCATCCTTGATAACTGAGCTCTCTAACACGGAAATAATTTTTCGAATATGACCAGTAGTTCCTCAGATGACCCCTACAACGTCACAAACTCACAAACTTTACCTCTTTATAATATTAGTCTAGAAGTATAGATAATTGTATAAAGATTCTGTATATCGCATTGATAAAGCCACAAAATGCGTGAATGTAGTATATATGAAGCTCACATTCATTAAAGAAAACCATATATTAATCGCTCATGTGAAAATAGAAGTTACCAACTTGACGAGTTTTGTAATATTACATTATAAATTAAAACTGTACACAAAAAAAATAACGAACAACAAATTTTCCTCTTCATAATTTCGTTGCGTTCGAGTTCTCAAAAAACTTTTTAACAACGTTCAATCCGAACCCACTCGCGAAAGAGGGTCATCAATAACAAAATTAAAAAAAATCCCAATTTGAATTTTAATTGCGTACGATTATCGCAGAGGATCGCGAGTACGGGGGCCCTTCTGTGCTGGCTCCATTTTTAATTCGTCTGAATAAATTATTTGAATCGAACAACTAATTCAACTTTTACCACCATCATAATTTTTAAGAACATAATTTATGCTTTTATATATTCAGTTATATACACTACGGTTTCTGATGGAACTCCTAATACTACTGTCGAAGAGTAAGCAGACATAGCGTGTGCAAAAAACAGGTGTGCAAAATGACATGTTGAATGACAGGTTCAAATTCTTGCTAAGTCTGAACTTGTAGTGAAAGAAAATATGAACGCATAGCATGTTGGTAGGAATTTTTCTAAGCCCGTCTGGCTTCTACACCCTCAAATTGAAAACCTATCACAAAGAAAAAATAGATTTTTGGTGACACACGGAAGAGACACGATAATAGTCGTGGAGAGCGAGTGGTTGGACCGATGGAATGTAAATCTTATGTCCGCAGGATCGAGCCCCTCCGTGTACCAAAGAGTTTTTCAGAATTGGCGTATAATTACAAATTTTAATAGTATATACATGTATAGTATCTTTACATATAAATTTCTTCTGTCCGTGTGCATATCACTGAACCCCTTCTAAATTTTGATGAAATTTTGTGTGCGTGTTCCAGTGGACCCGAAAACGGCATAGATTCACAATTGGACCTGGTAGATGGTGCTGCGGTCGGATAATAGGCTCTTTTTATTATCAGGGTGGGACAACGTCCACACAGACCGCTAGTATACGCACATATATAGTACAGTAACATTATCAGCTGACGGTGAAGGGAAACATCGTGAGGAAATCTGAACTTGAGAAATGTCCTTGTACCACTCATACTTTTTGAGTAAAATCGTATATATGCACGTTATATTATTTATATTTGTAACTGAGAGTTTTGTGAATGATTAGAGAATATAATTGAAATTACTAAATCTATCTGTTTCATTCACCCATATTTATCTGTATGTTATGGATATAGCAAACCATTAAACTTTGTCGGTATTATTACAAATAGGTTAAATAAGTATTGAATATTTGCTTTAAAAAGGTTACGTTTTAAATCCACTGCGCTCGCTGAATGTTCGCCGTCTTGCTCTTTTGTCTCGCTTTGGTTAGGTTAGGTTAGACTTGCGAAAAAAGGATAACGCGAACTTGCCTCGGACGACCGCGGTGCATTTAGAACAAGACCTTTATAAAGCAAGTATTTAAAACGTATTTAACTTTTTTGTACAAAACACCGTGTATGTCCATTTTATAATCTAATCTTATTTTACTTGGTATTTAGATTAACAATATCTAGTATAATACAAAGTCCCCTAACGCGTCTGTCTGTCTACATGATCACGATAAACGCAGAAATTACTAAACGAATTTTCATGCAGTTTTCAACAGTAGATAAAGTGATTCACGAGCAAGGTTTTAGTATATAATTTTTTAAATATTTTTTGATAACTTCCACCGGACCTGCTAGTATCTTATAGAATCTCTTTATATAAAAATATATGATAGTTATTATATCATAAATCATCGAAAAAAATGTTACTGTTATCAGTTCAATATCTATTAAAAATTTATCGGTGTTCTGTTGTTATAAAGTTATAAGTTTATGAGAAAGGATGGATTGTTGAAAGGTACAGGTAGCTCATACATCAGTATAAAAAAGGTTGTAAATTATGAATTTATTTTTAAAATGAGCTAGAATATAATGAGAAGCGTTAGTAAGTTTGTAGAGATACCTGCCAAATGAAAGTTATTTCGGCATATGCTTCATAAACCATTGAGTTATGTAAGGTCAACGTACAGTTTAATCATCTGTATAGATACAAATGTAGGTGAAGACACGAGCGGTGGCTAGTATATTAAAAGACGATTAAAAATTAGAACCAATTGTATTTCCAGAAATGCGATGCATATTTCAAGCCGTGTAATTTGTATCCAACAAGACGAACTTAGGCCTCCTATATTTAGTACACTATAAATATAAGCTCGAACTAGTTCTGTCCGAATGTAATTCGTTTGTACGAGTTCAAAAGAGACGGTGTAAATTTAATCCTTATAAATTTCCTTTTTACACAAAGCAATATAAGTAATTAGCATAATTTCGTTGAGTAAATGAAATATGGTAATCAGGGGGTTCTTAACCCTTTCTTGGGCAGGAAGGGGGTGGTTAGGGGTTGGGGGTTGGACCCTTCCAGTCGCATCCCGTTGATACTCGTCACAGCCGATCTAGTGACGATTACAATTAAAATTATATGCTGTTTTATTTAAGGACGAACGATTCGCTTTGATTTGATGGAACAAGATAATTTCCAAGATAAAGACGTCCGTGTAGAATCTTATTTAAAAACAGTGAGTAATAGAATTGTCTGAATATACTAAATTCATTTACTTTACTACTTTTCTCTCGTATTTAAGTCGCGTCGTCATTAATATTGCAATCACTTTTGATAAACCGAACCCAATTTAATGAAACCAAGACTAAATGTTATTCCAGGATATGCTTTAGGATTTTTGTTGTGAGATTTTAAAATTGATGTGTATTCAAACAGGCAGAGAGGCAGAGATGTTTAAAAATGATTGAAATTGCATACATTTGAAGTATCTGTTTGTAATATCAAAATAACAGCTTCCTAATAAATAGATATGAAATTATATATGGTAAAGGAAATGTATAAGAAAAAAAAAACAATTTTAAAATATTTTGTCTGTCTGTTTGTTTCGGCTGACCTCCGAAAGGGTTAGACCGATTTTGACGGAACTTTCAATGACAGATAGTAGTTTTAATAAGAAGTAAATACTATTTTAGAAGAATAAATTTGGGTTACGCGCAAATATTATAAACTAAAGAAGCACTACTCAGAGAGCGCTCCACGCGTAAGTTTACATTGAACAAAGTTTTTTTTGTAAGCTTAACACGGTCGAAGTCGCTGGTAACAGCAAGTTTATTTATATAATTAATGTTTGTTTACACATGAGATAGATAAACTTCGGCACCATTTATGTAATCGTCATGAAAATTGGCAACTTTGAGTGTCTTGAAATTGTTTTATTGCTGTATCTATCTATACTATATTTCGCCACTAGGTGACGCTGCAGCATGTTAACTTCTGCACTATTCAAGCGATTATCGATTGGTATGTATAGATATTTGAAGACGGGTTAATCTGTTTTGTTATAACCGACTTATTTATTACACTAATTAGTTTTTTTTTTATAATACACTGCGCGACGCTTGACCTCAGTCACAACTGATGGAAAGCGAGAATGTGGCTTAGGATTTAACGCGTTCGCCCATATAAAACCTTATTCACTCTTCTTTTGAAGATTGTTAGAGCAATATATGATAATAAACGCTTGCAAAGCCGCGCACATAACTAGTATATAGTAGGTGATTGCGCCACGCTGAAGCTATTACTGTTTTCAGCATGAATGGGTAGGCTTGTCCGGGGTATTACTACTCTTTCACAAAAAATCGAGGTGAAGTAACAGTACTTGCATTGTTGCATTTTGTTCTGTCAGTGAAAGCACCGGAGACACCCACCTACCCTTCCCCTCTGTCCCTCCCCGCTAATACAGGCTGGCTAAGCACTTGTGACTCCCCTGGTTTTACTAACTTCTATAGACGGCAGTGATCACTTAACACCAGGTGACTCATTTGTTTGCCTCCTATGCTATAAAAAAATGTCTAAATATGATTAGAATGTAAGTCCCTTCATCATTTTATGTCAAATTTTATTACTATACATAAACTAACATATTTATCTACTTATAAACTTATAATAAATAAATACGAGCTTTTATAGGCTATTTCGCTCGCGTTAATATTGATTAGATCAATACTTTTTTTTGGATGATAGGTAACTTATGAATTATGTGTAGTTAAGACGTGGAAATGTAATAAACAAACAGACAAAAATAATATTCTCATTTATAATATTACATTGGATATCGCTAATCGAAAGGACACAGAGAATATTTGACCTTAGAACAGACTGTTTTATACGACTTGAACAATTTACGCATTTACGCAATTAATAAAAGCATGCATATATAATTACATTTTTCTTCACAAATTTAATTATTTATACATTATATCTATTTTATGATTTCCTCTAAACATATATCAATAAATTGTCCGTTAAAAACCATAACGCTAATTAAATTTGAGTGCCAATAAAATCGAACAAGAATCGAACTAACGATTCTGTGTCGAGTCGTGATAAAAGGTCTCCGAGAACACAATACATCTACCCTCGCCTCTGAAACAGATAGAGATGGGTATATCGAAGACGAGAGGGCTAGAAAGGGACAATGTTCAATTGGAATTAATTAATTATAATTAAGTTTTAAGTTGACGCGCCGGTTACGAGTAAGCGTAGACTTTCGTTTATTTTGTGTTTGTGTGAGTTTCATAGGGTTTTATCGGACTATGCGCTATAAGATATATCTTGAATAATATCACATTATTTATAAAACATATAAAAATGCAAAGTATTTCCAGAAATATCGTATTTATTCATTCTTATATTTGAAGTAAAACGTATCTAAGCGTGTAGGTATTTTTGACAGGAGTTAAATTTGTGATTTCACGTCATCTAATACCTTTAAACGAGCAATTCTTGTATATTTTATAATATATACACACATATATATAATACCTTTAAACGAGCAATTCTTGTATATTTTTATATTTATACATATTCTGGATCTCGGAAACAGCGTCATCTATTTCCTTGAAGCTTAGTATGTAGATAGTTTTGGGGACGATAAATCGATCTAGCTAGATTTTATAAATAGAAAACTTTTTTAATTGACTTTTCAGGCAATGAAAAAATATAGTCACAATATAAAGGTAAATTTCGCTGGCGCTGTCAAAACAAAAATAGCTCAGATGGAAATCGGTTGCTTCGAAAATCCGTGTAACCCCAGTTCGAATCCGAGTGACAGCAGAAGAGATATATTTTAATTTTTTTTTTAATGTTAATTTTATTTGACAAATCTAACAGTTTTTTTAAAATGTTTTTTAAAGAACCAAGCTAGGTTCGGTCACCCAGATACTGACATGTTACGTAAGCATGAGACACATGCGCGGCTTGCGGCACAGTAGCGACACGTAGTATGGGCCTGTGTAAATGTAATATTGTTATTCTGCAGCTCGTCATAGGCTCGATTGATTAATAGACTTTATAAAAAATTGGCTTCGAGTGCCAATACATATAAAAACCACACTAGTGTTAATAATTGCATAAACAAATTTTGAAATTTGAATACTGTCGTTCGCACTATAATTAATATGAAAATTCCAAAGAGACATTTGGTGTTATTAAAATAAAGTTAAGTAAGTATTAAATATTTGCTTTAAAAAAGTTTCGTACTAAATGCACCGCGTTCGCTCGAGGCAAGTTCGCGTTATCCTTTTTTCGCAAGTCTAAGCTAACCTAACCAAAGCGAGACAAAAGAGCAAGATGGCGAATATTCAGCGAGCGCGGTACATTAAAACGAAACATTTTTAAAGCAAGTATTGAATACGTATTTATCTTTTTTGTAATAACACGTATTTAGTTCATTGTCTTGATTTTTCACGTCAGTCGGCAGTTCTTATGATTGTCTAGACTTTTTGTTATATGTTTCAACGTGTAACAATAATCTCATACTTTGTTAAATAACACTGTGATCCAAGACGGCAAACACGCTAAGTGTAAAGCGACTGGCTTACATCTGCCCGTGCACATTCATATCCTCTGAAGGACAAATTTCCAAACTAATGATAATAGCTAATCAGGCGGGTTTAGAAAAAGTTTTAACACAACACTACACTTTCATAACGAAGTTCTCTTTCAGCGAAGGCAATGGCACACTCGCAAGTCAATAAAGGCGATGTCCGAACACGCTATCAACTAAGCCATCATCGCTTCAAGGAAAGAAATCATACAACTATAGAAGAGATAGTTTATGAAATACCAGAGTTTATGATATTAAATAGTCGTTTTAACAAGTGGCCAAAACATTTCCTGGAAGTTTTTAGTAGGATCATGACCTGTCATGTAGTTTTTGATTTGTATCCATAATTTTGGGTTATGTGTACATTACGTAATATTGGTTTCATCTTTCGTAATGGTTATTTTGCATCAGTAAAGTAAGTAGAGAAATAACATAAAGCGTGAATTTTTAGATGCCACAAAAACTCACTAGAAAGTTTTAACGTGATGATCGATATCTCATTTCAAACCCGAATATAGCACAACATATTAGTCGATAATACCCACTCAATATTGGTGGGTATAGAATATACCTCCAATGAAGAGGATTGGTTACCCAAGTAACAAGAAAAAAATAACGAACTTTACCTACTATTACTTAAACATGAGTTTTTTTTTTCTCGAACTGACTACGCTATTGACCTAGTAAGGTCTTTACAGCTTCACCGGACTACTAAGGCGAGCGCTTAAGGCACTCAGCCGATTTTATTTTTGGTAACTAGCTCAAGGGTGCTCGGCACACCTCGGCTTGGCCGTTACCTCGAAAATTCCCGATCTGACCTAGCTAAACTATGCTAAGCTATACATGTATTCATTTTTGGATCATGCAATTAAAATTACATGATACAAAAATACAACATGTACAAAAATACAACATGTCTTAAACATGAGTGTTTTTCCGAACATTACTTACTATAACTTAAATATGTGTATTTTTCTAAATGTATTCAACTATTCTCATTTATTCGATCCATGATATAGTGTTTAATTTATGTAACAGCATACATTTATTATTGGGACATTATCTTTAAGTTTGCATGTGTTGGTATTCTAGTATCGATTTGGAACTATGGGGCAAGAGATAATGAGCTGGGTAGGGCGGATTGTAATAAGTTTGAGGTCGATGTAGTTTAGAATGCTACCCGCCAGGATAATAACGTGCGTCTTTGTCTGTTCCATTGTTATAATACAATGGTTTATTTAATTTGTACGTATTTATTGTAAAATATTAAATTCTCTGTAATTAGATGTGAGAATAACTCTGTCGGTATATTTTATTAGATGGACATTTGAAGAGAGTTTATCTAACCGTTCGTATCTATATAAATAGATAGGTTTATTTATTGACAGGGCGAGGGCTTCATTGATAGCAAGTTTGAACACTGATTTGAATAAAGTAGTCGCGTAAGGTCAACAAATCCTTTTGGATGAGCCGATGCTATTGGTAAAGCTTGTAATCATAACACGGTGGTAGGATTTTAACTAAGATACTATACATGACTTTGGACTCCTGTATTTAAGAAATAGTCAATCCACTTCTATGTTTAACGTATTATCGTCAATTTACGTCAGATGAGATTGTGATCAAACGTTAAAAACTATAAAATATAAAAAACTACAATTTCAAAATAGAACATTTTAAATATGTGTTCATGGTAATATAATTTGCATTGAATTGCATAATTTCAGTATCATTTTAACTCAACGTCTATTGTTTATGGATGAGTTTACTTGCAAAGACGATTTTATTAAAGCAATAATAGTTCAGTGGTAGCGTGTACTGACATTGCGTTTATCGATGTAGGTTCGAGTTTCTAATTTCAGTGAAAGAAAATTGGTTAGGTTTTTGTATATAACTCGTTTGGCTAGTTACTATTCTTAATATGAAATACAGTAGTAAAAACCTATATAGGTTTGTTGCGATTGCTATTCTTCGCACCCAGTTCTCCCAATTCGAGCTTGTTAGCCATTGCCACTTCTGTTGTGAGACTACGGTTCTAAAACCGATAAGCATTTTTAAACAAGTTAGTAGTATAAAAAGTAACAGTGCAAGACTGTCTGTTGGTTCGTTTAATTCTTCTCTAAAGTACGCAATAGATTTTAATAAGGTTTTAGAATATCTTTTGGAAATTCTCTTCGGAATTTATTTTGTTCAAAACGCACAAATTATAAATCTAAAGACGCTGACTAAATCCGACAAAAAATTAAAAGTTACATTGAAAGAATGTACTACTAAGTTATATATATATATATATATATATATATATATATATAAACCTTCAATATTATAAGTTTATTTCTTAAATATAAGCTGTAGTAAACATATTTGCTTTTTTTAAATATTATTAAAGAATAATAGGTAACTTGTTATTTCCACCAGTATCATAGTAACCTTTATCGAATGTAATATTAAGGTTCCGTTTTCTATTTAAAAGATTTTAATTGATTTGAACAAGAGAGTGTAAAACGTTGTTTTTACCAGTAATTTTATACAAATTTACGTCAACAAAGTTCGTTCGAAATATAACGAGAAATCACTCACACACACATCAATTTTTTTTTTTTAACTTTGTTTTTGGCAATCAATCTTTCCGATTATTACTGCCATTGTCACGTAGTCAATAATATCACAAACTTCGTGCGATCATTCCAATATTAAGCATCGTGTGAAACCATATTCTAACAAGATGGTGGATCCCGTGCTAGAACCTTCCAGGGAGTTTTTGTGGCATCTCAGAATTTCATGCTCCGTGTTATTATTTTCCATTCACTTCACTTATGCATATTAAACTAACTATATTACGTAAAACACCACCAACTTTACACAATATATAGTCAAATAACACAAGATTATGTATAAAATATAAAATCCACTACATGACAGACTAAAATCCCGCCAAAAACTGACACACATCAATTGTGGGGCAACGTAAAAAACTTCTTAGTGACAATTCCTCTTTGTAACTTGGTTTTATTACGAACAACTTTGTAATTACAAGAGATATTAGCACATATATAAGTGTTAAAAAAGTTTCTAGTCATTTCTCAGTTTGAAAGTTTGTCTGTTTCCAACAAACACGGGATCATTCAAATGGATTTTGTAGTTATTTTAAAGAATAAACGTTGTGGATAACACAGTACACTTTGTTACTTTTCAGTCGAGTGTGTAGTTTTTTTCTGTGGTGTATGGGACTCTAAATGAGTATTGATAATTGTACAAAATTCAAATTCTACCTTATTTTATTCGAAATTATTGGGTTTCCAAAATATGTTAAAACCCTACAAACCCTATGTGTGAAAGTTGACGTTACTTTTGGGGCGTTTTTTTTACATTTAAATTTGGTGGGTAAAAAGGTTGATTGTAAACTTGGAAAGTATCTCACTTTCTAATTTCAAATTTTCAATAAATTAGTGATTTATTTAATTTTTAAGAATAGTCTTCATCTGTTGTCAAGTAAGTCTAACTAATGTTACACGTGAAAATTTTATTGCATAGATACCAGATTTTTGAGATTTGGATTTTGATTTTGGTATCTGATTTTTTATTATTTACTTTTTACGTAACCTCAGATTTTTGAAATTTGGATTTTGATTTTGTTACCTGATTTTTTATTATTTACTTTTTACGTAACCTAAGACAACATTGCTACAGAAAACAACGTTTTAAAAATTCAAAACAATAATACACACGTTTAAATATTGAATAGTTAAAGATAGAGTCCTTGGATTCTACTATTAAACACTATCAGTGTTAATGCGAAAAAGTTAAATACGTATTAAATACTTGCTTTGAAAAGGTTCCATAATATATGTACCGCGCTCGTGCATTTAAAACGTAACCTTTATAAAGTAATTCACTTTTTTGTAATAACACCGCATGGTTTTCAGAAACTATGTATTTTTTTATCAATTAATATTGAAAACTTGTGGTTAAATATTGTGACAGTTGTGATAGTTAAAAATAAATGAGAAGCTAACAATCGAAAGGCTTTACGAGTTATTAAGGCTTGCATGTCTCCGGTCCAGTTTCTCATCCAAAATCGATAGTAGCCCCGGGGGTGGCCCCTGTTGTTATAGTGGAGACGCTCCGCCGCCCTTAGCTCTCGCCCCCACGTGTGCCGATGTTGCTCGTCTGCGCTTTAGCAGGCGTTGAGCCAGTGATATACCATAACTAGGCTATTATACACGTAATCATATGACCGCTTACCTACACCAAATAAATTAAATTTTACATTCATTCTCGAACGTTCACATTATTTCTCAATAGCACATGGTTTTGAAATTTTCTTAGATTTTATTTCAATCAGTAAGTTTGTGGGAATATGCAGTCATAAATTAACAATTAAAATAGGTGTAAAATTTTAAATCACTACACACTATAAAATGAAGTCCTTCGCCGCGTCTATCTGTCTATTCGCGATAAACTCAGAAACGATTAAATAGATTTGATTCGGTTTTCATTAACAGATAGAGTGATTCACGAAGAAGGTTTATGTATATAATTTGTCAAGATTTTAAATAGATTTTAAATTAGTTAAGATATAACGATAATTGTTGGAAGTGTCGGAAAAGGTCAAGCCTCCTGAGAGTTTTCGTCGAAAAGCCTCCCTAATCCCTTTGAGATATAAGAAAACAATTAAGATAATATACGACACAGACGAAATCGCGGGTATCAGCTAGTAACAATATAATTTAATGTCTATAAAATTACAAAGTTTTAAAACGATTATCCCTCTCATAATGTAATGCGTTATATTCAAAAATTTAATTCTAATAGAGAAGGAAATTTCCGTTTAATTAAACTTGCCATGTCTAAACTCTTAATAGGTCCACAATTTTTACCGAAAAATCATTCCTAAAAAGTAAGTCAGTTTGAAGTTTTACAAAACACTCTAATAAAGTGGGGTGTAAAGCAAGTGGCGCCCGAGGCGTGTAATGCGCTAAAAAGTAAATAAAAATCAAAAACAGTAGGAAAATGTAGAGGGAAATGCAAAGGATCCAAACGAGAGTTCCCGTCGAAGAGGGCGATGGCATCGGCTACGTTTAGAAGCACTTAAACCATAACTAAGAATTTTAAACTAAACAACTTTGATTCTAACAATAAGAACTATTTAAACAAAATAACCCGGCTTAACATATTGTAACAATTTAAAGTAATAATCTAATATCATAAAAATTCAAATAATTATTAACAAATTATTATATTTATTGTTACAGTAATAGGAAGGTGAATTATTTCATAGATTGAATGGTAATTTACAATAAGCCAAATTTTTCAGGTGTTAAGGTGAGTTCCCGTCAAAATGAAGCTCAGTTTTAAAATATTAATATATCACTATTTAAAACAAGTATAAAATAGATGTGAAAGATTAAATTACATGAGATATATCGAAGTTTAATCCGAGATTAAGCGGCCGGTAAACCATCCTGCCACCGTGTCGGCAAAGCACATATTTGTTCGCGCCCCCGACGTTTTTGACATTCCTGCTTTGCCTCAACTTTTCTTAGGGTTGTTACGCTTGTACAGATCAGATTGTATACACTTGTTATATAGGGTTGTCCAATAAAACATATCAGAACAATATTTACATTTTCATGGAAATGTTGTTCATTAGAAATGGCTTTCATCACTTTGAAAATATCACTCGACAACATTTTCAAACTTTACATTAATTAGGCAAGATGATATGTGTGTCTTTTGTATAAAACATTTAAATAGTTATATTATATAAAAACTTTTTACAAAAAAAAATTGAACCGACTTCAATATGAAAAACTGATAAAGCACTGAAAAGTGAAAAAATAAATGTATTATTAAATTAACTAAATAAAATAAAAAATATGAATATTTGCGCTACCTACATATATATTGGAAGTCGGTGCCAACCGAAAATCATATCGTCTACATAGGTACAAAGTTTAGGTCCACCTTCGCGTCTCGTTATGTATATTTGTATAATAATTAATACTTTTCTACCTGTAACAAATTTGAAATTTCGGTTGTCACCGACTTCCATTATATCTGTAGGTAGTGCAAATATTCATATTTTTTATTTAATTTGGTTAATTTAATAATACATTTATTTTTCACTTTTCAGTGCTTTATAAGTTTTTCATATTGAAGTCGGTTCAACTTTTTTTGTAAAAAGTTTTTATAATATATAATTATTTTAATGTTTTATACAAAAGACAAATATATCATTTTGCCTACCTTTTTTGTTTGTTTTTATTTTTCCATTTTTAGACTATATAATTTATTTTCACCCCTTATGGTTGAAACATTTTTTTTATTTGAAGAACATCATCCCCAAGTATCGGTAATTCAAATAAAATTATTGAAATCTGTTCCTAGTAGACGAAAATACGTAGACACGAAGTAGGTGAAAATAAAATAAACAATATTTCACCCCCTTAGGGGTTGAATATTTTTTTCAATTTATATGGGACCCCCTTTGAGTATATCCAATTCAGATAAAAAAAGAATCATTAAAATCGGTTCGCAATTGACGGAGATATCGAATATCATAATAAAAAAAAATACATACAGCCGAACATAGAACCTCCTCCTTTTTTGAAGTCGGTTAAAAATACAACAAGATATCATCTTATGTACACACAAACATATTTAAATTAGAGAAATAACATAATAAACAAAATTTTCTTTCATCGTTTTTCCCTGTGCTTTTTATAATATCGGGACATTAAATTATTTATGCAAAACAAATCAAATATATGAATCAAATAACATTTTTGTAGGATGTAAGAAAGTATAATTGATCATCACGTAAGGTCCCTAGTGCGTTAGGCACAAAGGATTCTTTCAGAGGATTCTTTCAGATTCGTTAATTTCTTCAAGTTTATGAACAAATCGATTAGGAGTATTTTTTACTACTAGTGCGCCCAGTGGTCGACATTCGACCATAGTTAATGGATTTTTAAAGTCCGAACTTTATTAGGGTTCTTTTGTCAAAGGGTATACTTCTATAATCAAAGGTTTTCATCATGACTACTCAGTTATTTGCCATTTGCCTATCTTTAATTATATAAACATAAAAAAAATCTATGTGTAAATAAAAATTGAAATTAATTATAAAATTGAAACAAAAACCACGTGCTAAAGCTCTAAAATTTTAAGCAAACATAACTTTACGAAAATAAAGAAATTTGTCGCAACCCATGACACAATTTTCAATTAATTTTAGACGACACCTTGGTTGAGTGGTATTTCTGGGTGATATTGAATTAAATGTAGTCTGTTCATTATGCGAAATAGAGATATGCCCAGTATCATCGTTTGGAAAAGTAATGGATGCACAATACAATCAAATGGTGAATCCAAGACAAAAATGTTTTAAAATCACCATTAGCTTTTGAAAATAAATTCTTTTTTGTTGCTACATGTCGAAACTGTACAAATGTAAAAAATGTAAACGTAAAAAAATTGTACAAATCGAAAATTTGATTTATTTGAAAAAACTGGCAAAGAGTCTTCTCTATTCTTTTGTAGGTCTATGCTATTCCTTTCCGTCTATATTCTTGTTATTGTTTTTATATAACATTGATACATTTGAAACTGTCTTTAATGTGTTTATTTTGTTTAACTAATATACAAGAATATCATATAAGAGATATATTCCTGTATTTTCATTGTTTATTATGTTTTCCGATTGTTTGTTGAACGAGGTTCATCATCGCCACTTGCGATTGGGATTGAATGATAGAAATCGTCACGTAAGGAAAAAGCGTTATGCCTCTTCCATGTGGCTTTAATCTTCTCTGTATCTTTGTATTGTACCTATACTAGTGTGTGTTGCGTGTGAGTATCGAAATTATAGCTAACAATTATCATGTGCTGTCGCTTGTATAATTTCAATACTGTACGCATGAAGGTGTCACTAAAACTTGTTTCTAATTGACATTTTCGTTATAAAATTTATCATTCCCTTTTTTATTTGTAATTTTTAACATATAGTTATTTTTTCTAATGTATTTAATACTTTTTTTTTATTTGATTCCTTATTTTACGTTAAGGGATTTCCGTCTTGACGGGGATTTCCCGACTAGACATCTAATTTTTCTCCAATGCTTCTTGTTGTTTTCTGTTATGGCATTTCGTATATTTAATTATAATGAGACATTATTATTCTGCTGTTAGTAATCCATTATAATTGGTAACAAAAATAATGGCTGTACGATGCTTATCGTAACGTGGGAATAAGACATCATTATGTAACAACTAATAAGTGACAAACGCAGAAGACTTCAGGTTACTTATACTCAAAGTCATGGTACGAAAAACGAAAATTCATTTCATTATCACGTTATTATTAAGTGTTGCATTATGATATATAAAAGCAGATAAACCAACAGTAAAATAATTTATAGCAAGTTTAAGAAAAAATAACACATAAATTATTAATAGTCTATAATTGTTACTAACTGTATTTACTAATTATATTTACTTGTGGTCGACCAGATGTAGAAATTTGACCATAATTAATTAGTCTTTTGAGTTTTAACATTATTGAATTCTTTTACCAAAGAGTGTGAATTGTTTGTAAATATTAAGAACTGTATTGAGTATTATAGAAATATTGTAGATGTTAGGAGCGTGAAGTATGACAAATAATTTATAAATAATGGCTTCAACTCGACGGTAGTGAGGAAAAAACTGTTTCAAAACGTTTTATTATTGATAACACTAAATTCCCTCAATAATTACTAAACAAAAATACAAACCGACTGAAAGAGATACCTATTTTGTCTCCACCTATTCATATAATTAGCGTATTATGTCCTTAAAAACAAGTGCTATATAAATTAATTCTATATTAATGTTCCTGTAGGACGCGAATGTAGAATGTAGAATGTATAGAAGTTATATTTGCAATCGTAACGTGACAACCCTGGCTGAGGCAATGAAAAGTCGGTTAAGCTAATGTTATCGAGAAATAAAAATGTATAATAAAATACAAACACAGCGCCGCCAGGAAACAATTTGCCGCGGGAGACTGGGAAGATTTCACGACTTACTTCCGACGTACAACTGAATATATACCTTAAAGTGAGTAAGATAAGCCTCACTTTCGAGTAGGAGAGTCTCACGAGTACATTCCTTAAATGTTCGCAACGAAATCTAAGATCCGTTCGACTTTATTTATATGAGAATAGGGTTCGGTTTCGTGTAATCTGTTTTATATTTATCGAGGAAGAAAAGAGTGTTTTCCGGCTCGTCGCAACCCCGTGACATTTGTGTTAAGCGGGATCGAGGGAGCCGCCATTCATGAAGGAGTGTTCGGTCGAAGTACTTGTTTTGAAGTAAAACTTGTTGCCACGTTTGAAATCAAACTTTTATCTATACTGTATGTATCATCGATGTTATATGAAGTGAAAACTTTATTAAGTGCGTTAAAAGGTATTTTTTTGGTAGGAGATAAATTTATATTTTAGTTTCATGACATGCTGGTAAGCGTGACCGACCGTAATGCGCTTGTGCGGCTTGCGTCAGACTAGTTAAACGTAACACGTTTTATTGATGAATAGACTTCACAAAATGTATGTAATATATAATTGTTGCTCCAAATGCCTATAGAAATGAAAATCACACTAATATTAATAATTTCAATAAACAAATTCCAAAATTTTAACACTATAATAAATATGAGTATTCAAAAGAGAACAAATTTATTCATTGTTTTACGTTTTCACTTCTATCTGCAGTCCTTATAAGTTTAGTGTGTTGACGTTTTTTTTATTTACGTTATACAAGTTGTGCTCACGTCTCCATATGCATCTTTTGTTGTTTGTCACATTCTCTTTGTTAAAGTATATACGCAAAAATTTATTGGGACAAGCGGTGTGATGCCTTTTTTCCTCTGTACATAAAGTATTATAATTTCGCTCAAAATATTAAGATAATAAACGTCACAGACAAAGTCGCGCGTATTAACTTGTTAAGAAATAAAAAAAAGAATGGAAAACAACTGTTCATAAAACAATTATTTGAAATAAAAGTTCATAGATTTTTTTTATTAATAATAACTATACGAAAAAGTATTTTTATTCGTTAACAAAGTTAGATTCATCATCAGAATCATAGATTAAAGGATTGTAATGATTATAAAGTCATTTAGTTTCGTAATGCATAATCTTACATTTACTGATTCATTTACTAAAAATCTTAAGATTGATGACGCTGCTTGTCTGTTGTCAAAAAGTTTGAATTCCGAACGAGTGTGTATTTTTTTTTTCTAATCCGTCGTCGGCAAGGACACGTTCACGGCGCCACCTGTTGAACCGGGTCACGTGCCTTTTTTGCTACAAGGACGCACGCCTCCTTCGTTCATTCACGGGCGGGCTCGCCCCCGCTCCTTACGCGGGGGGTTAGGGGTTTTTTTGTTCCCCTACGTGAACCCCCGAGGGCTTTCACCTACGTACATTTTCGAGGTCACGTCTGGAATGTTTTGAGGTTATGTTTTGGTATTTTGGCGGGCTTTCCTGTTGCGTGCTTTTACGTAAAACAAAAAAGAAGAATTTATTATTCTTGTAATTATGCTCTTACTCATATGTTTAATACACTTTTACAGTTTTATTTAATTTAATCATTGTAAGTATGGACAAATGGATGTTATATGAAATTGTTTTTCATTATATTTTATGATTTTTACTACACCGAGACATTTGGTGGCGTTACACAGAAACTTTATTTTATATTGCTACTAGCTTACTAAATCACTCATGGAAGTTATTTGGAAATATTAAAAATAAAATATAGTAAAACAACTCAAAAGTCAAGAGAGAAAATGACCGTTCAATGGTTTTTAAGTGAAGATGTATATACCATAAGAAATAGAATAGACTGGGACATTCTAAAGAGATCCATTATTTTCCACATTAAATTATTGTGACCAATTATGTCTTTATTAATGGTCATGTATTCAAGCATTAACATAGATTACATTAGATATAACTCAAACCCCGAGATCAACGTATTTTTGTAAATTCGCGTATATTTACCAATTCAGATTGGTAATACGATTATTAGCGGCTGACGGTGTAGGAAAACATGGGAAGGAGATCGGAACTTGAGAATCGTATGAGGTGTTTTTTTCTCGAACTGATTACGGTATTGACCTAGCAAGGTCTTAACAGCTTTACCGGACTACCTCGTAAGACGAAAAAATGTAGAACTGTAAATTTACCGAGGTTTGAAATCGCTGAAAGCTTGTGGGTTAACTTGTTGATTATATCTGTATACCTTTCTTCATGAAAGGTACCTTTTTCGATATTTGACACAGCAGTGGGGTTTCTGCAAGCTGACAATATTATTATTACTATTTATTTTAAATAATGCAAATAAAAATAATAATTAGCACTATTTTTGTATACAAATGTATTCTATTCTAATCTTGTATTTTTTACAGATATGTCGAATCTACATAAACACTAGTGGAACCATGTGCAAAAGTTAATATGCATCTTCTTTACATATATATAAAATTCTTCTGTCCGCGTTATGTGAATAAACTCCTCCTAACCACCTGGACAGATTTTGTTAAAAAATTTAGTGTGTTAAGGTGGATTCATGATTGGCTTAAATTCACAATTGGATAGGTGACGCTGCGATTGAATTCTAGGCAGTTTTTTTTAAACTAGTTCGTTTTTACTTACCATTGTAGTATTTATTATTAATTAATTATGGTCGTATATCAACCACAAGATGATCATAAATTTATTAAAAATAATTACAAAAAAGGAGAAAGAGAAAGGTATTATACACTACTCGCTTGTGTATACGACTGTCGCGCCTGCGCACGTCTCATTTAACGGTTTTATTCCACGCATTTTTGTTACGGTTTTACTATCACATTTTATTCAGTTCGGTCGCGCAGCATAATCCCTATCTCCTCCAAGCCTGTCGTAAGGAACTTTGTTCCAATAACCACTCTAATACTTTAACTACCTTATATTGTAAAGATTTATGCATGTGTTAACTGTTAATTTATTGTATAACATAGAAATGTTCTCAAAGTATAATCGTAAATTTTATTATAATCAGTCGATGAAAGATAACCCTCGTATCTGTATGCCGAACCAAAAACTATTATTCGGTTTCGCATGTTCTCAATTAAACTTTCTTAGGCAGAACATAAGACTGACTTTACAATACACTATAGGAATGATTAGTCTTAACCCGATTCTAATTAAACCCTGTCCCTGATAGTGCACCGTGGAGCTGTAGACTGCGTAATTTACATTAATCCAATAATTGCATGGAGGTTTCCTAGTTAGAAATTCAAATGAGATGATGTACAGCTAGAAGGGGTGGCGAGGGCGGTCTTTAGGGTGGCTAGACACGGGCACACTCCGTGGGCAGACGCCACGGGTTCAACTGCGATCACCAATTGACAGGGCTATCACATAACTAAAGCGTTATTTACAAATCGCGACTATTATAAAGATGTGAGATACTAATATTATAAAGAGATATGATGTTATTACAAAAAAAAAAAACGTATTGAATACTTGCTTTAAACAGGCTCGGTGTTATTCCAAAAAAGTTAAATATTTGGTTTAAAAATGGGTTTGTACGAAATGCGCCGCGCTCGCCCGAAGCAAGATCGCGTTATCCTTTTTTCGCAAGTGTAACCTAACCTAACCAAAGCGAGACAACAGAGCAAAACGCCGAACATTCACCGAGAGATCTTTTTAAAGCAAGCTTTCAAAACGTGTTTAACTTTTTTGTAATAACACCGGTTACGTTTTAAATACACCGCGCTCGCTGAATTTTCGCCATCTTGTTGTGTATCTTGTCACATGTGGTAAAATATATAATTGTAGATTTTTATGTCATAGGAGGCAAACGAACAGGTGGGTCACTCGATGTTAAGTGATCACCGTCGTCCATAGACACTAGTAACACCAGTGGTGTCGCAAGTGCGTCGCCTGCTTGTAGCTTGTGTTTGGGTGAGGGAAAAGGAGGATGAGGTGGGCCTCCGGCGCTCTCTCTGGCCGAACGGAACGTAACAACGCAAGCACTGTTTCTTCAGGTAGGTGTTTCTGGGGATCGGGTGGTAGACTCCGGGCGAGCCAACCCATCCATGCTGACATCAGTTAGCGATGATGATCACTTAATATCCGGTGACCCATTTTCTCGTTTGCCTCCTTTGATATTAAAAAAATAGTTTCTTGGAGCTAATGCTAACTTTAACTCGCGACTTTCTTTACGCAGAAGGTGAAAATATTTTTAAATTATACGGACGTTAACCCCGATTTTGAAACATTCTTCGTCGTTGCTCTGCTCTTACTGGCTTTAGCGTGATGATATATAGCCATTCTCGATAAAAATTGCTGTCTAACTATGAAATAATTTTTCAAATCGGACCAGTAGTACGTGAAAGTAGTGCGTTGAAGTAAACACTTATAATATTAGTTTAGATATAAAATGAAAAGCCAACAGCTCTTGCGTGATACGTACACGACAGACTTAGATAAAGATAATTTATAGATTTAAAGAGAGAATTTGAATAAATTATATTATAAGTAGGTGTTTTATAGTTATGGTACAACGGTCCTATTGTCTCGCCACCTAGATGTTACCGCAATGATGAGGCCGGAATGACCCGGCGCGGCGTCGCCTAAGCAATTTCCGAAAACGCTTGTCGGCAAATCAGAATAGTGTTGTGCCCACAATAATACAGCCCGTAACTTTATTAATTTACTAACTTCTGCCCACGACTTCTTCTGTGTGAAATAGTTACTTTGTGCTAATGCTAACACGCAGCGAGTTCTTAAAAGAATTTTTTTTTGATTTTGAAACAATCTTCGTTGGTGCTCCACTCTTGCTGGTCTAAGTGTGATGATATATATAGACTTTCTCGATAAATGAACTATATAACATTGAAAGACTTTTTCAAAACGGACCAGTAATTCTTGAGATAAGCGCGTTCAACTAAATTAGTTAAAGATCTACTCTCCTCGCGTACTTAACTAGCGGTGAGTTATTTTATTTAATCCTTTTCTCCCCTTTCCACAACCGAACTATATGCACTGGGCTTCGTAGCCACAGTCTTACGGTAAATTGTATCTGGGCACGAACTAAAAAGTTCGCATCGTCATATCTTTGCCGTACCGTGAAACTGTGGAACAATCTCCCGGCCTGTGTGTTCCCTCCTTCCTATAACATGGGGTCCTTAAAGCATAACGTGAAGAGACACTTACACAGGCCGGCATGACAGCGGCGGCCAGTGATGGATAATCTGTCGTTCGGTGGTTGCCAATGTTTTTGGATTGTACTATGCTTACCATCAGGCATAGTGCAGTCACTTTGTCGTGCTGCAATTAAAAAAAAATATTATTATTAATTTTTAAAATATGTAGTTAAAAGTTGTTTCAATATTTAAGATATTGATAAATTAACTTTCTGTAATTATAAAGTTTCATGAAAAATCAATTGATTGTAAACCAGCTCCAATCATCAGCCTTCCGGTACCGTCAGTGCGTCATCGCTATCCCAATCAGAAATATAATTAGATAGAGACCTGCGCCTAATTGTACCAGTCTCAAGTTGCGAGCCCCAGGGGTGAATGCGGTCCGGCATCCACTTCGCAAAATCAATAGTTGACCTTACCTACACACATAACTATTTTACCAAAGTTTATTTTTATTTCGGATGTTTATTCAATACATTTGTGGTCACCGGGAGGACCAATAGTTAATTTAGGACTTAATAAATAATGCTTAACTGTATCGGTTAAACGGTAACCAAATTTATTATCAATTATTCCAGCCATTGCTGTAAAACAATGATCACAATTAACAACCTCAACATGATTTTTTTTTCGAACTGACTACGCTATTGGCCTTACTAGACCTTCACAGCTTCACCGGACTACTGCCTCAACATGATGTAATTATATAATTTCTAAAGTAACTAGATTGCTAATTACTCTTAGATACAAGATTGAGAAAGTATCACACCTATTGTAAACTATAAATCTCCTCAAGGTTTTAGATAACATACGACTTTTTACAAATAAATCCTAAAGAGTTGATTGTTAGATACGAAACCAATAATTTTTTTATAATTATATGTAGAAAACTATGGATTCAAATAAACTTCTTTTTTATCATAGGCGGCAAACGAACAAGTGGGTAACCTGATAGTAAGTGATCACCATCGTCCATAGACACTTGCAATACCAGGGGAGTCGCAAGTGCGTTGTCAGCCTGTAACTGGGGAGGGAGGGTGGAGAAGGGGAAGAAGAGAGGGGAAAGTGAGGGGAGATGGGCCTCCGGCGCTCTCACTAACCGAACGAAACGCAACAATGCAAGAACTGTAAACATTTAATATTAATATTGTCCGTCAAATATTCTAACTATAATAAAATGTTGGTCCACAAGTAAATTCTAATAAAGGCTATAGCCAGAAGTGTTAAAGCGAAACCTTTTATGTAAAAATAATGTAAAAACCTTTAGCAAAGACAGATAACTTTTTAAAAAACATAATAATAGCGAGGATTTTATAGTTTTCAAGATCAAATGTCAAACTTGTTGAATTAAATTTAATTGCATGGTTTAGAATATAAAATTATCGATATTGTAATATTTACTTTCTATGTATTTAATTATATCCCTCATTACGTGTTGTTATTCCTTCAAATTGAAATTGGACGAAACTATACTGCCACTGAAATATGTATTTATTTTTTTCTGTGAATAAACAATAGAAATATAATATAGAACCAAACATTAAGTTCACACATATAATTCCAAGTACCAGAAATGTTGAAAGTAAGAACGCGTTACTGAAATTTCTTGAAGTTAACTTAATACTCTTCGCTTATAAACTAAACACAACTACAAATACGATACTAATAAGGTTTTCTTTTAGATTAACTTACGAACTAGTTAATGATCTCAATTTATGTTGAATGTAAGAGATTTGGACAAAGATTGTGATATATTAAGCTTAAAGAGTGGGATTTTTATCGACTGCTGTTTGAGACGACATAATGGCTATTTGAATTTCGTTGAATGTTTTTTTTTTTTTTATTGAAGCACGACAAAGTGACTGCATTATGCCTGATGGTAAGCATAGTACAATCCAAGAACAGTGGCGACACCGCGAGACAGATCATCCATCGTCGGTTGCTACTGTCATGCTGGCCATAATAACGAAAGTCACCCGGTACTGGATATGCACAGATTGATCCCGAAACGCGACGCGCAAAAGCGAGTCACTATGACGGGCTTTTTCGCCATGTACATGGTGGTTGCGACCCAGTCGGGCTGTATAACCCTACCACCCCGCTATCGCCATTGCCTCGTTCGTTGATCAGCAGGGTGCACCACGTGCAGGTGAGGTTGGCTTGGGTGTCTCAAGTCTTAAGATGTTACTCGACACCCCTTACACCCCAAATGACCAAATGACCCCTTTAATGACTGTAAACTTCACCTCTTAGCTATCATACATTCCTGGTCTTAACGAAAATGCCAAATGGAACATGTACTAATGTATTTATCGAATTACATAAAGTGTTTTGTAAATGTTAGATTCAAATATAGAACTGAATACTCAATTAGAATTATCATCTGATATAACAAAATTTATTTATTTCAATCAAGTTACTTAAAACACTTAATTGTTTTCAAATTAACCACACAATTGCTTAACTTTTATAAGTCTGGCTAAAAACGGGAATGGTAAATACATATAGAAATGTAAAAAAAACTTAGGACGGTACTATATCCCGAGGAGTTGAGGATAGATAGCGAGGTTCTTTCGACCGCTAATCATCTCATGAATCGCTCGCAAACCCACGGACAGTCCGTCATAACTCCCAACTTCAAAAGTAATACCATCAACTCGGCGTTAACTTAATTTGAGTCACTTTAACAAGTCCAATTAAAGGAATTTGTGTTTCTCTTATCTCCAATATAACATTGAGCATAATTTCAAATTATATTTCAAACTTTCCGATAATGAAGGGTGGATGGGCTCGGGGAGGTTGTGGGTCGCGGGGACAGGGATGAGGCACTTCGCTTATTTCATTAGTTACATAAATTCTCCTATTGAGGATGGCTGGCAGAAAGGGGACGGTTTACCCTTATTACGAGAGTCTCCTTATCAATACAATTATTAATATAATAATATTATTATTGTAATAATTTCGCAGCGGAGCGGGAGACTCGTAGCTTAACTTTGCCAGCAATAAAGGGTGGCGAAAGATAATGGAATGGAAAACAGTTTGAAGTTTTATTGGGAAATTGGTAGCGGCTAATTGGCAACATTATCGATCAGGCGACTCGTATAGTATCTACGGTTAAATAATATTTTTAATGAAACGTTCCCGTTTATTGTTGATTGAAGTAAACATTTTAACTGTAGACCTATTAATGGGATCTTGAGAAGTTTTTGAAAAGCACTTCGGGTTACTCGAAGATTTGTTTAAATTTGATTAACTCTAAACAAAATGTTATATAAATAGAATCTAATGAAATTACATTTAGTGTTGGTAATAAAATCTCCAATTAAACGTATTTAATGCCAATAAGCGTTTTATACGCAATCAATGGAGTTGAAATATATTACAGAGTGAAATCGACGCACGTATAGAAATTGAAACTAGGTTTGGGTTAATCCCGGACCCCGGAGATCCACAAGTATAGCCATAATTCCTTAGGGCCACGTCTCATTATAACACTAATACAAGACTCATCCCGAAGTTACGGTGAATACATTAAAGGGTTCAATCCTTACTGATGAGACATCGGGAGGGGGTGGGGCGCCACCGCACGGGTGTTGCTTCGGGCACTGGCCTGGCTGAGGGGGAAATAAGGCAGGCATTATAGGAGATAGCGTTCATTTACATTGTCCAATAACTCCAAGTAGTGTCCAAGCGAATATTAGTTTATGGCGTGTGGCACTTCTAATACGTACGTGTATGCCAATTTTACGTACATTCACCCCGTACGGGAGACGGTGGGTGGAATAATTACGACTTTTTTTTTAAATAATTAATTCGATTTCATTTTAATTAACGGTAAGCCAATTTCAATAAAAATGTAAGCCTCTAAAATGTAAAAAGGATTTTTTGTGATAAAATTCTGGTCCGACAAAAATTAAAACGAATCGGAATATTTGATTGTCTGTTTGACTAATTATATTTGAGTTCGCTGATTAGTTATCTATACATTTTTGGTTGTATCTGATTGTGTGAATGTTCCTGAAAATTTTTAACTCATGTGTTTTAAGACAAAAATACAATAACCTAAAAGACTATATGATATGCATTTTACTTATTAAATTAATCGGTGCCCACGACTTGCTGTTGTTGTTTCACGACAACAACGTGTTTTATGTATCTATATTAACTGAGGGAGTTGTCTTTTGTTTTTTTAATATAAATTTAGCCATAAACACTTAACTCCTAGAACGATTTAATCGACTTTAAGTTAATTCTTTTAAATTTTATCACTATTATCTAGCCTCTGTAGAAAAGGGTAGTGATATGTAATTTGGATGATTAAAAAGTCCTCTATACATCAATAAAAGTCTAGTGGAATTCGGATTACTTAGTAGTTACAAATTACAACAGGACAAATAACATACACTTTCGTTTTTCATATTATTTTTTATACGTTTATTCTTGTCGTGATTCTGTAAACAGAGTATATATTATTTATTGACTTTTTTTTTACTTTATTTTTGGCAATCAATCTTTCAGATTATTACGTAAAGCACCAACAAATTTACAAAATATAGAGTCAAATAACTGAAGATTATGAATAGAATATGAAATCCACTACATGACAGATTAAAATCCCGCCAATAACTCCCGTTTATTGAGTAGATATTTTGTCAAATGACGTCATCAATTCGTAATCATTACAGTAAAAATTGCTTCAAACAATAAATTCGTAACTCAGGACAGTCCAGTGTGTAGGCTAAAACATAATAAGACAGGGTAGCGTACGCACAGACCAAAATGTACGACATTACTATCAGAGAGTGGCGTGTGGAGGACGTGCCCCCACGCTAAGAACAGGGTTGTCACGTTCATATGACATTTTGTTGAAAGTATTTATACTAACTCCCATTTCTTTTAAGTAAATTCTTACATTTACACACGTGTAGATAAAATATTTGAATACTTGTCTAATTCGATTTTTAAATTTTAATTTGTATGTATACAATTCTATTGAGTTTTTGGCGGGTCTTTAGTCTGTCATGTAGTGGATTTTATATTTTATTCATAATCTTGTGTTATTTGACTCTGTTTCGTGAGTTTTTGCGTAATATATTTAGTTTATTGTGCATAAGTCAAGTGAATGGAAAATAATACCATGGAGCATGAAATTCTGAGATGCCACAAAAACTCCCTGGAAGGTTCTAATAAGGGATGCACCATCTTGTTAGAATATTGATTCACACGACGCTTAATACTGAAATGATCGTACGAC
The DNA here is from genome assembly GCA_014332785.1 of Antheraea mylitta. Classification (NCBI taxonomy): domain Eukaryota; kingdom Metazoa; phylum Arthropoda; class Insecta; order Lepidoptera; family Saturniidae; genus Antheraea; species Antheraea mylitta. Next base: position 9,406,436 of record JACEII010000025.1, on the reverse strand, counting down.
GCTTGTAATATTATTGACTACGTGACAATGGCAGTAATAATCTGAAAGATTGATAACCAAAAATAAAGTAAAAAAAAATCTATTTAAAGTTAAAAAAGTCAATATACGTACATTTATTTCTAAATACTGTTCGACGGTTTGTCTCAATCACACATTAAAGTGAGTATAAACGCGTCAGCAAGCGTTTTTTTAAGTCGTTTTAAAAGATGTTATTGGTGACTTCACCTGCGTGTAATTTAGAAAACATTCTTGTTCAGTATAAACGTACGCGCGTATGGTTTTAAATACTGCTTCTCTGTTTTAGATTATTTGCGCGGAACCCTTTTTTCTCATGTAAAAGGCATACATTTTTTAAATGTTCTATTTACCGTAACCTCTTGATGAGTTCAAAATTTATCAACTATTAACTATACGATATATAACTATACGAGGGTACATATAATATATTGTGGTCGGATTTTAAATAAAATGTTTTTTTTTTAGTATATTGCAATAAAATAAATTGCATAATATATTGACAACCCTCGATGCACGGAACACATAAATACACAGAATCAAGATGCATATACGTTCACACACACACTCATATACGCATTCGATCTTAGCACACACTATAGCAAAGGGTAGGCTTTATTCTCACTCGGTAAACGGAGATGCACTACCCTAATTATTGAGAGTCTAGGAGCGCCGGTCAGACACCCATTGTTAGGCAGGCACGGCTGTATTATTTGATTAATATAATTGATACTTGAATTAATATTATTTTACTTGGAATTGAATTCGTTACCGAATTATAAAAACCGAACCTTTACGTAAAACCGAATTATTGTAAACTAGATTTGATCGTGGCGACGCACGGGTAAAATAAGGTTATTTTATTTTTATCCGTTCTTTATTGTTTAAAAAAATATTATTGAAAAATAGGATGTCAATTTTGCAAATATCTGTTTAAACGTTTCTTTAAAATGAATTAACAATAAACGAAAATATTGTTTTTTTAATTTCTCAAATTATATTGATTTCTTACGAAGTAATTTAACTAATTTAATTAAAAATTATGAAGATATTTGAACTTAAATACATAAGTGCAGAGAAACGGATATCAGAGTTATGTAATATTCATCTTAAGACTGTTTTGAAATAATCTTTATTGGTTTTCTGTTCATATGAACAATAATATTTGACTTGATTTAATTAATTTCTAACTATATATACAGCAATAAGTAACAACATTTACTTGTGTGATTGTATACCTTTTTTTAATTGTACAAAAATATAGAAAAAGCCATAGTAATTATATACCTAAAGACAATTACACCGCGTAATAACTTATGAATGGTTATGAAATAGATCACTAAGCTCAATAAAGATGTCTTTAGGTCATCTTATAATGGTGCGTCTAATATTTCGATTTAACTATTAGGAAATCTTGACACTCGAACGAAATATGTAATCAAATATCGCCAACGACCAACAAGATCCTAAATCTTCGATCATAATTCCATATCCGAACGTCTGGCCTGAACATAAATTCATACGTGGCCGCACGCACGCAACGTACCGTCAAATAAACTGGCAGTTTAATCAAACCCATTAGACAAGTGAGCCAAGCACCTACGGCCAGGGTAACTAGGACTGCCATCTCCATCTAAAATACTCCCGCCTTGGGGCGAAACGAACGAACGAACGTCCGGCGGACAGTTCTATCATAAACGGTAGGTTGTGTAGCTGATGCCTTTAACGCCTTGCTGGCTGTTGACCAACGCTAGGAGGTGGGACGCCATGCGTTCTTAATAAAGATGGCCTACCTTATACATAGTGAGTTTTGACAGGCCAAATTTGATCATGGACGGCCTCATAAGAATAACAATAACTAAATAGTCCATTTACATTTTAAATAAAATTTATATTCCTAATAGTCATTATAGAGTGACAGCTAAATAACATGTCTTTTGAAAATATTCCCAATTGTAAGTAATGTCCAATCTAAATATTGCAATAAAAATTTATCAAAAGGGAGATACAAGTCCGTATCAACCTTATTGGCCTCTCTGAACATAGCCGTAAGTTCGGGCTTACTCGTAAAATCGTGAAAAGTGTGATACAAAACAAAGTTTAAATATTATTATAAGAATCTTAAATTGACACTTACTTATATTTAAGTAACTTCAATACACAGAATATGACACGTACAATAAATACCTAAATTCGTGTTGTTCCTGGCATGTTCAGAGCGGTCAAAAAGTTTGGCGCTCACTGTACTACATTCCTAATACATTACAGTTCCCGATACAACTATATCGTAATGAGAGTCCAACGCCTATATAACTCATCTCTGGGGCTCCAACTTAAATTATTCAAGGGAGGGTAATCTTATTACATTTACATATTAATCAACGGATTTTAATTATACCCCCAACCCCTTTTCCCACCCCAGTTTGATAATTTGCTTTCGAAATGCGACTTGTCCTGATTGAAGACGCGTCTTGTGTGCGTTTAGTTCGTGTTTTGTTTTGCATGCTGAAGTTTGATAGTGGTTTAATTATGTCACAGACAAGTTATACCAGATAGCTAACTTCATTGAGATAACAGAAGTAGAATCAGAAACTTTCCTAAGCTTACAAAAAGACTATGAAGTCATCGTATAGTGACTCTATATTTGTGAATGACTCTATGTTTTCATACTGTACACGGAAATTATTAAATAAACCTAAATAATCCAAAGTTATTACACACTATTTACTCTTGAAAGTTGACAACACGATTTTATGGTTCAACTCTAACTCTATCGGGCAATTTGTTTGTATGTGACATCCAATCGAATTAGCACTTAAAATAACAAAAAAAGATTTAATTTCAATATTTGTATGAATTGTAGTTCCATACATTATTCCCTATTCGGTTTTAAAACAACAACAAAACCCAAGTGTATAAATTTGGCTAAGATCCTTCTACTCTAACAAAAAAGCCCATTGAAGGCGGTGAAGCTGTCAAAACCTTTCAAGCGAAAATGATTAGTCAATAAAGAAAAAAACACGAATATCTAAATATAATTGGAATAAAATTCAAATATTCACGTCAGTTATAAACATATGATATAAACACTTATGCCTTAAATAACAGAATTAATTACAATATTTATAATGCATCTATATGTTACTACAATAAAGAGTAAAATTGTTCGTATGAAAGTTCTGTTTATACTGAACATTTTTGAATCCGATTTGCCTACCATCCAGACACCAGATCAAGTCAATTGCGATAACAGAATTGTTCATGCAATTTCTTACAACTTCACATATGGATTCAGTTAGAACTACTTCATAGAAGTACATTATTTGGTAAAAATGTATTTCAAAATACACTAACTATACAAGTGTTAACAATAGTAGAATCAATCTCTTGGGTATGTATCCTTAAACTAAATGGACGCGTGTAATAAAATTTAATATTTATAGTAAACTATGGAAAGTTCCAAAAAAGTACCCACTGAGTATTTTAAACCAGACAAATCCCTACGTGTAGTGAGCTAGCTCGTTACACTTATCTAGGGTACTGCAACGTATTTACCGACCACTAGCAATAATGGCGGCGATCATTGCATTCTGCGAGCTCTATGTTTCACTTACTGTTTTTAAAAACCGACTTACCTGAAACAAAAGAGAGGATATCACGTTATTATTTTTTGACTACAATTCGGAGAAAGCAGCAAGAATAAATGACGTCGTATCGTTTAACACTAATGTATTTTGTATTTATTTGTCAATTAAATTATTAGAATTTTGAAACCATTTTATTTATAAAACTAAAAAAATAATGAATACACCTTTTATTTTACAACTTTTTTTTTACTAATAATTTATTGCATTATACTTATCGACATTCATATGAATACGAATGAATATGTCTGTTTGATATTTTTTCATGATAAAATCTCGAAGCCAATCACAATAAAGTTAGGCATAAAAATAGACTGTAAAATCATGATTACACCGAAATTATTTTTAATAAAGAAATAGACGCATGCATTGTATAACATTTACAAATAAATTCGTGCTACCTACAGACTTAATATAATATTCTTTCCAAGGTATATTGTGATATATTTCTTTAGCTCTCCATCCTACGTACCTGATTACAACGGACTTTTTACCGCTGGGAATCATGCTACTCAGATTGAAAAGCAACTATATATACAAACGATATAATTATGTTGACCGTCTTGATCACATATTTTACAAAACACATACCTTTATATCGAAGAAATAATGTATGTTTCTAAAAGATTATCAGAAAATATAACTGTAAATTAATATGTCATTAAAAGTAAAATATGTAGTTTCGTTAAGCAAAGAGTGATTAAGACCAAGGAATTAATCCAATGCGTAATATTTTTATTTAAACTTAATAATATCACAGTCTCTTATTATCAACGGACCGGGGTATATTGATTGCTGGGTATTATACCATACTTTGAACTGTCTTTGGGCACATAGACATATATGACAAAACGATTGTGAAGCGGTGATGGCTTGATATTGTGTTCGGGCACCATAGGTTTGAATCCTAGTGACTGAGTCGAACCTTTTGGTGAAGGAAAACATGTGATGTGGTAATGAATCAATAACACGGTTGTACTCGAACTTTTTTCAAGGCACCCTCGCTAACAATCACCTTCAAGTTGCAAAATTTTGTCGTTAAGAATCTGCTGATTTGTTCCAGAAGCTGCATTCGAGAGCCAGCCCCTTTTTGTTTAGCGTGTTTTCCATCTTAGTCCATATCACCATTTAATTTATCTATCAGTATATACTAATATACTAACAATATTATAAAGAGGTACCTAAAGCTTGTGAGGTTGTAGAGGGTAATAATACCTGGATCTACTATATCGATTTTGAAAATTCTTATACTAATAGAAAGCCATGTTATTTGTGGGTGTCATCAATACTAATATTATAAAGACAGAAAGCTTGCGAGTTTGTGACGTTGTAGGAACTAATCTCAGTAACTACTAGTCAGATTTAAAAAATCTCTGATTGTTTTATAGCTCATTTATCGAGGATGGTTATAGGCTATATATTATCACGCTAAGATCAATAGGAGCGGAATACCAATGAAGAATATTTGAAAACGGGGTTTTATCCTATTGAGAGCTTCCGCTGAGTGTTAGCATTAGACCAAAGTAATTATTCTACTCGAACGAAGTCGCGGGCAGAGGCCAGTAGAGTATATATTAATCCGAAAATTGAAAAGAATTTTTTGGGGTGGTATGATTTGCAAAATAAGTGGCAGAGAAAATGGTTTTTTTTTCCATATGACTACGCTATTGACCTAACAAGGTCTTAACAGCTTCACCGGACTACAAAACGGAAAACGGTTGAACGTAAACATATGTCTAACTTTTATATTTGAATCACAGAAAACAGCTGTCTATATTAAAAAAATAATTTAAATTGTATAATTCAAATAGTGATGTTTATTGGTTACATTATCAACAACAATTATAAATTCTTATCAAGTACATAGCACTCAATACTAACAGAATCACACTGATAATTTCAGCAGAAGTAAAAACGTTTACCTCGCAACAAAGTGAGCACGGGTCAGCTAGTAAAGTAAAAACAAATCTAAAAACAACGACAAAGTGCAATACACGAATTTAATCAACGAACTCATTTGTCCAAAGACGTGGGCATTAAAGGTCGCATATCGCCTTGTGGAGTTCAATCGTAAAGCATTCGTAATGTATTGCTGAGGGAACACAGTAGCTCGCGGGCAACAACGAATAAAAATAAAAATGTCTCGGAAACGCATTTGGACGTCGAGCCTTCTGATTATTCTTAACTGTTTATTTGTGCTAATATATGATTTTAATTTATAGAAAGAAAAATAAATTGCCTAATTATAAAACTCATGCTACATTTTAGGTGAAGAAAAAATGGTACAGTATTTCCACGATTCATAGTCAAAATAAAGTTTCCAGTGGTAAACCTCCTTGGATTGCAACATACCTACTTATTATCAAATTAGTACAATATTCTGAAATTATATATATAAAATAAATAAATTAAAGCATCCAAAATATAAACGGTATATAAATAATAAATATATGAATCAACGCAATAAGTTCTTGTTTTATTAAACACAAGGAAAGTTAAGTCAAACAGATTGATGCTAAAGTTATTATTTAAATGCAAAGGAGTTTAGGGCTTTTAGGTGCCTACACTACTTTTATCATAATTATTCAATTTACATATAAAAATATCGTTCAAACACTGTATCGATATTAATTTAAAAAAATGATATGGAGTAATTAAATCTATTCTATCTTATAATGTAAAATAAGCTGTTTTTTATATAACCAATTTGAAAATTTTACAGTTTTTTTTTCAGTTTTACATCTTAGACACTTACCATGTTATTAGAAAAAAGTTAAATACGTATTAAATACTTCCTTTACAAAGGTTTCGTACTATATGCACCGCGCTCGCCCGAGGTAATTTCGCCTTATCCTTTTTTTACAAGTCTAACCTAACCCAAGCGAGTCAATAGAACAAGATGGCAAACATTCAGCGAGCACGGTGTATTTAAAATGTATCCTGTTTAAAGAAAGTATTCAATACATATTTAACTTTTTTGTAATAACACCGCTAGTACTTATCTAAATGTACCTAAATCTTATGTAAACATTATCATGATAAATTCATTTAGTAAAAAAATATTAAAATAGACTACGATATTTACAAGAACTGTGAGTTAAGCGATTTGTATTTTCTTATCGTATAGAAGTGGTCTGGTGCGCATGCGCGGAAGTGGGGAAGTAAATGGATAACATTGTTTACAATGAAACTATGTTAGTATAGTATATTTATGCTTTTTATACTTACAAGTATAGCGTCCAAAACAATAAACCCAGTAAACCTACACGTGGTTCCATTAGACTGTTTTCTTTCACCGAAAAATTTGATTCAGTTGCTAGGAATCGAACCTACGTCCATCAATTGCTTACAATGTAATAAATAACGTAGACAAATTCGCGGTTATCAGCAAATAGAAACAAAATAAGGAATTGAGAATTCTAGCGCAATAAATTATTACCAACGTCCCGTCGGATTCTCCCCGACTTCCCTCAAAACGCAATTCCCCGTAATGGCGCCTCGTCCTTATTAAATGCTTGCATCATGCGAGGAAGATAAATGCATCTCGAAATTAATTAATAAAATTGCATCCGTAAGTGTTTAGCCGAGATAAAAGCGAGTCGAAATGTATATAACGAATTCTGCTTCCTCGATCGGCTGACTTTTGTTCTTATCTCTTAAACATTATTATTCTATATATTTATTTATCGATGATTTAATTGTAGATTTTAATTTTTTTTTATATCATAGGAAGCAAACGAACAGGTAGGTTACCTGATGTTAAGTGATCACCGCCGTCCATAAACACTAGGAACACCAAAGGAGTAGTAAGTGCGTTGTCAGCCTGTGTTTGAGGAGAGGGGAAAGGGAGGTGAGAGAGGAGGGACATGGGCCTCCGGCACTCTCACTGATCGAACGAAACGCAACAATGCAAGCACTGTTACTTCACTTCGGTTTTCTATGAGAGGGTGGTGCTACTCCGAGCGAGCCGACCCATTCATGCTAACTAGTAATAACTTCAGTGTGGATCTACCGCTACAAATTAGAACCCATTTTAGAATAAACAAAATTTAGAACCTAGATTATGTAATTTGGAATTCGATAAAAAAAGCTTTATATAATTATGTATCATATAATTGTGGCACTTTTCTATAGGTAACCAATATATTACTGCCAATGTCAAGTAAATAATGATAATACAAGTTTCTTGCGATAATTTCAATAAAATAACAAGAAGATGGCCGTCTTGTTAGAACTTTCCAAGGAGTTTTTGTAACAGATCAGAATCCATGCTCCGTGATATTGTTTCCATCCACGTCATTTGTGCACAATCTCCAAACTAGATTACGTAAAACACCACCAATATCACAAAATATATAGCCAAATAACACAAGAGCCGAAACAAAATATAAAATCAACAACATGACATTCCAAGATCCTGTCAAAAATTCCATCTAAACATTTTACCCATCTTCCTAGCTTTTTTTCTCGAATTGACTACGCTATGGACCTAGCAAGATCTTGAGAACTTCACCGGACTATAGAGCTTACTAGCTTTAACCTATATTTTGGGAATACTACATTATTAAATATTCAAAAAGTTTTTCAGGTACATACGCCGTTGAAAGCACGTGTGATCCAAAATCTTTACACTTAAACTTCTTTCACGTGACAGGCAAAATTTAGAATAACTATAAAAATAATGACATTTCCTTGATCAACCTGAACCTATTTCTATATATTACTTGTACAGTCAGATATATGACCAATATTTCTAGAAAACTCAAACATATATTTACCTGCAGTTAATTAAACGTACTTATGTTATTTAGTAACAGTTACAGTAGTGTACATTTAATCTCATTTAGTGATAGGAGACCTAGTAATAATATAGTAATTATAGTATGGGAGCGAGGTTAGTAAAACTCACGATTTCCAATACCCTCAAAATTCACTAAAATTATCGTATTGATATTATTTATGACTGTAAAAAATTATTCAGAAATATTATTCTTTGTAACTATAGTGGTATATTTATTTGAGCTATATTATTTAATTGATAATTTTGTCTTTATATTTTTTATTTAGAAATGTACCACAACGTGTACCGTATTGACAAATATTATTTTTATTTTTTATTCTCTCTATCTGTTTTGTGTCTCGTTTTAATTCAAAAACTTTAATGAAACCTATTACAAGAAAAGTATATATTAATTGACGTTATTCAGTTATAAAAATGATTTATAATAATTTAGGAATTGAAAAAAATATTTTCAAAAAATTACTTTACTTATTTTTAATAAGTTGCAATTAAATAATGTATATAAGGAATATACGTCATTTCATGACTGACGATTATGAAGCTACTTTGTGTAGAACGTTTAAAGCATTAGTGTAACTGAAGACATGAAGAAAGAACGTATTGGATTCATTAACACTGCAGACTTACGTAAAACTTGCCGAGTTAAATACAATCCATTAAAATCCATAACTAATGAAGCTCTATTTATTCACTTTTCTACAAACTGTTTTAAGCCGTTGTAAAACTTTAAATAAAAATATATTATTTCCGTGAGCCGATTTTGATCAAATAAAGCCTACATATTCAAGCTTCAAGCTGCGTCACATACCTAATCAGTTTTGGCGAATATATCTATTTACGCACATCATGCTTCTATAGTTTCACTATAGTATGATAACATAATTAAAAGTGTTAGTGACTCCTGGCCTATAACCGGCGAGTCGGCGGAGGCCGCGCAACAATCTTACTTTAATTGCGTGTAACATAAATTATGGCGACTTATTACAATCCGCTCCCGTTTCGATACACGCTGCCCCGAGGTGTTATTATGTAGTTGTTCCAAACTTGGCCGCAGCGTAACGATTCTGTGTTCGATAAGTTTCACACAGTTCGTTCTTAAATAATATATTCAAAAAACGTTCTTTTACTTTTTTATACTTCAAAATAGCTATATTTTATTAGTTCATTATGATTTAAGTGAGCTAAGTTGATCATTAGATTTAAAGCTAGGTTACATTTATGGACACGAGATTTTCAAAATGATCAATACACACGCATTTCGTATTAACATACTTGCGAGGGGAACAATAAAATTTCATAAATTATCTGTGAAAAATGGCGCGCGAATTTCTTTTTGCTAGCACCACGCCACGTCACTTGGTACTTACGATTGAGTGAGCTATGCGCGCGCATATCAGGGAGACGCACTGATGTAGTCACCAAACAGCCTAATATTTAAAATGCAATTAACTGATTATTTTTATATTTATAAAACGCACTCACATTAATTTGTTGACAAAAATAGATGAAATGATGCAATTAATTACTTATTTATTACATTTTAATTATCACTGTTTATTCTTAAAACATTTTATATATATTTTTTTTTACATAAAAGCTATTTTGAACAGCATACTTTTAATGCTTAATTTGGAGTTTATGGCGGGATCTTAGTCTGTCATGTAGTGGATTTTATATTTTATTCATAATCTTGTGTTATTTAACTCTATATTTTGTAAATTTGGTGGTGTTTTACGTAATATAGTTAGTTTATAGTGCATAAGTGAAGTGAATGGAAAATAATACTACGAAGCATGTATTCTCAGATGCCACAAAAACTCCCAGGAAGGTTCTAACAAGGGATCCACCATCTTGTTAGAATATTGAAATAATCACTCGAGGCTTGTAATATTATTGTACTATCCATTGAAAGAATACATTGACACTGGCAAGTGCTTCTGCGGAGCCAAAACAAGAAAAAGAAGAAGAACTTGTGCCTTATAATAGAGTAATTTGGTTGTCTGTATAACAGTAACTGTATGTTCGTGTACCAAGGCCTTATTTATCTGAAAAGGCTTGAGGTATTAAGTTGAACTTAATCTCCAATACTAAACCTGTATATAAATATTTTTATATATCTGTGTGTGTAATATGCAAGTTTATAACTAATGTAATAAATAAATATAAACCTATATATTAAAAGTCTCTCTCACTGACTTATTATCGAAATTTTATAGAGTACTTTCTTTGGAGATAGAATCTTGAAATTTGCACGAAGAAGTCTTTTGGTATAAAGTAAGGATAAAAGCATATAATGTTTGATATCTTGGAGTAAATATTTCGTGATGAAATATTATAAAAAAGTTATTATATTTCATTTGAGTTTGAAGTTTAATGTCGAATAATTTTTAATCGAATGAATTTAACGAATAAACATATCAAACCTGTTTTAAAGCATTGGAACGCAATAAAATTCCTAATATACCGAGTTATTATTATATGAAAAAATAACACAAAGGCACCTTTTCACATTATTATTAAAATCTCTATTTTTACTAGTTTTTTCCATGATATTGAATAACATTCTCACATAACTAAAGATAATAAAATCAGATTTATTTTTTTACCCACCGTAATATACATCTTACAATTTTAATTTTATGTTAATGTCATACTTTGTACTAAGCAAGTACGCGCAAATAAAACTTCGTCAGTTAACCACGCACACTAGAACGCCAAAGGTGTTGAAAAATGTATGTATAATGTATATAACATATAGTACGTAACTCTCGGGATACGTGTTCGTCTCGCTAGTTATCCGATTTTTTTAAGAAAGGTAAATATAAAAATGACCGGCCGCTGTGTTATGTTTGTATCACAATATTTTTTCTCTTTATTTTCGAGCTTTTATGGCTAAAAAGCTTTTGCATGATGAACAACTACGCAAGATCGCGAATGGTATGTGTGGTAGAGGTGACGTAATTAGAACAGTTGAGAAATGTGAACTAAATGTATTTTACACGAATAAAAATATTATAATTCAATAATTATATATAAATATAACAAAAGAGTCTAGCTAGGTGCGCACAACACGCTAAAAAAAATTCTTTATTTTTTATTTTTTGATCACCTGTGTCTTACGTAAAATTATCAGGATGTCTCCATTTAATATATAGCTTTTAAAGTTTATACATACTATTTTTTTATAAGAACTATAAAACACTAACGATATTTTATAAACGAAGTAGATTTTTAATTACAATTTTTTTGTCTTTCTGTTGTTCGTATAATGTTTTGCCGCGCAGACGAAGTTAAGGGCATAGAATATTTAACTCTGACAAAAATGCGTTTTGACAAATTAGATATTTATGATTTATGATAATAAATAGTATTCTTAGATTTAACCTCAGATAACTTTCTAGTATAATGGAAGGTGTTAATAATCAAATTAAAAAATAGATCAATAATTCGACGCACTTATTTATAATCAAGGTTTATCAAGTTGTTCACTTATTATCAGCGAAATTAAGTATTTTTTTAATTAACTTCATAGGAAGTACGACAGTCGCGCAAGGAGCTGATCACGCATCCGTGCCGTGCGACATGGTTCGCTGTCGCAGGCTTTCATATTTCGGTAATTATCGGTAATGCTCGGTTATTGTCGGGCGGTGATCATACGCTCAACACGGATATCCTATACGGCATTACAGGCTCCCTTTTACTTCGTTTTCTCACCCACTACACGATCACTCCCACACACGTGCCCGCCTACACTACACGCTTACACATGAAAGTGGAAGGGTTTACTTTTTTTTTTCCTTATCGAACTGAAAAACTCTCAATTTTCCGATAATAATTATATGGAGGAGTTGTTGAGGCGTGTATGCTTGGTACACATATACGTTTCAACAACTCATACATATATGAATAGTTAGCTAGGTTAGCTAAGATAGGACGGGATTTTGCATGCAACAGGCAACAGCCAAGCCGAGGTGTGCCGTGCACCCTTGAGCTGGCTGTCAAAATAAAATCGACTGAGTGCCTTAAGCGCTCGCCTTAGTAGTCCGGTGAAGCTGTTAAGACCTTGCCTGGACCATAGCGTAGTCTGTTCGAGAAAAAATAGAAAAAAGTATATACATTCCTCTCGCGAGTAACTTCTAACGGCATTTGTCGGACTTCAAAATAACTGGGAATTCTTTCATGCATCTAAATCATAACATGACTAACCTTCGTAACCTTATAATAGGCATACTCATGCAATACGTCAAGAAGAAGGTAAGTAAATCGTTGCAAATTAAGACCATCTCTCTCACAATATAATGTTTACTCTGAATATATTCACGCGAAAAAAAATTGAAACAAAATGCATTTCTGATTCGGTCATGTAAATATTATGTAGATTTATTTTACACTAGCATATCGTGCCTTAGGCAATGTTTGTCTAGAGACTTCTCTCATGAATTTTTCAAGTTTTTAATCATATTTTTTTTTTGTTTATATTTCTATAAGTGAAAACTTGTAATCTAATACTCTTAAACGAGCAGTTCTTGTAGAAGTAAGAAGTAATTGTTAATAGAATCAAACAAATCAATTAGGTTTCAAAAAATATTATACAATATTTAATGTCTTTAAATATATCCGATAGATAAATAAATTATCGAATGATTACTACAGAATAGGACCCCGGCTCAGATTATTCATAGCCTCATTATCATAAAATTAACCTATAATAAATCATACGGCCGTTCCAATTATATACAAGTCTCATGTAAAATAGAATGTCCAGTTGCTTTAAAGCACGCGGAAAAAATCTTAAACCAGTAAATCGCATTATACTATTTGCATTAATCACAGTCTTCTAGAATATACCAAGTAAGTAACTATACTTAAAGTTGCAAAACGAAAGTTGTTTATCGATATGTAATCTCGCATACCGGTTTTTTTATCTGTTGTATTCTTATCTTTACTTCCTTAATATTATTTATTAATCGCGGCTTAGCTCGGTTTATTTTTTTAAATTATACTTGTTTTGGCGCGTTAGGGAAAAACGATGAGAGTAAATTTTACGATGCACACGCACACCGTCACGAAAAACAGACACCCTGAAGTTAGCTCTAGTCAACACTTTGTTTCTTTGTATTTGTTGCTTGTATTTCTTTGTATTAAAACTTTCAATGTATTAAATACCTTTTTTCTATTGTTAGTGTCGTTTTTTTTTCTGCAAACGTAGAATAAGGCGAAATATATGTTTTTTTGTATCAATAAATTTAAAACGCAGATAAAATAGATAGAAAAAATGTTGATAAATAGATTTAAATTTATAAGATTTTTATCTTGTTACGGCAAAGAAATATAACTTCTAACGTGTGTACATAAGTACACACACAGTTTTTTTTAGCGTTTCATCACAATCCCATTTTTAATGGCATCTCACGGCGTAGTCTACGATAGTAGATACGTTAAACCTAGAGAGGACTGGCTGTCGAATGCAGCTTCCTGAACACACCAATAGGTGTCTGGCGACAGATTTCCAACTTCATGGTCGTAGCTAGCCAGGCGGATATAGAAGTAGCCCTATCAGCATGCGAGTAAATTTGATCGATCCCTCCCTTAGTTGAAAAAAGTTGAAAAAAAAGTTTCACACACACGTCCTGTATCGCCACGCCAACAATCATGTTTACTCTCGCCTATAAATTATTCATATTAAAAATGACTTCTAAGGTTTGGGAATCTTAAACAAGCTTTTGAATTATTGATCAACAACTATAAACACGCTGTATAAATAAGGTATAGAGCGTTTTATTTAATAAATTTTGGATTATCACAGAGTAAGTTATCGAATGACCTTGAAAGGTTCTCTCGGATAGGCAAGTGTACGTTTACGTCAGGTTGGTAATAAATGCGTATCATTAATCCACGTAATTAGATCATTACGAAGATCGGGTTGCTGGCAGCCGGATCGTTGGAAACTATCTTTTGGAATCTAATACTTTTTTTTTCAATTATTTCAAGCTTCTTGCTTGACCGTAAAAATTGGTTATATGTAGTTAAGATTTTAAATCAGCTAAATCAATTTTTAATCCTTCATATATGTTTAATTTTTTTTAAGATTTCCATTTTTTATATACCGAGAACTGAGTTCTAATTTTGCCATCCATAAGGTGTTTAGTTTTTTTTTATGATTTTTATATTTTATAAGTACAAAATTTGAAAATCTTGAAATATATCGTAAAATATTAGAAACGGCTAACATTGAATTTGACTGACTTTTAAATGTAACGAGACATAAAAAATGTGAGCCGTCACGGGACGCCTGGCAGATGTGAAACATCGAGATTGTTCGAATCAAACGAATCTCAAATTCTCGAATCCTAAAATTATACTATAGATATGCGAGCTCAGTGCGGCCAGAGAGATTGCGCACAGTCGTTTGCGCATGGCATCACGTCGCCACGTTTCACACACTCGCCACGACAACGAGCAGGTTTACTCGCGCCTATAGATGTTTCACATCAAAGACTATGCCACATTTTAAATTAGGCATATATTAAGGTTGTTTGCTCTCATTAAACCCTAGACTTATCAGAGGTTTTGTTCAGTTTTTTATTTATTTTTTAATTTTGTTGTAGTCTGCAGACTCTTGGTCCGCACCTTTTTTTGCTGATATGTAGTTTTTTTTTTTACGTAAAAATCGTATCCGTGAGCATATATATATATATATATATATATATATATATATGTTATTATTATTAGTAATTAATTAAATATATGTTTAATTATTATTAGTCTTTTTTTTGGTTTAATGACGTTATTGTTTTTATAGCGCTTGCATTTCCATTCTTTATGGCCATTTTTAGGGTGTAATCCACTTTTTTTTTGTTCAGTTTATAACATTTTAAAACTACGTTTTAAATTGCTGTAAGCTGGACTTATTTACAGAGTATCTTTATTTACTTACTTTAACTAGCTTTTGCTCGCAGCTTTGCTCGTATTAGTCTATACGTTGGGAACTGTATATTTTTGTTATATGAAAGATTTTTTTATACCCCTGGTAGTGTGTATTCAAAGGTTTAAGAGAATCGATTTATTAGGTAAGACTTTAGTGTAACAAACTTAGATTCACATTTATAGTATTAATTAAAGATATCATTAATGAAAGAGGCGTGCATTTGAGTATTTATAAGAAAAAAAAATCTACTGTGATCTAAGGTAAGGTTAATGTATAATCATTTTAGATTTTTAGGTTTTTTTTTATCACGGCAGGACAACGTAACGTAACGTAACAAAATAAAAAGCAATTTAATAACATTTAATATGTATCCATCAAATATTTTAAGGTACATATTGTATCAAAAGGTAGACTATCTTGGGAAAAAAAAAATAAACGTAATCAACGAAATGAAGTTATGTTGAAATAACAACTATAACTTACATTTTATAAACCATTTATGCCTCTTATTTAGCAGTGGTAAGTTATTTGACAACAATCATTAATTGTTAATTGGCATAGTCTCAAATCTTTGTAATTGAATTAGAGCTTTTACTGAAAGAAAACATCGCGAAGGCTTTTTCTAAGTGCGCCTGGTTAGCTACTACACTCAGGTTGAAAATTTGTCGCCGAGTTCTAGTGTGTTCTGGCAGATGCTTTTTTTTCGAACTGACTACGTTATTGACCTACCAAGGTCTTAACAACTTCACCGGACTACCTGTGGCAATTGCACTTGAGAGCCAGTCCTCTGGTTTAGCGTGCTTACCATCTTAGACCACGTAATAATTTAATATGAGATTATAGTCAAACGCTAAATAAAGCCTATAAAAATTTAAAAGATTAAAAAACGCCGTTTAGTGAAATATGCCACAGTATATATGAATTAGATAATAATTTCAAGAAACCTCAGTTTAAGGACACAACTTCATTTGAGAATATAATTTTGAATTTAACGTTTAATTTTTTTAACCAACCATCGTTTATAATATGCAACTATAATCAAGTCTGGTATCTCGTAGTTTCGAAACTATTTCTTTGTAAATCATTAATTATAAGCGGTAATTTTAATTACACGGAAGGGTGCAGAAAACTGGTGTAGCCCGAGGCTTATTCGTGTACTAGGAAAACTTGGGACTTTGTTTGGATAGTATATCAATACAACTGTACTGTTGTACATTGCAGTATACATTTTAATTAGTTTGTATTACTCAAATTATCATATAATAACGTTGTATTTAAAAGATGAAAATATAACGCGATTAAATTGAGGAGTTTATATTTCTGCTTACTATTTATGCTGCATTATAAGTTAAATTAGGAATCCCCATTCATTGTACAATATTTAAGCACCAATATCAGTGCGAAATAAAACTAACGTATATGCCGAAAGAGGCAAAACAGTATACATCTCTTTTGCTATTTGCGTCTTTCAGAATTAAAGTACCCGGCATTTGATTTAGAACGTCGGCTCAAAGAGTGAGAGGGCCAGTTATGATCAGCTTGCATCGGTTTTGGAAGGCGTTCTCTTTATAGTACAGCGTAATGGCTGGGATAGACAAGGATGACGCTATACGAATCCGAATTTATCTATCTCTGTCTTCTCCACGACGTACCAAATAAAAATCCGGATACTATATATGATATTCTGTCTTTTTTTTAATTTATAGATTTTTATGTAAGTTATAATTTATGGCATGGTCATTAGCTGTTTCTTTGTGGCGGTATTTAAAAACCATGGACGTAACCTGCTACTTATCGATGCGTGATGTAATGACAATGTTCGCACAAGGTTTTACATTATTTAATGGTGTTTTTATTATTACGTACCTATTTAAAAACGCAACATCCTGTTTTTACCTTTCTTGTTTTTTTTTTCTTATGGTCCGTGCGATATTATTAACAAAGACACCTTTTTAGTTTCATACGTACAAGGGCTTAATTCGAAATGTTAATACGTATTTAGATCTTAGTAAAGTGTTGGCCATTTTATCACATCTTAGAGGCCGTAAATATTACGTAAGCAGAATTTTTGTACTTTTGGTCCGCCCCCTTCTCCTGGTCTGCAGAAGTAAGCAATTCTCTTACATCCGCTCAAAGGGGGTCTCATGTTTACGTAAACATGTATAAACCGTGACTGTTTAAAGAGTAACAACATTCAATCGTGTGATAAGTTCGTGGTCACATTTACAATATGAATTAAAATATCAAAAAAGAAGTAATAAACAACGAAGAGATCTAAAGTTAAAAATTTCTTCTTAGACTCTCAAAAGTAAGGTTACAACTTAAATAAACCTGGATTGAATGACCAATGACAAACATGCGAGCGGTATCCCGGAGTTTATAATCTTCGATAATAAAACGGATAGTGTAAACCTTATTGTTCAAATTTCGAAAAATTAACCTTTGTTAGTTGGTTTGGTTCTCTTTTACTACACCCAACCGTCATTGACACTGCGCTTTAACATAGACACTTAGAGGATTGAGTATAATTTTTGTATTTTCTAGATAATTAGGTCAAATATTAAGCACCTACTTTCATAATTGATTTAACTGATATCATAACTGATACCAAGTACTGAGTATCTTATAAAAATATTACTAACGAGTAACCAGTCTCCCGGTATGAGTATTTTAAAATCAGTTTTAGTGAGATAAATAAATACCACTAACGTAATCATCACCCTGTTCTCCTCATCACCTATCTCATCAAAAATAAAATTCATGTAATAGAGTAAAGTTGCGTGAGAAGACTAGTTAATTTATTTTAAATTGTAAATGTTTCTAGTTTACGCAGTGTCATTATAAACTCCTTGTGGTTATCCGTTGCCGTATAATAATCGTCTTGGTGATATTTATTGCCTTTTGCTTGCTAATTATCAGGGAATTTTGATACTTGAGTTATTGGTCTCCGCCGGCGAACGGGTGCCTCGTTAATTATGTTTAATTTTAATACAAGTATAATTGCTACGAATGGAAAATTTTAATTTAACAAATACATTTCTAAATTATATAGTATCACGGAGTTTATAAATGTTATAGAGTAATGCATTTACGTTTAATATTATGGCTAATTTAAAGTTGTTATTATTTCGGTTTAAATATAATTTTATTAACATTAGAGTGATTATGGTTAGTGTTAGTGCATAGTAATGGAATTTCATGTATATGGGGTCAAAAATCAAACTATTACAGAATCTTTCAAATAAAAATAAATAGTGTTTTTTCTTAGATTTCGTTCTATAGTAAACGTTGTCTCCATCTATATCAGTACCTACATACATATAGCAGCTTCTGTTATGGGTTGGAATTGTTTATATTTTTCGACTCCAGCATTGAGGATCTGGTGTGATTGTAGTTTGTTTTATATATATTAATTCTATAGTTTCGTTTAAGGCGCAAAAGATAAGATAAATATTAGTATTTATGAAAAAAATTACAACTTATTCCACTGTTTCAGGAATTATTACCGCTACTGTGGTATTAAATGCACGACATTTTTTTGTCAGTGGTTTTGGTTTTTCCAATTAGAAAGTTACTAACTTTATTTAGATATACCCCGCACTCTGTATTTGTTACTTGCTCGAGGCGCGCTTAATCGCTAAGTAAGATTATTATTGTTTTGTAATACAATCGCACCGCGTAATAGGAACGTTTTTTTTTATATTTTTAATATATACACATATATATATATATATATATATATATATATATATATATACATTTTTATTGTTGAAGTTTATCGCCGCATTTAATAATAGAATAACATGAGTAAGAAAGGGGGCAGACCAGACGTATGAACAGGCATGCGGTGACGAAAGTAATAAGTTGTTATTGTTACAGTCAAAGCGTGATATGTTATTTAGTCGAATTTATTATAAATCAATGGACATTACTGATGAGATTAAACGTAAATCAGTCATTGATACTTCTTCGATAATGAAGAAAAATGAAAATAAGAAGAAAAAATAATAATTTGAAATTGACGTATACATATTACATCGCTACGCCGCTATATACTAGACCGCATCGCTCTTAGAAATATATTGCGTGAACGCATTGAAACCTTCGATGGTGTCCGAATTGGAATAAGCAGTACGCGAATCGCTTAAAATATTTGTACCGCCTGCTTAAGAAGAGAAGCTTCATATTTTTAAGAATCCACAGAGCGCACATTTCGCCTGAGACGCCGCTGGTCCGTATGCGCCGAGTTGCAAGTTAGTCCACGCTTATTATTTGGGGTTTTTTTTTTCTCGACCTGACTACGCTATTGACCTAGCAAGGTCTTAATAGCTTCACCGGACTACAATTATTTGGGGTTCTTGTTATTTTGTATATTTATAGGCAAGGCCAACAACCGCTCTTACGCTTTCTATTCATTTTTATTGCATATCCTGGTGTGGCCTATTTAAACAGACTCACAAGCCTCTTCAGCCAGTTTTACGGGATATTATCATAATAACTTCATTTATATTTTTCTAACTAATCTCCTCTAAATATAGTTATTTCGGTTTGGTTTTTTTTTTCGAAATGACTACACTATTGACCCAGCAAGGTCTTAACAGCTTCACCGGACTACATTTTGGTTTGTTGTTTTGATGTAAATGTCTTTACAATGGGTCAGCTCATTATCATGTTTTCATATATGAAAGAGACTTGCCCGTAACTTTTGCTGGACATAATTTTTCTCTACATTTTTATAAAACACATCTATTCCAAATTTCATTGTAATTAATTCAAAGGCTTAGTCGAGGATTGTAACAATGAGACAGACAGAAATACTCTCGTAGATATAATAGTGTGTATCTTTTCAGTAACTGTACATTAATACAAACACCTCACGATACAATTAAAGCTGGGTGTTTTTTTTTTCAATATTTTTGTCAGAGAATTTAATTTCCTGCACTCACGTGTCGCGGGGCTTCAAAAAACTATTGCATCGCATCGCTCAACCGGTAATACAAAGCAATCTAAATTGGAAAATAGGCAACGCGCAGTATGTGCTTACCAAAACGACCATTCTGAGTGCGACGCGATTAAAAAAAGAAGTCTGATGCCGATCGCGCGGGATGGGTGCGGGAGATCTGGTACTCCCCCCACCATTTTTCCCTGCGTTTTTTTTCGTTTTCCTTTTTTATTTTCGGGAGGTGGGTGCCGACCGGGTGCATACAGCCAGTGCCCACCTTTGTTTCGCATAAACAAATTAATTTTGGGCGCTGTTTTTGATGGTTAATGTGTTCGAAAAATTGGGATTGCTCGTATGAAAATTGGAATTAGCTTACGGAATTTTTTTCCGTTGGTTTTATTTATTTGATGTTGAGGTTGCTTTTAGAACTATTTAAATATTATTCTTCAGTTTTATGAATAATATATAATAGAACTATGTTTCTGGAAAAAAATATTTGGAGACTCAGGATAGAGAAAGGTTATGTGGGTTACGTTACGTTATGTGGGTAAGCATCTACAGGCAACAAAATGTAGATAAACATATTCAAGGTAATAGTGATTACAATATTGAGTAACCAAATTTTTCGAAGCATTCATTTTAAGTAAAATTGCTTGGAAAAAACAAGAGATGAGTTAGCGCGTATAAAGGATCAACTGGTAAGCGTTTTCAAACAATCGCACCGCAGAAAGTTTCGCCCCAGTTATTCACTCCTCGTACAATGTAGCACAGCAATTCACGCGAACGCAGATGGAATCAAGTGATAATCAGCCACTTCAGATACACGTTGAGCGTACCGCGGTGTGGGGTAACCCCGTTCCTCATTAAGGGTGGTAGGTGGACCAGGACAATGCATGTTTGTACTGCTTTTTGCCCATTTTTTTCATTATTTCATTTCATTTCTCCCACCTCCCACACGTCCGCGCTCGCGATTGTATGCCTCCGCGCTTTTTTTTTATAATTCGTTACTTTTTTTATCGGTCGCTCCATTTTCAGAGGACGGGCAGAGAGCGGTTGATGCAAACGGGCGGTTGAAACGCTGCGTTGTATTAATATTTAAATTTTATTTGACTTTCAAAGATAACAGGATTGTAAATGAAAATTAGTTTACAATGCAATAATACCTTAATGGTAGCGTGTTTGGAAAAGGGGCTGTACATATGATAAAGAGAAAATCACAAATCACAGCTTATCATTACTAGCTTATAAATATAGCTTATGGCTAAAGGATAGATTTCTCTTGAATTAATTCCTTCCGTCTTAGGTCATTTTGCATCTTATACAGCAAAAACAATCGTAATGTCTCCTGTTTAATCCAAAACAATGATATTTTTTCTCAAATTAAATCCATTCTGATGTGCTAAAAAAAGTAGCAACATTCTTGAAATTTTACCTTTTAATTTTTAAATTAATGTACTGCACAGTAGATTAAGACTGGAGTTATCATTCTGTCCCGCTTTATGATTCAATAAACATATCAAAGTAATAACTTATTAACTACAGCAGTCACTACCGCTCATGTAATTATAATATAATAATATAGTTATAAGTACCATTTTAATATTTTGCTTTTGTAACAATTCTATATTTATAATCTGTATTTGTACCTGTATTCGTATTTGTATTTATATTTATTTATAACCTATAACCATCCTCGATAAATGAGCCATATAACATTGAAAGAATTTAACAAATCGTATCAGTAGATTCTGAGATTACCCCCTACAACGTCACAAACTCACAAACTTTACTTCTTTATAATGTTAGTATAGATGAATGAAAAACCCTTCAATTTTATCAATATGTATAGATCTGCTTTCCGGTGGCTACATTGACCATAAAGAATGATATTTGTTCTTAGGTAAAATAACCTGCTAGTTTGTATTTAAAATCAGATAGCCAGTCGGTCTAAGTTGAATATTACCTACTCATATTGTTAATAGAGCCTTTGTTATATGCAGCGATAGGTGTCCATTGTCTATTTCCAATCTCCAAGCGAATTGGATGGAATTCTATTAATTTATGAATTGGTATTTAATTCATTTTTGCAAGTTATTGATGTCAATATATTTCCTTTAATAGAAAACATAGACATAATTCCTAGATTATAATAAAGTATTCACGTATGATCTATCTATTTAACACAAAAACACAAATAGCAAATACGTTTTCACGAAATTAACCTTTTTTTCGAACTGACTACGCTATTGACCTAGCAAGGTCTTAACAGCTTTACCGGACTACAAAGGCGAGCGCTTAAGGCACTCAGTCGATTTTATTTTGGCAACTAGCTCAAGGGTGCACGGCACACCTCGGCTTGGCTGTTGCCTGTTACATGAAATTCACGACTTATCTTAGCTAACCTAGGCTAACTAACTATTCATATATGTATGAGTTGTTGAAACATATATTTGTACCAAGCATACATATCTTAACAACTCGTACATATATTTCGTATCGGAAAAAATTAACATATATATAATATATGATAAAGAGAGACAGGGACAGAGAGAGAAAGAGAGAGTTGCGCACCCGGCTGCACACTCACTTGCTCATATGTTCATTTGCTTGTAGTAAGCCCAACACACACGGCATATTCGTTACGTGACGATTTCAAATAAATCGCATTACCCGTAAGCCGCGTTAAGAAACTTCGTTCCAAAAAGTATCTAAACATGGTGACAGCGGCACTATTTTGTTATGTTCTCCCATTTCTGCGGTACGGGATGTTTAACACCTCGTATGAGGTCCTCTTTTCTACAATAAATCAAACGTACGAGACACGTCGTAGACACATACGAGGCGTATTAAACCTCGTTCCGCATCGAACGGGTAGGATAAATCAGTTTACAAGAAGGAAATATACACGTATTTACTAGCTTTTACCCCCAGCTTCGCTTGAGTTTACACAGATTTGACCAATTCCTCAGAAACAGTACTATTTGTCTGAATCCTATACCCTCTTCAGTACTCTTCATAATATGTGTACAAAATTTTATAACGATCGGTTGAGTTTTTGAGGAGAGAAAGCGTAATAAGCACACAAACATGTTCGCATTTATAGTATTAGGACATTCTGTATCATCTTTTTTTTTCAAACTGACTTCGCTATTGGCCTAGTAAAGCCTTAACAGCTTCACTAGGCTACCATCATCATATGTGTAGCAATGGTTGTATAGATTGATAAACTTCAACACCGTTTGACTATGAGATGATGAAATTCTTAATACATTATATATTCCTATTGAATACGGACGATGTCGCGTCCGGTTGATAGTATTTAATAAATATGCTAATTGACAATCAATACGCATATCTGTACCTTTAATAAAAGTAATACACGTTATAAATACAGATTTAGAATCGTCCATTGAACAGGGCTTTCATTAATTTTAATGTGGCGGACAGATATTTTAGACTAAAGTTTCGTGGAGTCGTCTGAAGGTATAAAAATGCATTGTACTTTATAGATTTAAACGATTAGAACCTTAGAAATATATAAATAAATATGTAACAAATAAATCTTGAAATTAAACGTGTGAATGTTATTCAGAAAGAAACCCCCATTTCACTCTTAATAAAACTTTCCAGAATTTTTGTAATATCTCTGGAAATATATTATTATTTATATCCACTTTAATTTTATACAAATAATATATTGCATAATAAAAATAACCTAAAAATCGTATAACACAAGGTCTAACAATTCAAGTATGTGTATAAAAAATTAAAACAATGAAATGACAGACCATAAACTAATCAAAAACCCACCTTTCCTGAAAATATACCTATGATATTTTATTTTATATCATAGGAGGCAAACAAGCAGGTGGGTCATCATCATCATCATCATTAAGTGATCATCACCGTCCATAGACACTAGCAACACCAAGGAAGTCGCGAGTGCGTTGCCAGCTTGTGTATGGGGGAGGGAAGGGAATGGAGAAAGGAAGGGGAAGGGGGAGGGGAGGTGGTCCTCCGGCGCTCTCACCGAGTGAAACTCTGACCGAACGAAACGCAACAATGTAAGCACTGTTACTTCACGTAGGTTTTCTGTGAGAGGGTGATGCTACCCCAGACGAGTCGACCGATTTATGCTGAAACGAATAATAGCTTCAGCGTGGCTCTACAACCTACTGTACAATATATGCATACTTTAATGTATGGATGAAAATTTAGACTCAAAAAAAAAAGACAAACATAGAGTAGGTCCACGCATACCAAGTGCTCATTTATAAGTGTATTGAAAAAAAAAAACTTCCAAACTGGCTGTAATGTACGTGATTCCGCATTTTAATTTGTCTATAACATCGGGACATCTCTCTTTTTAAATGTTTATTGCGTGTCTCTGTGTGATTTTTTTTTCTTACGCATTATTAAGCGACACGGACTCTTGAATGTGTGCAAGAACACGCGCAGTGTTTTGCATAGCTATAGCCATGATAATTATAACCGATAATTAGACCGCCTCCAATGGAATTATATGTTAGGTACTACATATAATGTTTTAGCTTTAGAATTGATAGAGGCGGTCCAAAGAGTAATAAAAAAAATCAGATCACACCATTTGGTACAATACCATGCTTGTCAGAGTAAAAAAAAAAAAACGCCAAATTTGACATGGAACATAATGAAAAACCACTGATTATTTGGTTGTCAACCTGTTTATTCAAGAATTTGTTGAAAATTTGTTGTTGTGCTAGTTTTGTTGAAAATATGAAAGCACGGAACATGAACACAGATAGGACACAGCACACAAAACAGACAGTTGGGAAACTCCCTATAAACGCTCGCACCGGCACACTTACACAACATGCACATCGACACGACCCCTAAGCGGACCTCGCGGTGCTGTCCGTAGAATTTCTTTCAAAACCTCTCGTCGATGCGCGTGTTTGTGTGAGTGTTCCGTTTTCGAGCGTTTGTTCGTAGTTTCCGTACTGTGTCTTATATTTATACTGTGGCTATGATATCAAAATAAAGCAGCAATCGATTGTTTGGGTCTTACTTAATAAGTGAGCCAAAACCCGCCAAAGTGGAGAGTGTACGGTCTGTTGCGGAGAGGATTATTGCAATTCTTCTTACCTTTGGACATGTAGCTACTATCGCTTTGAAGGATTATCGTGTACTGAATAGCGATTGGTACACGACTGTTAATGTGCCGAAAGTTATTGACGACAAATAACCAAAAACACGATATCATCTGGCATTATGACAATGCCAGCTCTCACACGGTCCGACAGACTATCGAATTTTTGAAAGAGCCGAACGAAGAATTTATTGCTATATCTTCTAGGTCACCATGCGACTTCATTTGTAAATCATGAATTATTTACGAGATCAATATTTATGTATACCGGAAGAAATTGTTGAAAAGCATAACATGCAAGTTTCCGAGGTTACTACGAGGTGATAAGGATTGGTATATGTCATCAAAATTAGATTATTGGTATGAAAAAGTGCATTGAAGCTAAGGGATGATATTTTAAGAAACAATAAATGTATGTTTGACTTGTGTATTTTTTTTTTTTCATTCCAAAAGGTGTTAGTAACCCTCACATAATAATACTTGTTTAATTGTGTGTCTCTCTATTGTTACAGAGGTAAATAAAGCAGGTTTGTAAATAAAATTAAACTTATATATAATTATATGATACATCGAAATCCACCTCAAAAACTGACTTCCGTAATCTTGATTTATACATAATCACTGCCTTTAAAACAAAGTCATCCGCCGCGTCTGTCTGTCTGTTCGGGATACACTCAAAAACTACTAAGCCAATTTTTATGCTGTTAGGTAGAATGATTCTGATAAATTCTGATGATAGAAAATACGGATGTAATTTGTCAAGAGCTTTTGTATATTCATTGAATTATAACAATAATTGTTGGGAGAATCGGAAAAAGTCAAACCGCCTGGGAGCTTTCGTCATAAACGCTGCCTAATCCCTTTGAGATATAAGAAAACAAGTGAGATAATAAGGGACGCAGACGAAGTCACGGGAATAACCTAGTTTTATATTTTTTCTTTGATGGATCACGGCAAGTTTTAATTATCGCCACAGGGTAATCGAAGCCGGAGTTAGAATAACATACTGTCTCTGGCGTTCTGATTAAAGTCTGTCAGGTCACACATTAAAGCATTGTGTTATTTACGAGATTATTTAATCACAAACGCGTAGCGACCTCTGTAACAGTACTGTTTTGAATATTCATTGGAAATTAATTGGATTTCAGTTATGTTCTTATGATCGTAAACGTGCGATGCGAAATTATCTTTCAATATTAATATGAATTTTTGTTGCCGTATGTATGTTATAAAATAGATAAACAATTGATGCATAATTAATGATCTTCGAGTGATCGAAATTAGACCACATTATTTTTTAAAGTTTTAATCATATTAAGATGTTTTTTTTACCAAAACTTTACAAATATTGTGGAATAGTAGAGCTAACGAGCGTAAACTACGACGTATAGAGATTTATAAAGGCATATAAGGTAAGTAAAGGCAGTCAATGATAAAAAAGTAGTCCGGTGAAGCTGTTAAGACCTTGGTAGGTAACTAGCGTAGTCGGTTAGAGGAAAAAAAAACAATGATAAAGAAAAAAAATCGTTCATTAAACAGTGAAGAAAAATTGAACTGAACTCTTTATTTCTAGAACAAACTTATATTTTGCGGATGGTTCTATAGCACACGTTATGTTATTAACAACAGATATAACTTTGCCGAGTATGAATTCTAGAAGGATTTTCAGATATTATGAATTCAACGGTAGTCCGGTGAAGCTGTTAAGACCTTGCTGGGTCAATAGCGTAGTCATTTCGACAAAAAAAAATGAATTCAATATTATTTTCAAATATATTCCAAAATTTGTGCCAAAACTTGACACATTTCATAAGTTTTTGGGATCTACAATATATGATTAGATAATAATTTGTCAGAATGTAATCTTATGTAAAGTTTATGTTTCTTTATTATTTTAAACTAAAAAACTTATTACTTTATGAAAAGTGTTTCATTTATAATTTTGTAATTTGAAAATTGTTCATTCAAAGTGTGTATCTATTGAGATACACTTTCGTCTGATTCAATTTCATACTTCAAGTTTCGACAAAAAGGGCGTAGAACATAAACAAACAGGTAGATAACCAGTAAGCAGAAGGTTTTAGGTTTTCATTGTGAAATATGAAATCCTAAAACTGAAGCAATAACTGATGTAATTTAAGCCTTCATAAAGTGTTGATGAAAAAATATGCTACAGGTCCTTCGTAATTAAACCGAGATTTGGATGCATTAGACGCCCAGAATCATGTGTTAATTGCGCAGGGCTACCAGCAGCCGCGACGCGAGCTTGACAAACGACTTTGATCAATCACGTCCGTTCTCTCCGGGCAGCCCTCGCCACGGCTGCGACGAGATTTATATTAGTGGCAACCCTAGCAGGCGTCTGTATTTTGGGGCTGTCAATAATAGCACTAAGGAGACTTTGAACTTTATTACGTTGATATAACTTTGATTTCTTAACGATTGTTTTTGAAGTAAAACTTCTTTAAGTGCGACTAGCAGGTAACTGGACGACAATGCAACGGAAGTCCGTTACGGCAATATGGCGTCACGTTTCTGTACCATTCGCTTTTCAAATATTTTTGATTTTGTCAATATATAGTTTATAAATAAATCAATTAAAAATTTGTGAATAAAGTTAATGAAAAATATTAGATTGAATAATGAATAAAATCATAAAATAGTATTAATTATGTCGATATGCGCGCGCGACCGTGCTGCCATTTGGTTTTAATGTAAGTAAGTAACAAATTAAATCAAAGCTCTATTATCTGTAGTGCCATCTATCAGCTAATTCGAAACTTAAATAACAAGTTTTACTTCAATTGCGTGTGACGGTTACAGACACTCATATTTTTATTATTGACTACCTGACTTTCCCGGTGTTCTAATGAAGAAACCAAGTATTCCCTGTATACTATGACCATATCTATACCTATACATGTACTTAGCGGGCCGGGTGGACTTTGTCAGTCCTAGATAATTAAAAAAAATAAAAAATTCAACCACAACGCCACCTACGGGGTCCATTCTCAAATTTCCTGGAACTCGCACACAAAATGTTATCAAAATCGGTCCAACCGTTTAGGAGGAGTTCAATGACATAAATACGTACAGAAGAAATTTATATATAAAAATAAGAATGTAACGAGTTGTTGGTGTCTAGGAATAAGGAATAAAATACATTTCTATCAATTTTAAAAATGTATGTCTGTTTGTAGGAATACGCATCCCTGTTAAAATACTACATTCATGATAAAACTTCTTCAAGAGAATAAAGTTTTTCTTCGAGTAACATTTATTCTTTGTCTCCTTAAAATCGGTTCACTCTACCAAAAGATATTATACATTTAATGACGAAGCGACTTAGTACGAGAGAAAAGTAGATGAATAAATAGACCTAATACCTTCAGATGCCTTTATTAATCGCTGTTTTATACATAAAGTTTGACGCGAACGAAGTCGCGGGCATAGCTAGTAATTAAATAAAATTACAACAAGACTGATTTTAATTCTGTCATTATTTTGGATGATTTCATTTACTTTTTTAAATGTTGATTTTTATTTTTTTACGATATTTCATTTATTAAAAATAATTAGTCAAATAATCGCAGTCGTACTGAACTGAAGCATTAGGCAATTGATTCTTATTGCTATAGTTACGGCACAGTTTGGAACCGGTGTTTAAGAAACGTAATTCAATTGAAATGCTTTTTAATCAACTAACTAAACGCATATTTCGTAAAACTATATGTAAAAGTCAACTGTGAATGTGTGAATCAAACGAGACATAGATAAATTATGATAGTAAATCATTAATGGACAGATTGGATGAACTTTCGCTTTCGACAGATGAGATTGTGTGAACATTTGATAATTATATTATCTGGATGAAATTCGCGATTTAGTTCCGCTCTGGCAGTAGTCTTTCTCTCTTTCTCTCTCTCTCGTCCTGGCTATTTGTCCCACACGGTGGTGGGGTTAGCTTCCTTTACTTTTCTTCTCCAGTTCGCTTTACCCTTGATGTCACACTCAGAAACTTTCACTTCTTCAAATCTTTCAATACTATACCCGTAAAATTTGTTTTGGGTCTGCCTTTGGATCTTTGACCTTGAAGGGACAGTTGTAGTGCTAAAATCCCCACGTAGTCTGAAGAATTTGTCTTAACATGACGCATCCTACTTCTTTGTTTTTTATCGGTAATGTCGCGCACCTAGGGGCAGTCCTAACTACAGTGTATCTAACTGATATCGTAAGTGTCAACGTTTATTTGTTCCTTAAGCTATGACGCCTTTACTAAGTAATCGACTATCATAAAACTTTGCAAATACGTTGTTAAGAGTGCAGAAAATGATATAGTATACCATGTATTTATAAAAAAATACTGTCCCCAAGATATAAGCCAAATTATAAATAAGCAAAAGATAACTATCTATTCATTTTAGGCACCCAAGACACTGTATAAAATATTCCATTATCTACATTTATAAATTAAAGGACGGTACTCTTTCCAACTTGTTTGACACTTATCGTTATATCTTGGATCAATTTCAACGATATCTTTGTAAAGTACAGCTTATATGTTACTCTGATTTAAATAAATCGATTTACTATAAACTATATTACTTTCAAATTTCAACAACATCCGTTCTATAGATTTTACATGAATTATTACAAATAGTGTGTCAACACTATTTATGCACTGTAAATGTTGAGAATCCATATAAGCCTATAGTCTCCCTAACTGATCTTGTAGGCGGACGTTGCCTTGTCACAATCTTGGAATACAAAAAATTTGATATTATATGTTTCTCTACAAAACTAAAGAAAACGTTAAAAATTTGTCAAAAAAAATATAATCTCGACAACATCACTACCGTTCCTACTAGGGTCCTAATTTTAGGCAAGAACACGTTAGGTGACCCTTGAAGTATAAAATAAAAACATCAAAAATCTGGACATACACTTACATGGAGAAGAATTATGAATATAGGCGTACCGATACCATATACATAGGAATAAAAATACTAATATGTTGTTATTAAGTTGGAAGTTGTTTACGACGTAATCCAACCTTTTTGCTAGAGCACTATGGCAGTTTTCACACCGTCACGAAAACAAAACCAAAAAATAAAAGAGACACGGTAACCACATAATGACAACGAAAAAAAAAAAAACGTCGACCCAACATTTTCACTATAACTTTTGTAATTTACAAGCCAATTAAAATAAAAAATGGGATGCACCCCGCGCGGCCACCCCTTTAATTATGATTTTTTGCATTTTTTAATGATAATAAATTCGCTCACTGCGGCCCGTACGTTCATAACGCTCGTTTTACGTACTTTGCACGGTGATTTGTGATTATTGTCGCTCAAGACTTGCTAAAATATAGTACTGTATCACTCTCATCTTAACAATCACATCCAATTAAATATCCAATAAAAACCGTCAACGATTTAATACAATCTTCTTTTATTTAAACGTGCTAATTTCTGGAAATACAACTCATATTCGAAACGTTATTCTCGTAATTTATAGTTGAATCTTTAGGAAAGATTATAAGTTATCTATCACCACGCTATGGCTTTTAAAAGACGAGCAATTAATATATAATATCTATATATGTAAATATATATATACTGAACAAGAATAGAAGTAATAGTGTATAAGCGAACAGTATAAGTGTACCAATAGTGGACAGTTGGTTACAAATAAATATAGTAAAGTTATATTAGTATGCAAACATTGAGTTAAATATATTTTAGAATCGTATGGGTGACACACAGATGATTTATCACAAAAAAGCAAACTTAATGTCCTTATGATAATAGCACAATGTGCTCAGCCTGCTTGTGGAGAGAGCAACGTGGCGGAGCCATTCATGTATTGCTAGCGTATTACATACTTTTCCATCACGTATTTCAGTGGCTTATTCAAGTTTAGTCTTTCATAATTGCTTGTTTTTACTATACCAAGACAAACTGGCGGCGCTGTGCCTTGTGATAAGTGAAGTTTTTTTTTTTCAAACTGACTACACTATTGACCTAGCAAGGTCTTAACAGTTTTACCGGACTGCTAAGGCGAGCGCTTAAGGCACTCAGCCGATTTTATTTGACAACTAGCTCAAGGGTGCATGACACACCTCGGCTTGCGCTGTTGCCTGATACATGCGACTTATCCTTCTTTTTTAGTGTGAGGAAATTCTTTTATGGATTAGCTAACCTAACCTAAGCTATCTATTCATACAAATATGAGTTGTTGAAACATATATGTGTACGAAGCATACATATCTCAACAACTCTTATATGTATTTTGTATTGGAAAAAATTTCTAAACATTTTAGTTCAATAAGGGGCGGATAACTTTAGTGAAATTCAAGAACTATAGCGGTTACCGAGAGACCGGCAGCCTATTCCCTATAGTGGCTGTCAAATTATCAATTTTATATATGTTATGGTTGTTATTTTCAATAGAGTCAGGTGCATCAATGGCCCCTCACTTAAGCTGTACATCATTATGAAGATAGTATCACTTGATTCAAAAGTGACTTAAGTACTTACTAATGACGATGGAATTACTGATTTTAATAAAGATTAATATTTCAGTTCTAAGTTAGCGTAAATAGTATTCAAATATATTTTAACTATAAGTTTGTATTTTATAATTAATCTCTGTTAAGACTTAACGCCAACGTCTTTTTATGAAACCAACGCCATTTTGTTCTATTACTATATAAAGTACTACACCCTGCCCGCAACTTCGTCCGTGTAGTAATTGTTACTTTGGGCAAAGGCTAACACGCAACGGAAGCTCTCAAGAGGAAAAAATCCCGATTTTGAAACATTTTTCATTGTTGTTCCACTCCTATTAGTCTTAGCGTGATGATATATATATACAGGCTATAGCCTATAACCATTCTCGATATATAAGCTTTATAATACTGAAAGATTTTTCAAATCCGACAAGTAGTTCTTGAGATTTACCCCCTACAACGTAACAAACTCACAAACTTTACCTCTTTATAATATTAACTAGCTGTTACCCGCGGCTTCGCACGCCTTTTTTTTAAAATATATTAGATGTTTAAAATTGTGATCACACATCTAGTGTAAATTACAATAATACTCTTTCAAAAATAACTGTAAGTATCACACGCACATCATCTACTGTAACAGGTAACGTGTACATTATATATGTGAATACTAATAGTGAATCGAATGGAATGGGATTTATCTTCAACCACATAACTGGAACTGTTATATATCACCCTCAGTGCTCACTTACACTATATAAGAAAGTAATGAAAATATTAAGCTAAACATTACCGAACAATATGTGTTAAACCTTTTATTATATAGATATAATATGTCCATAGTGTCGATATAATTAAGTTATTATCATACCTTGCTATAATTTAAATCAAATATAAACATATGACTTTCAATTACAACAGCGATGCCCTTAGTGTTGCAGTTGTTCATAGGCGATGGTAACCACTTACCATCAGGTGGGCCGTCAGCCTGTTTGCTGCCTTTTGGCATAAATACATATACATATGTATATATTTATTCTTGGAGTCCAGTACAGCGCACGTCACACGAACGACGAATGCACGGATAACAGTTTATCACTACATAGTGTAAAACAAAGTCATATTCCACGTCTGTCTATATGTATGTTCGCGATAAGATCAAAAACTACAGAACGCATCTTCATGTCGTTTTTACCAATATATAAAATGATTCTTGGGCAAGGTATAGGTATAGTTTGTCTTATTATCAGGGCGGGCAACGTCTGCTGAATCCGCTAGCTTAAAATAAAACAGCCAATTAGTTACTTATTTGCCCGTAAAATTCCCGTTCAAATAAGTCTAGCCGTTTCGGAGATTACCCGGAACAAATAAAAAAAACACAACAGACATGTCGATAGAATTAAAAAAAAATGTTGATATTTGTAGCATCTCATATATTTCTAATATAAAATACACTCACTTGACTTTTATTACACGTAATATATCACAAATCAAGAATTGGGAACAAAACTAAAGTAGAAATAATTTTTTTGAGGAGTTTTTGGCGGAATTTTAGTCTGTCATCTAGTGGATTTATATTTTATTAATAATCTTGTGTTATTTGTCTCAATATTGTGTTAAATTTGTGACGTTTTATGTGATATGGTTCGTTTATTTTGCATAAGTGAAATGAAAGAAAAATAATACCACGAAGCATGAATTCTGTGGTCTTGAAAATTAAGAATATAAAAATTTACGAAATATTATATAGAGTATTTGGCTCTTATACCTTAACATTATCTTGGACATAGAAGAAAAATACCTATATTGACAACTTCGAATATTACTACGAATATTATTACTACTAAACATTTTGAATAGCAACACAAAATAAACTTTAGAAATGTTTCCGATATAAACGTACCACGTATAATTAAAAATTGGAAACAAAAGTAACGTAGAATAAACCTTTTGAATAGGAACACAAAATAAACCATGAAAATATTTTCGATAGAATGTTATCGCGTTACCATGGCAACGCATATAATACTGACATTAACACGCAGCGGAAGCTTCCAAAGTAGCCCGATTTTGAGACATTCTTTATTAGTGCTCAGCTTCTTTTGGTTTTAACGTGATGATATGTAGCCTATAGCCATCCTCGATAAATGAGCTATCTAATACTAAAAGAAACTTTTAAATCGGATCTGTAGTTCTTGAGATCATAGCGTTCAACCAAACAAACAAACATACAAACAAACAAACAAACTCTTCAGCTTTATATATTAAGTATAGATATAGATAGAGTTTATGCATATAGAGTATAATCTATGTAGATTTTACTACTATATTTCTTAAGACAATGTTCGGAAAGTTTGAATAAAGTGTATGACCTGTAATTACATGTATATAATGCATATACAATATTCAATTAATTCCTTCATATTTCTGTAATGTTTAACAAAACAGGCGGAAATCATAAAGTTAAGGTATAATATGTTGTTAGTAATTATGGGTACGTTACATATATTTAAAGCATACTTTTATTTTAAAGCGACCGATTACTTAGTTATATACTTTAATTAATCTCTGGTGTAGCTATGTTCTTTAACTTTTTTTTGAACTCACTACTCTAGGGGGCTTTACAATTTC
The DNA here is from genome assembly GCA_014332785.1 of Antheraea mylitta. Lineage (NCBI taxonomy): Eukaryota > Metazoa > Arthropoda > Insecta > Lepidoptera > Saturniidae > Antheraea > Antheraea mylitta. The sequence goes on along the minus strand of JACEII010000025.1, from coordinate 9,371,833 downwards.
ACCTTACTACCAAAACTGTAACAGTTTTTTTTCTCGAACTGACAACGCCATTGAACTAACAAGGTCTTAAAAGCTTCACCGGACTACTAAGGTGAGCGCTTAGGGCACTCAGCCGATTTCATTCGACAACTAGCTCAAGGGTGTACGGCACACCTCTGCTTGGGCTGTTAACGGTACGTGCAATTTGCGACCTATCTGAGCTGACCTTAGCTAACTATTCATACATATATGAGTTGTTGGAAATTATATGTGTATCAAGCATACATACCTCAACAACTCTTATATATATTTCGTATCAGAAATAACAGTAGTCAAACAGTTTTAAAGAGAGTGTGATCTGAAACGAAAACCAACGTTTGAAGTATGTCTTGACTTTTTAACTTTTCTTCCTTGACAAATTTTAATATGAAATATTCATTTTAATAGGAAATTCAATGCATATTTGTGCAAAAATAAAACTAAAAAGTTTCTATCATTATTCAGCGGTTGTAAGTAGATACAAATTGAAATCGACTGAATACCACACAAAAAGCCCAATGGTTAATGAAAAAACTACATGCAGTCAATATTTGATGAGAGCCAATTTAAATGTTCGTCCACTTGTAGACATCGCATAGTTCGATTCTGCAGCGTTCCGGACGCCCCACGCGTGGGGTGGCCTCACCCCGTCCGTATTCCCGAAAAAAAAGAAAAAAGAAAGAAAATAAAAATGGCGCACATACACGCGTGTGTGTGCGTTGAAAAAATGCAGATATAATGCGAGTAATAATAATAATAATAGGTGATCGGGAGGCGCGTGCTCTCACCCCCCTTCCCCCTTTCGCCCATTTTCATTCAAATGTGTTCCGTTTTTTTTAAACTATTTTCCTTTTTTCACACGGGTACGATATTTTTTCGGGACTTTTCCATTAGCGTTGCAACTGTCCGGCTAGCCTGCGCCGCCCTGTGAGTAACTGCATTGTGTAGCCTTTTTGAGTAATATTACGCTACTATTACATTGCAAAAAACTGTAACATACTGTTGCATCCTTTATGCCAATTCGATACAAATATATAAGGGATGACTCATCGACCGTGGGAACGAAATACCTTGGAGTTCTAAAGATAGGACGTCTGAAACTTTATCAAATCGTTTGAGTAATTACATCCGACTTCCAGAGTTTTTGCACCTTCTTTTATTAGAGGGTGTATACAGCGCGCTGCGATGCGTTCGATCAGAATTCTATTTAGGACATCGGAGCGATTACGAAGAGAAATAAGGAAGCGATCTTCAAGAGGACTGTGAATACAGCATTATAAGAGTAATTGTGTAATTATGTGGTAATGATTATTCGGTTTTTGTGTGTACGATTAGAAAATAAATGTCTTTTAACGCAAACGGCACGTTATTATATAACAATACTAGCCTCTACCCGCAACTTCGTTCGGGTGGAATAGTTACTTTGTACTAACGCTAACACGCAGCGGAAGCTCTCAAGGGAAAAAAAAACGATTTTCAAACATTCTTCATTGGTGCTTCGCTCCTATTGGTCTTAGCGTCATGACATATAGCCTACCATTCTCGATAAATGAGTTATATAACACTGAAATAATTTTTCAAATCGGACCAGTAGTTCCTGAGATTACCCCCAACAACGTCATAAACCCACAACGTCACAAACTCACAAACTTTACCTCTTTATAATATTAGTATAGATTTAGATTATCTGACTGTCCCTCTGTACATAGGTAATATGTATTTATGTTTGGACTAGATTTTTGTCCATTTTCGAAAGATGCTTCAGGTAGGATTGCGGAAACCCATTTTGGTCAATAAATCGATCAGTCAATAACAGTTTTGGCCATATTGACTACATTTAAATAAATCTTTTCTGGGACCCAGAATTGAAGGAGACCTTAACATCCGCTTCATAGAGTTTTTGAGTTTAAATTATACTGTTTACCCTATAGTCCTCTTCAATATTTTTAATCGCTCTGAATATAGCCGTAAGTTCGAGCTAGCGCATAATATAGTCGAGATTTCAACTAAACAAATTTAAAATCGAATATATAAAAATCTCATGTCACGGTTTTTGTGTTTGAGCTCCTCCGAAAAGGTTGGACAAATTTTTGAAATTTTAAATGTATATTTGGTACGTATGAGAATAGATCATAAAGTTTATTCTATACCTCTAGTGATTAGGTATCCCCTATTCAGATTTTTTTTGTCTAATTTTTTTGATAACTTATCTTTTTTTATTTGCCATCAAAAATACATATAACCACAAATTTTCACCTTCCTAACCCCACTTTTTATTCGCGATTTTAGTATTTTTGTTTAAAGAATATCCAAATGATTCAGCTGTCGTTCGTATTTCAAACAATACGAAATTATTGATGTTGTTAAATAACAGATGGCGGTACGTCCTTCTCATCGAAATTTCTTCCACACACGCGAAGTCATTCACTAAACTAAATAGGTATTTGTTTGAGTGAGTCCCTGGATTTTTTGATTACACAATTGGAAACAATAGGGGTAGCTATAATCGGGTTCTAGGTTCTTATAAGATTTTTTGTCTCAAATCAATAAAAAATAGGTGCTTAATATTGAATCTACTTATGTAGAAAAATACAAAAAATATAGACAATCCTCTACGCTTGCATGTTAAAGCACAGTGTCAATGATCGTCAGATGACTTCACTTTCACTTGAAAGGGATCGTGGGAACGTCAGCAACAAAAAGGGTTTATTGCCCGTTTTATTATCGAAAGTTATTAACTTCGGGTCGCACATTGTAGCTTTTGGCACCAGTCATTGCACTTAGGTTAATTATTTTATTTACTTGTTTGTAGCTATACTTTTGAAAGTCTTAGAACAAATTTTAACATGGGTTTTCTGGATTGTTTGTTACTATTTGTTTTTATATTATTATTTTGTATGCTAAATATGACCATGACATGTAATATCCTAAAATATTGCGAGTGTCTAACCTTTCACCTGGCATTATATTAGTGTACGCGAAGATAAAACAGTTAAATACCTCTTTTTCCTTTGTTTGTCCACTGAATTTGTTTAGTTTTTGTTTTTTTTTTCTTAGTGCCATTTATTTTGATTTTGTTATTAATATTGATTTTTGCTATTCTTGAGCTTAATGTTATAAAAAAAATCCGATCAGTAGTTTTTGAATTTATCGCGATCAGCCAGACAGACGTAGCAGAAGGCTTTGTTTTATAATAGGTAATGATGACGTATTTGTGTAATATATACTCAAACTAACGTAGTAGAAAAATATAAAAAAATCCATTGCTATAACTCAAAAAAGTAATAAATTATGATCGAATTACGAACACCGGATGATTACAAGTAGTCTGAATTTACTATTTTGAAGGCGATATTTAATTATTTCTGCTACAGCTTTGCTCTTGTGATATGCGTAATCAATACTATAAATACCGATAAAAATTGCCTGGATGTGTCTATTAAATAGAACTGAGTTATGTTTCCTAACATTATTATTACTACGAATGGGTTGATTAAAATATTGATTTAATATTATTTATTTAGAGACATCATGTATTTCTAGATTGATATTGATAATAAGTAATAATAATATATTGATAGTATTAATATAATAATTAATAGTAATTAATAATAAGAACCTGGGCGACCGAGCCTAGCTCGGTTCTTTAAAAAACATTTTTAAATTAGAATAAAGCATTATATTTGCCTCACAAAATTAGCATTTTTTTACCAATAAAAAGATTAGGAAAAGATATCTCTTTTGTTGTCACTCGGATTCGAACTGGGGTTACTCGGATTTTCGAAGCAACCGATTTTAATCTGACCTACTTTGAAATTTACCTTTATGTTCTAGCTATATTTTTTCATTGCTTGAAAACTCAGTTAAAAAGTTTTCTATGAATGAAATCTAACTAAATCGATTTATCGTCCCCTAAACCAGCTACATACTAAGCTTCACGGAAATAGATGACGCCGGTTCCAAGATCCTGAATATATACAAATATAAAAATATACAAGAATTGCTCGTTTAAAGGTATAAGATATATAATTAATAATACATATATATTAAATAGATTCCATGTCTATATATCATTATATATACATTTATTCTGTACGTGTGTATATCACTGAACTCCCCCCTAAACGGTTGGACCGATTTTGATGAAATTTTGTGTGCGTGTTCCAGTAGATCCAAGAATGGTTTAAATTCAATTGAACCAGGTAGGTGGCGCTGCGATTGAATTTTGTTTTTTTTTTTTTTATTATCAAGGCATTATCAAAGTAGGACAATGTCTGCCCGTTCGACTTGTTAGGAAAAATATATAAGGTTCGTTAGTTATCGCGTAATGTCCGTGAAGTTTTCTATAGTACACAAATTAATTAAAAAAAGTAACTAAAGAGTTCCGTGTTTTCCCTAAAAGTAAATTAAAGTTGCGAGAAGAATACATCAAATTCAACAGCCACTTCAATACGATCATAACTATAGAAATAGATAACTGCTGTTGTCTTTTTGGTTTAAACGTGCGAATAACTTAGTCTAGGTAATTAATAAAGTGGTATAAAATGAAATAAGTCTATGATTTAATATAAGTTATCTTAATTCCCTTGATTTATTTAAAAAATCCATTACTTCAGATTCATGTCATCTTATTTAAAAAAAAATGTATACGTAGTATCTTCGGTGACATTACGACTTAATTCAGTTTCATGCCAATTATTGTAGTGCATTATGCTGTTACTCCATCTGCATTGTAATTACTTTATAACATACTTTACAAAAAAACGGAATTAAGTATGAACTTTTTTAAAATGCTAATTTAAACTTATTTCTGTTGGTGATATTCCCTACAACGGTAAAGAGCGATATAGTTACATTATTTATCTCTACTTTTAGAATTTACTTGAAACGCTTTATACAGATTGGAATTTTTTATGCCACCTAGAGGGAAAGTACTCTAAATAATAGAGATAGCAAAATTTACTCCAAAGGAACATTTCTTTATTTTTGAAAAGAAATAAAACTGCATTCAATGATTTTCGAAAATTCTCTTGCTTCACCCGGGAATCGAACGACTAAAATTTGCATGAATTACATCCAATGAAACCATATATTTGAAATAGGTTTAAGTTGAACGTGAAAATATGGTCAGTTTTCCAAAATAATTGTAGTATTAAGTAAAAAAAGAAGTACTTTTTTTATTAAAGATGTGATGAGTGCAAACATTTTAGGAGAGGTGGCGCGCGATTCATTCCACCCAAATTCGAGGTATGAGTGTGTACATTGGATATATAATTGTCATATTAAATTAAAAATTACAAGAAAATAATATGTATATTATTTTATTTCTGCGATGAACGTGAGATTTTGTATAATACTTTACAGCAAATCTTCTTTCAGTCTACCTATTTCAGTCTATGCACCTACTATTTGTAATGACTTGATATAAGATAGTGTACGCTTTAACGCCAGTGCATTACTTTGTATCAAAATTCATATATTATATCTATATAAAGTTCTAACATACGACCGATAAATTTAAAATCCAATTTTTTCAATTCGGTGAATATAAAGTTTGAGTACACAATGTCTAATTTGACACAACATCGAGGATAAAATTAAAACAAAACTCAAACAGTAAGTACACGGACTGTGTTTTCAAACGGTCAGTTCACACAACGCGACACGACACGGGAACGCAACGGACACGAGACACGGACGACATGACATTCAATTTAAACTCGTACCGCACCGTTGAGGAGCACGCGTTCAATAATTAACATAATGTACTTTTTCTCCGTTTTTTCGCTTCCCGTTTGACACTCCATCACTCATGGAAATTCCATTTTCAATGCTGCTATATAAAGGGTGGGACGCGGGTGGTCTTTGCATCCGCGCAATGGACATGGCGGTTTTGGGGAGACGGGGTGGACGAAAAAAAAAGATTGTTAAAAAGGCCTGGCCCCCGCACGCCGGTGTGTGAGTGCGTGCGGATAAAAAAGCGCTCGCTAATCGATACTATAGATTGCGAGAGCCAAGTAGGTTGTACGCCGATTAGTCGGCGATTTTTTTCGCGGGACACTAACGAATCGGGTGTTTAGTCTTTGGACTTTTTCGAGTTGGGTGTATCGTCTTTTTAAGCCTGACACGGTTCGACATTCGAATGCGCTGATTCACACTTAACTTTGATCCCGCTTTGTTCACGTATTTTGTAGGAACTCTTTTAACTTTTGATTATTTTTTAATAGCATGCAATAATCCCCACACTACATTTAAATATAATATAGTTCAAAAGTAATGCATAAAATATCCTTATTAGTGTAATAACCTTTTACAGAAATATATTTCAGATATTACTTCCACAAACAAGAATATTGTTTTGTTCTGGATATATTTGCATATCGATTTAAAAAAATACAGTCACAAATGTCTTATAATAACGTTAACGAGGCCTACGGCACGCTTGTTGTATTGTTTTTTTTTTCTGAAACGTTATCGAATTTCACCCAAATTGGAATATTTTACAAGTTACATTTGTTACAGTAAATAAAGTTCCCATATTTTTTTTACTAATATAGAATTAATACAGAGTTCCATGATACACGATTTAATTGCTTCACATTATAACGATATATGCTATTGCTAAAGGTGATACCCAAGTTGATGTCATAATTGTAGAATAGGAATAAAATATTTAATCAATACAAAAATTATCTATACTAATATTATAAAGAGGTAAAGTTTGTGAGTTTGTGACGTTGTAGGGGGTAATCTAAGGGACTACTGGTTCGATTTGAAAAGTTATTTCAGTGTTATATAGCTCACCTATCGAAGATGGTTATAGGCTATATATCATCACGCTAAGATCAATGGGAACGGAGCATGTATGAAGAATGTTTCAAAGTCGGGTCTTTTTTCCTTGAGACCTTCCGCTGTGTGTTTGACTTAGCCCAAAATAACTATTCCACGCGAAGGAAGTCGCGGGAGGATACTAGTAACTTTATATTTACGTTCATACATCTAACGGAAATATTACACATCATTATTTTATTCAAATGTATGTAATATCGTGTTACAACATATAACAAAAAAAAGTCGAGTCATAAGGACTGTCCATAGAAGTGAGAATTCAAAACAATGGAATAACTGTGTATTTTTTGTATTTTAAAATAAATGATAGCCTATTCACATCTATAGCACTGAGAACAATAGTTATATTATAGGTATATATATTTTCACTGTTTGTTCATTATTAAAAACTGTGACGGGCTGTACAAGCAGAATACAGAATATCAATATTACATATGTACATAGGTTGTTATCGGTAACATGAACCCATAAGTTTTTTCTACTTCCAAAAATCGCCTAACGCGCCTAAAGAATTTTTCATTTCAAATATAATTGTAATACTTGGCATACTCGCTAACGTAACGTTGTTATCTAACACTAGCTGCGATCAAATGTTTTTTAAGACTGTGGAATTAAAGTCAAGGGAGGGTTAAAATGTTAGGTAGAAGGATTAAAGAGGCAGTTTAGGCCTACGCTAAATGGTGCAAAAAGAACACCGAGGAGGTTTAGTCAGTGCAAATCTCGCATTATCACCTGTGCTGCCCTACTAGGTAGCACTCCAAAAGGATAAACATATGAAAATAAGGATTAACATGGTAGTTACCTCATTTTTGAGGTTAATAGGCTCCTGTTGCGGCCGGGGCGGCGAGTGCCGGCCCGCCTCCGCGCCCTCCAACATATCAGCCTCGCATCCCGACTCGTCTGGAAAGAGATATCTCTTTAATATCATAATACATTAATCTTATAATACATCCTCAATCTTCGGTAAATATACATAGTAGATATCATAAAAATATATATACATACACGCGCTACTACATACATGTTTAATTTTAAGAACGCATTCGAAAATCAGGTCAATTTTCACTAGTTTTTGGTACGAAATGTAACAAATCTATTGATCTTTGGTAAGCATAATGGTTAAATACAGATACATTGTACTTTAAACAATGATATAGAGATGATTGTTCGTTTTAATTAATACATTTAATTAAAAAAAGAATCAATACGACGTAGTTACTTTTTCTTAAAGTTGCAAAAATAAGAAATTTTTGTTTGATGATTGATATCGCGTTTTAATACATTAATTTAAGAAAATCATAAAGCATATCTTCAAATAACATTTAGTCTTTGTTTCATTAAAATAGGTTCGGTCTATCAAAAATGATTGTAATTTTATTGACGACGTGACATAAGTACGAGAGGAAAGTAAATAAGAAAATGGGCTTAATACATTAAGATGACTTTTTAGTCACTGTTTTTTACATAAGGTTTTAAGCGAACGAAGTCGCGGGCACAGCCAGTAGTTTATATAATACTAGCTGTTATCCGCAGCTTCGCACGCTTTTTTAAATATGTTAAATAAATGTAAAATTGTGATTAGATGTTTAAATTACAGAAATACTCTTTCAAAAATATTTATAAGTACGACACGCACATCATCTACTCTAAAAGGTAACATGTACATTATCTATGTGTATACTAATAGTGTGTCGAATGGGATGGGATTTATTATCAGCTATATACCTGGAACTTTAAACTACAATATACCATCCTTAGTGCTCACTTACACTCTATAAGAAAGTAATGAAAATATTAAGCTATAATGTAGCTAAGCTAAGTTGCTAAGCTGTAAGCCTAAAGCCTTCCTCGATAAATGAGCTATCTAACAATAAAGGATTTTTCAAATCGGATCGGTCGTACTTGAAATTAGCGCGTTCAATCAACCAACCAAACAAACAAACTCTTCAGCTTTATATATTAGTATAGATTAACATTGAAATATCAAATAACAAAACGTATCTAAATAAAGGAAGGTCTCTGAATTCTACTTATAACTCGTAACAAGTAAACACGACCTACCCCAATGCGAGGAGACGGGTAGGTCAAGATATCAGAGGATTTAGATTTAGGGGGTACACGCCGGGGTCTTTCGACCTTTCCGTTTTATTTTTTGCTTACGTGTTCACGCAAACGCTTTATGATTACAACATACACCGACACTTCACGACGGCGTTTGTTCTAGCAGTTTTTTTTATAATACTTGTAGTTATTTAAATCATTTTTTTATTTAAATCATTTCAGAAATATGTCTTCGATATTTTTAGTATATTTCAACGTTTCTGGCAGAAGATATATATCGAGTAGCTTTGCCCGCGACTCCGGATGCATTAAAGTACAATATTAATTATTTCATTGCATAATTTTATTCCTACTACTATTCTTCGAAATTTGATCATAATAATCTAATAATCAGTGCAAACTTTTTCCTCGCGAGTTTTTATATAAATATTCTTATTAGTATTGTATAGATAATTAAATATGAGGAATAGAGGGATAAAGGAAAAAAAATAGCTCGTTAATAGACACTTACTTAAAATTAAAGAAAATCGGTTGAGTAAGAAATAAATAAGATGGACTTAACTATTTAGTCTCTGTTTATCTATATAAATGTATATTAAAATTGTACGATTTATTAACATTTTAATGATAACTACTATAAGCTTTGATTTTTTTTTATATCACAGAAGACAAACAGACAGTTGAGTCACCTGATGTTAAGTGATCACCCCCGTCCAGGGGAGTCGCAAGTGCGTTGCTAGGCTGTGTTGGGGGATAGAGAAGAAAGAGGAGAGGGGGAAGGTGAGAAGAGGTAGGCCTCCGGCCCTCTCACTGACCGAACGAAACGCAACAGTGCAAGCACTGTTACTTCACGTCGGTGTTCTGTGAGAGGGTGGTCGTACCCTGGAAGAGCCGATCCATTCATGCTGAAACTAGTAATAGCCTCAGCATGACTCTACCACCTAGATATATTCGATGTATACATATTCTTTTGATTTGTAGATTCAATATTGATAATTATCATAGGTTATCTAAGTCAAAAATGACTTATACCATCTGCTTTTCATCTCAGAATCTCTTATTTGAAATCATTGTGGTTACATTAATTTCCACGATAACGCCCTGAAAGCTGGTGAATTCAATAACGAATACTTAATCTACAATTAATTTACTACACAATAAAGAAGTACCTTATTATAAAAAATACATATAATTTAACAACACTCATATTGAAAAGCGCTAAAAATAAGAACAACTAATACACTCGAATATACACCGAATAACGAAACGAAATAGCACCTCAACGGTCGAACAAACTAAGACACCACCAATCATTGTTCCGCAAATAGCCTCGACCGGCCTAAGCAACACGGAGCGATGCCAAAACCTAGCACCCGTCGAATATGATTGCTCCTAATGCGCCGGGGGGCTAGTAGGGGGAGTGGGGGGGCTACTGCGTCGCGCCGTGTTCCTGAACGAGCAGTAAGTCTGGCTTAATCCTATCGGAAACGCGGGCCCCCATTGAAGATCAGCAATAGATACTATAAGTTGGATGCCGATGCGGAGATGCGTCTGACGATTTCTGAATTACAACAGTGCTGTTATACAAAATGTAATTTTGGAAATTCGTAGTCAATTTTCAGTTGTAAGTCTATTATATTGATAATTGTATCAATTGAAGGTATCTTTTAGTATAAACTTAACTCCTAGCGCAATTATTTAGAGAATATTAAAAATAATTGTAATTTTAATATTTATTTGTAGAATTGAGCCATTTTTTATAATGATATATAAAAAAAGTATTAGCTTGTTATTGATACGCATAATAAATAAATGTTTGACACATTTTTAAAATACCTATAACACTATAATATAAAGTCAATATAAGCGACTGAACCTTTGAACCATCCGCAATAAAATTTGACATAGTTAGCTTAAGACCTTGAAAACAATGTAAGCTGCTTATCATTCTAAATATGCCAAAAAGATGGCGACGAACAAAGTGTCAATTAAGAAAACGGACTTATTTCTATAGTCTCAAGAACAACGATTTAAAAACTACGACAACGGAAGCAACGTACCATATTTTGTAAATTTGTTTAACATAGACCCATCGACAAAAGTCAAAGATGTGTTATCCTTTCTAACTTTCCTCACATGCAGACCAAGGACCAAGTAGGTCACTACCTTCTTGCTTACTTATATTACCAATAATATAAAAATCTGGCGAGTTTCTTTTAGAGATTAAAATTCCCGCAAGTTTTGTGAACTTTTTTAACTTTTTTTTGGGAACTAGAACGTTTATGAGAAAAACAATAAAGGCACTTATTTTTAAAATTGTATGTTTTCTCCTCGAGTTATTGCAAGCTTATGCATAATATAGATCCATTCATTTATGTATTTTACAGGTCATCTAGTTAGTAGTGGTAGAGCCAAGCTGAAGCTATTATTGTTTCAGCACTAATGGGTCGACTCGTCCGGGGAAGCACCACCCTCTCACAGAAAACCGACGTGAAGTAACAGTGCTTGCATTGTTGCGTTTCGTTCGGTCAGTGAGAGAGCCGGAGACCCGCCTACCTTCCCCTTCCTCCTTCTCTTCCTGAGCCCCCCCCCCCTCCCAAACGCAGGCTGGCATCGCACTTTCGACTACCCTGGTGTTGCAAGTGTCTATGGACGGTGGTGATCACGTAACATCAGGTGACCCATCTGTTCGTTTGCCTCCTATGATATAAAAAAAAAATTTAACAATGGTTATTGTCATTATTGTTATTGTTATTAAAACAATAGGTTTTATGTGTTGGCCTCTACCGTTTGAAGAAACTATAATATCTGAAAGCCTATGAGCTTATAATGTTGATAAAGATCTTTAAACCATTCGCTAAGTTTAGTAACTGGCGGGAAAATAAATTCTACACCGTTGACATAGTAATTAGTATTAGCAACTGTGTTAAATATTGTTATACTTACTACTAATTTAACATCTAGTATCATTCTATAATAGTTCGGTGAAGCTGTGAAGACCATTCCAGGTCACAAGCGATTTCATTTCGTAAAAAAAAAAAGTATCATTCTGGCGTAATTTTAATCAATTTGATATCTTCTCTGATTATTGTAAATTTTTACTTGTCCTTTTACTCTGGTATAATATTTAAATTTCCATCTAAAAACAGATGTAATGTAAGATTCGTTGTGCATCTATCCGATATATCTTCTTTTATCCTCATATTGTGAACTTTTTTATCGGTGTCTATTACGTTTTCTATATGCTAAAATATATAAATGAAATCACTAAGAAGGACAAAACTAGTTGTTTGAGCAATCCTAATAATGAAGACCAATAATTTCTTTTTTTTTTCTCGAACTGACTACGCTATTGACCTGGCAAGGTCTTTACAGCTTCACCGGACTACCGACCAATAAATATAATATAATACATTACTGTAAATTACACGTTCACCACGTACAGAAACGTGAAACGCAATCTTAACACTTATCTCACCTTCGTATCACATTACAACCCGTCGTATGCATCTAGCCGCCTGCAGAAACGGTGAGAGGTGGGGGGAGACATTACAAATTAATAGCACAAAGACCGGCCACAGATCGCCGCAGCGAAAATTTACAGGCACCAGACACTTATAGTACTGTGCCTATACGATAAAGGCTGGCTTTAGTTGTGTCCGTACGAACGTGTATTTATATCACATGTTAGTTCCTTTGTATCCCTCTTATTAGTAAATGAACGTATGTTTTATACTAATGTATTTAAAAATAGGTAAATTCGATTCAAGCAAAATCTTAATCTTTCTTTATATTGTATATGTATACCTAAGTATGTCGTGGAAGGGTAATTTCTAAATTCTATGAACTAATTTTATTATTTTTATTATCTATACTAATATTATAAAGAGGTAAAGTTTGTGAGTTTGTGACGTTTTTTTTTTTTCGAAACAGCTTCACCGAACTATATGATGTGACGTTGCAGCGGGTAATCTCAGGAACTAGTAGTCCGATTGGAATAATTCTTTCAGTATATAGCTCATTTATCGAGGACGGTTATAAAATATATTATCACGCTAAGGCCAATAGGAGCGGAGCACAGATGAAAAATGTTTCAAAATCGGGATGTTTTTGCCTTTTGAAAGTTTCTAAGCTTCAGGAGCTAGTTAGATATTAATAAGAGCTCTTGACTGATCGATGGTAAGGGAAGAAATTTAAAGGTTTTTGAAGTGAAAACTTGTTAAGGCGCGTTGAGCAGTATTTTTGGTAGGAGATAAATTTATAATTGCGCGTTATGGCATACTGCGTAAGCATGATCGGCCGTATTGCGTTTGCGCGGCTTCGGTTATACTAACGAAGCGCAATATAGGGGTCTGTGTACATGTAATATTGATTTTTAGCATCTCATCATACGTTTGATTGATCAATGGACATTATAAAAATGAATATAATTTTTGCTCCGAGTGCCAATACATATAAAAACCACACTGTTGTTAATAGTTTCAATAAACAATTCCTGATATTTAAATATTGTCATTCACACTAATAATAATATGAATAACTTAAAAGAGAACATATTTATTTCACTGTTTTGAATTTGCTCTTCTGTTGGCAGTTCTAATTACTGCCTCGACTTTATTTTTTAATTGATGACACTAAGCCTCCTCGATAGATACTAGGAGTTTTTGGCGGGATCTTAGTCTGTCATGTAGTGGATTTTATATGTTATTCATAATCTTGTGTTATTTGACTCTATATTTTGTAAATTTGGTGGTGTTTTACGTAATATAGTTAGTTTATAGTGCATAAGTGAAGTGAATGGAAAATAATACCACGAAGCATGAAATTCTGAGATGCCACAAAAACTCCCAGGAAGGCTCTAACAAGGGATCCACCATCTTGTTAGAATATTGAAGTAATCACTCGAGGCTTGTAATATTATTGTACTATCCATTGAAAGAAAACATTGACACTGGCAAGTGCTTCTGCGGAGCCAAAACAAGAAAAGAAGATAGATTCTAAACAAAAAAAAAAAAAAGAAAATCGGTTGACACACAGCGGATGAGGAGAAATTAAATTGTTTTGTACAATATAGTAAATTAATTTGTATGTTTTATTCTTTACTTATAATTTATAGTCCCTGCCCGCGACTTCGTCCGCGTGGAATAGTTACTTTGGGTTAACGCTGACACGCAGCGTAAGTTCTGAAAACGAAAAAAAACTCCTATTAGTCTTAGCGTGATGATATATACCCTTCTTCGATTAATGAGCTATATAAGGCTGGAAGAATTTTTCAAATCGGACCAGTAGTTCTTGAGATAACCACTACAACGTCACAAACTTTACGGTGTTATGACAAAAAAGTTAAATACGTATTAGATACTTGATTTAAAAAGGTTTCGTACTAAATGCACCGCGCTCGCTCGAGGCAAGATCGCGTTATCCTTTTTTCGCAAATCTAACCTAACCTAATCAAAGCGAGACAAAAAAGCAAGATGGCGTACATTCAACGAGCGTGGTGCATTTAAAACGTAACCTTTTTAAAGCAAGTATTTAATACTTATTTAACTTTTTTATAATAACACTGTATACCTCTTTATAAGATTAGTATAGATTATATTTTTTCTTGATCAATTAATAGACAATTTAATTTTTCATATGTTTTTAGATACCTAATAAATGTGCTGCGCATATTTTACCAGACTTTTATCAAATGTTCAGTCAAATTAGATTTTTTTATATGTTCGCTTAACTATGACGTCACAATCAGAGAGACAACTCAAAACACTTTTGTTTAACAACATTTTTTCATTCCGATATCATTCGCGGACGCTTTAACGACTGCCTCTCTACAAAAGTAAGCGGACAAATTGCTTCTAAAACAACAAAAGCCGACCGGAAAAATTCACAATCGCACCGAATCATTAATCTCAGAAACAAATGGAAATCGGCCGACATCTGCTATACTCGGGCTCGAAAAAAAAATGGCCGCCATAGTCGACAGTTGTCACGTTATTCTCGACGGGATTAATTAGAAATGCGATTAAAAGCAAACAAAACAGGGAATGGTGAACTTAAATTAATGAAAAATTACCACCCTCCGCGAGCACTCGTCAACTCTTTTTTTTTAACGGGGTCGCTCCCGCGCATTAAGCGGCTTTAATTTGAATTCAGAATTAGAATTACGCGCTTTCGTAATTATTATTTTTATATACTATATATTTACACAGACTTTTGATTTTTAAAATTTATGATTATTGGTGTATTTTATATATTCTGTATGTACAATTAAAAATAGTCTAGACAATCATAAGGATTGCTGACAGCAGTGAAAACTCAAAACAATAAGTGTGTTCTCTTTTGAATTTTCATAATAATTATTATGTGAATGACAATATTAAATTTCAGAATTTGTTTATTGAAATTATTAATATTAGTGTGGTTTTCATGTCTATTGATAGTCAGAGCGATAATATATACTAATATTATAAACAGGTAAAGTTTGTGAGTTTGTGACGTTGTAGGGAGTAATCTCAGTTCAATTTGAAAAATTCTTTCAGTGTTATATAGCTATCTTAACGAGGAAGATAATAGGCTATATATCATCACGCTAAGACCAATAAGAGCAGAGCACCAACGAGGAATGTTTCAAAATCGGGACTTTTTTCCTCTTGCGAGTTTTCGCTGCGTGTTAGCGTTAGCCTAAAGAAACTATTCCAGGTGGACGAAGTCGCAGGCAGAGGCTAGTCATATATATTTTCATAAAGTTTTAAAGTTGATCAATCAAACGTATGGTGAGCTGCAACATTATATGTACATACGCAGGCTATTATACTACACGTCGCTAATCAGACGCAAGCCGCACAAGCGCAACACATCTGGTCATGCATACGTAACATGTCATGACGTGAAATAAATGTATCACCTGCCATAAATACCGCTCAACGCACCTAAAAAAGATCTCACTTCAAAAAATTTTCAAGAACTATGATTTAAATAATTAAATTAGAATTAAATTAAATAATTAGTATCTGCTCGCGATTTGATTCGCTTTAAATTAAAATAAAAAGTCTGTTACTATATAGAGAGATAACTTCTCAGTGGAAAAATACATATATGATAAATCTCATTATCATTAGTCAGACACTAAGAAACATTTTTATATAGATTACAATAATTATCAATGTTTTAACAAGGTCAAAAACATACACAATTATTACAATTATATTATTTCAATTGAACAAATAAATTGGAATGAAATTAGACAGTCATCGTCTATAATAGATGCGGATAATTAAAAAATATAAATGATTGTTCTAAGTTTAAATTAATAATGCGAAGTACCCGTGTAAATTTAAGTATAGAAGAACAATGGAAGCGAGGAAATAATAAGTGATCGGGGCGTTCGCGTTCGCGCAAGGGCTATGAGGTTCGCAAGTGTTGTTGAGGGCAAGAAACAAGAGCTCTTTAACAGCTCGCCTTCGGGTGCGACTAAAGTAGACGCATTTTTAACCATAAGTACATAGTATTTCAACTGTTTACATTACAAAAGTATTATCAATTATTTTTTAATACTTTGTTAAATCTTTTTTCTCGAACTGATTACGTTATTGGCCCCTATCCTATCCTATATAGTTTAGAGGAATTTTTCCGACACAAAATACATTTAGGAGTTGTTGAGGCACGCATGCTTGGTAATCATGCATGTTTCAATAACTCACATACGTATATATAGATAGCTTAGCTTAGGTTAGCTCAGATAGGCCGCGACTGTCGGCGGATAGGGCGGTCCTGCCCGAATGGTGCAATCGACGATGGGGCTCCCTGTCGTTTCGTCTGGTGCAGGTGCTGACCGGGCACGGGTGCTTCGGTTGGAACCTATTCCGGATAGCAGGCAGGGAGCCGACCGCTGTATGCCATGAGTGCGGCGTTGAACCGGACACCGCGCAGCACACACTTTCCGAATGTGCTGCGTGGGAGGAGCGACGCCGCATTCTGGCTGCGGCGGTGGGTGATGATCTCTCGCTGCCGAGCGTCGTCAAAGCCATGCTCGGCAGCGAGAATGTGTGGAGTGTTGTTGCCTCCTTCTGTGAGGAGGTCGTCTCGCAGAAGGAGGCGGCGGAGAGGGTCCGTGAGCAAGACCCTCACAGTGGCCGTCTCCGCCAACAAAGGGCAACAAAGGGCAGCTTGACCGCCACCTCCCACCTTGACCGGACTAGGGTAGATGGGTCGGGGGGCCCCATCTTCCCATTGTATGGGTCCGGCGGACGGAGGAGGCGGCCGGTGTGTACCCGGCTGTCTCCTTACAAGACGAGGCGGCGGCAGCACTTCTGCTACTGGGCCAACCGCTGGGGCGGCACGATGAAGTCTATAGAGATCTCGTGCTGCCCCAACTATAGTGGAAGACGTACACCGTGGAGTTTTAGCCCGTGGGACATAACCCACTCTCTCTCCTGGGAGGGTGGGTATCTATAAAGGATTTCCCCAGTTGAAAAGAAAAAAAGTAGGTCGCGATTTTTGCGCAAAACAGGCGACAGCCCAAGCCGAGGTGTGCCGTGCACTCTTGAGTTAGTCGCCCAAACATTCCAAATCGGCTGAATGCCTTCAGCGCTCGGCTCAATAGTTCGGTGAAGCTCAAAGACCTTTCCAGGTCAACAGCGTTTTCATTTCGAAAAGACGAAAAGAAAAGAGTACGCATTGGCCTTGTAAGGCATTAACAGCTTCACCGGACTACAGAAATTAAATCACGGTGTGGTCTAAGATGGTAAGTACTCTAAATATAGAGAACTCACTTTTAAGTGCATCTTTCCTAGCATACTTTATAGTTGCTTCGGGACAGTTTTTAAATCAAGGGTGGTAGCTAGTTAGACGGGCTTATAAATAGGCTTATCACCAATTTATGATTTTATCACGCTATTCTCTTTCACCTAAAGCTCGAAAACTCTTTACACGAGATCTTTTAAGGGCGATTGCAGTGTGTAAGATTAATCATGGGACACGTATGTGAATTCACGAGTGGTTTTTATTGTTTGTCTTTACACGTGCTCTCTTTCCCGCGCGAAAGAGATTTCAGTAGCGAGTGTAGTCGTAAAGACAACAAATAATAGTCACTCGTGAATTCACTTACGTGCTTTTCATGTTCAATCTTACACACTCCAATCGCGCGTGAAAGAGCGTATCGTAGAATGGTAACTATTTGTAAATGTTCAAAGTGACTGCATCGTATTCGAAATATGTTGATAGTCGCCGCTCTCATGCCGACCTGCAAGAGTCTCTGCAGCTTGATATAGGTGAAATTGGAAACTAGAAGAGAGTCACTGTGATGGGTTTAGGACTATCCCTACTGTCATTTTAGATAATGTGAATTGTCGTCGTCCTACCATTCAGCAATATACTGAAATGATCTATGAATATTCTTTGACTCGTGACGTTTGTAGCCCGGTGCAGTTGTAAAGGCCTTGCAGGGTCAATAGCGTAGTCAGTTCGAGAGAAAAAATGACTTGTGACGCATTTATTGAAATTATACGAGCTTAAATATGCAATAGGATATTTTACTTTGATACAATCCGTAATGTGTAACACAAACAAAAAATAACAAAAAAATACGCCATTAACAAAACATTTTTTTTAATCAAATTTATTAGGTAATATAAATCTCAGTACCTGGGCGACCGAGCCTAGCTCGGTTCTTTAAAAAACATTTTTGATTGAAATCTTAGTAAAAAAAAGTTTTCTATGAATAAAATCTAGCTAGATCAATTTATCGTCCACGAAACTACCTTCATACTAAATTTCACGGAAATAGATAACGCCATTTCCGAGATTATGAATATATACAAATATAAAAATATACAAGAATTGCTCATTTAAAGGTATTGGATACTAGCTGTACTGTAGTTCTATGTACAATAAATATGTGTATAATCATATTAAGAAAGTCATTCAAGAGTCAACATCGCCATTGATAGTTCTATAGTATGAAAGCCGAATCTGTTAGCGTTAAGCTAATGCTATTCATGTTATTCCTTTGAATTGAGGTTATTATCTTACTTCGTTTATTATAACTATGTATTTAACACAAGTGACTCACATACCCATTTTATATTATTTCAGTAACATTGAAATATGCTTATCAAAGCAGCAACAAGCTTCAAGTTGTCTATCCATTATTCAGAATCGGTCTAGTTGTTTCGAAGACAATCTGATTATGAATATGGAAAGAAATAAGGATACATTTATTCATCACAAACAACACAGATTTATAAGTACATACATAAAGAGCACAAATTAAAGTGAGACAAGACGTGTTGCATGGGGTGAAAAGGATTTTGTCTCAGCATTAACTGCAAGCTTGCATGTAGAAGCATTAAACGCTGGTTTTCAGACAAAGCCTGTTTATGAATGAATTATCACTCTGTTTGTTTGTATACCTATATCGAAATTATTTTGACAGATTCAAATGAAACTTTGTACGCTGTAAAAATAGAATTTTCTTCAGTCAACAGAGCATTAGACATATTAAGACTTAGAAATATTACTAATTGTTTTAAATATTCTCAACCGATTTATACTAGATTTTGAACACAGGAAATAGACGTAATTTTTTAATTATTGACTTGCTAGAATCATCAATACCACTTAAAAATTATATAAAACGTTATTCCAGAATATTTAATGTTTATTTATAACCAGCTTTGATAAAATTTACGCGGCTAATATACATTGACAATTTACCAGACTGTGGAAATGATCAATAGTCCGTTCAAAATCCGTAAATATAATAATTTCTTTTTGTAATAAAAACGTGCAAACGACTTGTAACTCATAATAAATCGTCAAAGGTTACAAAATGAAAACAAAAGAACTCGCTGGTTACGACCAAATTAAAGTAGACTGTTCTTCTTTGAACTTAAATAATAATAGTCTAATTTTACAACTCGCACTTCAACCATAAGTAATGGCCTAGGAAGAGTGTCGAAGGCATAAAATCGTCTCTCCGTAATGTGTCATTTCTGGACAAGCGTAATCTTGGACATGTTATATGGAGACATCTAACGAATGTCGCGAGTTTATTCTCGAATTTCTATTGTTCTTTGCTTACGTTCCACGTTCACTTTCAATTATTAAATACAGTTACATTTTTGTTTTAAATTTCACTAAACATGTCTGTAAATTTATTTCGGTTAGGAAGAGGTGTAGTATGTATTTTGTAGAAAAATTGTTCTTGATGAAAATATATAAATAGAAATAAAATTGAAGTATGTATCTACTGTTCACCTCAGTTAATCTCTGGAACAGCTGTACCGACTTTGACAAGACTTTCAATGGCAGTTGTCGGAGTGTTATCCAATACCTTTGGCACATGAATTCCATATAGAATTGAATTGAATTGAATCCCATATAGAATTTATTATTTACTCAGGTAACGATTTCGAATCTTTATGGTTTAATGAATCCGGAAGAACATAGAGTCGATTTTTTTTAATTGGTGAAAATGAATTACTTTGATTTGTAAGTCGGAAACAGAAGGGCATCAATTACTGACCCTTTCCCCCGGTATCTAAACGTAATGTTGGCAAAACTAAAATACTAATATGATTTTTTGTTACGGATATATTCAGTAGTATCACTGTTACTATGTCTCAAACGAACTGTATTCTAATTCTACAGACATAAACGGTGTCATTACAAGAAAGTTAAATATGTAGTGAATACTTGCTTTAAAAGGTTACGTTTTAAATGCACCGCGATCACTGAATGTTCGCCATCTTGCTCTTTTATCTCACTTGTCTAGGTTAGGTTAGACTTGCGAGAAAAGGATAAAGCGGACTTTCCTCGGACAAGCGCGCTGTATTTAGTACATAACCCTTTAAAAGCAAATATTTAATACGTATTTAACTTTTTTGTAATAACACCGATAGATTTTAAACAAAACAGCAACAAACAAAATGAACACACACCGCATTTACGAAATTAAATACAGAACTTTAACGTTGAAAATACAAATTAACCCTCTGTTCGTATTTACAAATATCGGTCAATTAACCTTCGAGCGAGATAACAATTGAAAACGGTTTCGCTTTCACCGAGGCCCCGGTATCAACGCATCCGCTAAATATAAAACATATAATAGAACATACACGTCGATGGATGTCCACCGCGTTTTCGGACCGGCCACTTTCAATTTTCAGGATATGCGCACCGCCTAATATGGCCATGATTTCAATGACAAACGGGACAGTCCTCTTGGTTTTAACTATTACATTTATACTAGCGAGAGCCTAGTGGTCGACATTCGACTATAGTTCATTGATTTCTTAAAATTTGAACTTTATTAGGGTACAATACGTTTTATATTTAAAAAAAAAGCTTTCTGCACTTCACCATACAAATTTTAACTATGCCAAATGTCACGTTCATCCGTTCACGCAATTCGCTTGAAAAGGGATACAAAGTTTTGGCTTCACGTATTAATATATAAGATACCATCTGGTGATAGTTCATTTTACACTGTTTTTTTATTTTGATTTTATATTAATCATTGATTGCGATTTTATCGATTTTAAAATTGTATGACTTCTACAGAAAAGTGTAATAATTTGTAGTAGGTAATAATAGCCTAATATTTCTCTATGTAACGGTTAAAGTTTTAGCCATACCAAATATTAGCAACCAATATCAGATATTACTTAAATGTATTCATATTTATGAATTTGGTCAACCCATTTTATATTAGTAATAGATGCAAACAAATAATGATCACCGGTTAATATATGTATGACACCGATAGATGTCACTAGTTGTCACGTTGGAAATTGACATTAACGAGTGATCAAGCGCGGGTATTAGAAAAAATAATAATAGTTTATGAGCGTTGGATGAGACGTCTAAAATGAAAGTTTAATCGTGTGGTGCATTGTGATAGTAAACGTGAAATCATCACAGTATTGGCAACCGATATATTAGTGGATAGTATTCGACACGTGGTAAGCTACGTTACTTATTAAATGTGTAGCACCAAAAACAATCTAGCTTCAAGATTAATTCACCTCCATGAATTTGATTACAGTTTACCGAAACGCCTTTAAGAAATAGGTCAAAATTTCTATATGCGTAACGCAGAGCGTTAAGCAAAACCAGTTTTTGGCATATTTGGAGCTGTTTCTCCGTCGGTGCTAACCGGGTAACGATCAGAGTTCACTAAGGCCGTTAAGTTCTGCATACTCAAAAATCTTTAAACTCAACTCCGTGGAAGACGAACCCGTATCATTACAAAGTATTATGTTGAAAAATAAAATAATATAGTATTTAACTAAAAGGAAAAAACATATATTTACTAAACAAGGAAGTCATACTGAGAAAATTACAAATCAGTAAATAACTAGGTTTCATATTATGCTTACTAATATTATAAATGGGATCGTTGAATTTGTTTATTACTACGCTTTCACGTCCTAAACTACTCAACCGGTCGTCATAACATTTTGTATATATTCTTTTCAGGTGTTATTATTCGAAAATAGGATAAAATTTGATCCAGAAAAAATATACTGCCCCCAGGTTCCGATTTTTTTTTCTCGAACTGATCATGCGATTGACCCAGCAAGGTCATAACAGCTTCACCGAACTACTAAGAAGCGCTTAGGGCACTCAGCCGATTTTATTTGACAACTAGCTCAAGGGTTCACGGCACACCTCGGCTTGGGCTGTTGCCTGATACGTACAATTCGCGACCTATCTGAGCTGACCTAAGCTAACTATTCATACATATATGAGTTGTTGGAACATATATGTGTACCAAGCACACATACCACAACAATTCTTATATAAATTATTCGTATCGGATAATTTTCTAAACTATTTCAGTTCGATAAGGGAAAGAAACAAAACCCTTCCACTTTCATGTGTAAGAGTATGCGTGCACATGTGTGGAGGTGATATGTGTAATGTTGTTGCAGTGATGTAAGATTTTGTGCCACTGTATTGCGTGAGCAGCGCACTCAAAGGCTCCACGCCGAGGGAACGGACCTACGCTTGAGCCGCTGCCGAGGGGGACCTAATCTAGTCCGAAGGAGGCCTAATCTGGTCCCGACTCCCGGGGTATAACTTAAATTTATATTAACAACAGCAAAGCCGCGTTCAAAAGTTATGTAAATATGATATATTAAGGTATAATATATTAGAGAATTTTATTTTTAATAAAAACAATTTCTCTTGTCAATTTTATTTCTTAGCTGTATCCATTTCCAGACCACATATTAATGGTTTCGATAAACAGGAAAGTATAATTTTGCAAACAAAATGTTTTATTTCAATGACGACTTGGTGGTAACATATTCAGACACTGTGCTATAAATATACGTTCCAATTCTACAAATGAAATATTGTTGCTGGAAAAAGATTGTGATCAAACCGCAATATAATGGGTTAGTATTTGTTTTATCCATCTGGCTAGATTTTACTTTCACATTAATTTACTCTCGCTGTCTGTTCAGTCTTTCTCTAAGCTTAACACGTTTCCATATTACACTACATCGCATCTTAATCGAGTGGAATTGTAGTCAAATTGTAAAACCATTAAAATATAACAAGGTTGGTGTGTAGTACTGTATACTTATAACCACACGACAAAATGAAAACACATGATTCATGACGAATGGAGCAGAATAAACACGATTCAGTGCGTCACCTACTAGAGCGCGTTTGATGTCGAGTAAAGCCGAGTATACCTGATTAAACGTCACTTGCCCGAGCTTGGCAATTCACTTAATAATCTACTAAGAACTTTCTGCCATACTATTTGTCATTTGTATGACGGCTATTAAATTATAATGTTATTTTGTGTATAATCGTACTCTGATAATCATATTTATCCTTAAATTATGGTTAATTTTCCTTATCGGGTTCAACTCCGTAGTAATTTTATTATAACGCTATTAAACTATTGCTCCAAAACTACATTATTGTACACAGATTTTGCATGAATACATATAAGTTTGTATTTTATTACGTTGGTAATCTCCATTAATACAGAAGTGTCATAAAGGATAATATTAGAAATGAAATTGTTGTAGTACAGGGAAACATTTTAATTAAAAATACAACAAAACGCCAACGTTTCATAGTTTTTCCAGCTGGTGACCTATCCAAGTATAGATCGCATCCGATGATGCTCAACTTTGACGATCGAACGTTAACCGGAGTTTTCGATATTCCACCCGACGTAGTGTTTATACCTCATCACATTTCGTCACACAAAACGTTTGCGGATTCGAATTGCAAAGCCGTTAAGGCGTTTCATTTCTAAAATAATATTTAAAAATTCGTTATCCCAAATTTCGTAATCGTCATCAAGGTCACTGTAACTTCCAACGTCACCACGTGTCACGTGCGTAATCCGCAACTTATTTACACATTATTAATTACTAACAAACATCCGCTACTTCGTACGTGCTAATTGTAATATTAAAACTAATTAAACATAACTTGTGCTACTCAGGACTAATGTATTTTCCTGTTATTGAATGAATTTTTAAAATTCGATCAGTAGGTAGTTTACAAAATTATCTCCCACAGACAAATAAACTTTACCTCGTTATAATGAGGTTTTGTAAAATATAGAAATTAGTGTCGCATTTATATGACGTCATAGGGATTTACCGATCATGCATTTATGACTAAACAACTACCTGTTGAACTATAGGAAGTATTTGAGGACACAGTATTGCGGTTATTTTTCCTTATTTAATGAATGAGTACAAAGTTTTTAAAGAATCGCCAAGAATATTTAAAATATGTTCGATTTCACTCAAAAAATTCAAACAATCATTTACGTATTGTAATCTGACCCTATTAATTAGAAAAATAAAACTTTTTATATCGATAGGCGGAGACAAAACAGTTAAGAACATGTTTTCAATGTATTCAATGAACTCTTTATCAATCGAATGTCTTAGATGTTTTTTTATTTGGAAACCATTAAGGAACTTTAGTGTTAGGAATAAAAAATTAAAACTTTTATTCCAAATATCGAAGAATCCAAAGCCTTTATTTATAAATCTCTATTCTTCATACTTCATCATCTTTACATCTATGATCTACATATCTATACATTGCTAAATAGATATTTTTCATTTATAAAAAAAAAAAAAACAAGATGAAATACAGGTAATGTTATTTGCAATACATTTTGACTAGGCTTCTGCCTTCTTCCTTTGCGTGAAATTGTTACTTTGGGCTAAAACTTAAAAAAAAAAAAAACAATTTTGTAATATTCTTCATTGGTTCTCCGCATCTCCGATCTTAGCATTGTTTTGAGTTTTCACTTTTGTCTGCAACTTATTTTTTATTGTTGAATCGTGTTTATTAACATTAAAGATAAAACACGCAAACTAGATAGACTTTTTTTCTGTTTTTTTTTTTTTTTTTTCGATATGACTACGCTATTGACCCACCAAGGTCTTAACAGCTTCACCGGACTACTAAGGCGAGCGTATAAGGCACTCAGCCGATTTTATTTGACAACTAGCTCAAGGGTACACGGCACACCTCGGCTTGGGCTGTTGCCTGATATGTGCAATTGGCGACCTATCTGAGCTAACCTAAACTAACTATTCATACGTATATGAGTTATTGAATCATATATGTGTACCAAGCATACATACCTCAACAACTCTTATAGATATTTCGTATCGAATAATTTCTTGAACTATTACAGTTCTATAAAGGAAAAAATAAATAACTAAAACCCTTCCACTTTCATGTGTAAGCGTGTATGCGTGCACGTGACCAATAGACTGAACACTAAGAACCTAGATATTACAAAATCAAGTTGAACACTGAATGAAATGTATAATCACAATTATATAAACAATTATAACAAAAGCCCAAGGTCCTCGCGTCACTAAGCTAAGCCGAAAAGCTTTAACGATCAACTAAACAATAAAATTAAACATGTGTGCTTACCTACACAATACACGGTACAATCATAAAAATTGCTCATCCATAAAGCACTCTTTAATAATAATATGCAATAACTGTAAAATCTCAACTAACATACAACCTTATAATAAATTATTTAGAATTGAAATTTGATTGTCACTCAGTATTATTCATTAGAAGTTCGTACCAAAGGGTTGGCAAATCCAACATCTATTGTTAACAGTCACGCGTCGACTTAGTATAAAATATAATTATACACGTTTTTGTATTTCCGTTGCTATAGAAATTAATACCTTACATTCCGTTACCAGTTTGTTATAGTTGGTATTAAAAAAAACTTAAAAGCCATCATCTCTTTTTTTTTCGAAATGACCACGCTATTGACCCAGCAAGGTCTTAACAGCTTCACCGGACTACCAAGGCGAGCGCTTAAGGCACTCAGCCGATTTTATTTTGGCAACCAGCTCAGGGTGCGCTGCACACCTCGGCTTGGCTGTGGCCTGCTGCATGCAAAATCGCGACCAATCTTAGCTAACCTAGCTAACTATTCATATATGTATGAATTGTTGAAACGTATATGTGTACCAATACACGCCTCAACAACTCCTCCATAAATTTATTATCGGAAAATTGAGAGTTTTTCAGTTCGATAAGGGAAAAAAAAGTAAACCCTTCCACTTTCATGTGTAAGCGTGTAGGCGTCCACGTGTGTGGGGGTGATCGTGTAATGTTGTATAGCAGTGATGTATATTTGTGTGTCACCGTATCGCGCAAGCAACGCACTCAAGGGTTCCTTACCGAGGGATCGTAGAATAGTTATTTTGGGCGAACGCTAACATGTAACGGAAGCTCCCAAGAGGAAAAAATTCCGATTTTTAAACATTCTTCATTGGTGCTCCGCTCCTATTGGTCTTAGCATGATGATATATAGCTTATAACCATCATCGATAAATGAGCTATATAACATTGAAAGAATTTTTCAAATAGAACTAGTAATTCCTGAAATTACCCCCTACAACGTCATAACGTCACAAATTAACAAACTTTACCTCTTTATAGTATTAGTATAGATAAATAATATTAATTAATTATCTGTCTGCGACGGCGTACGCCTAGAATTGTTGCTTTGGATGAACTAACACACAACGGAAGCTTTCAAAAAGTAAATAAACCCGATTTTGAAACATTCTTCACTAGTGCTCCGCTCTTATTGGTCTTAGCGTGGTGATATATATCCCATAGACGTCCTCGATAAATTAAAAAAGAAAAACGTGATTAAACAACATTCAAATCCAGATAAAAAACAAAATTCACGAGAACGATGTCACGGTCATGAACTGTTTTGTAATATTTAACGATACAATTCGAATACGAAACGGTTTTACCGAGAAATATTTAATTAGGCTTTAATTTGTAAGTAAATTTTTATGTAACGAGTTCAATACTACATTATTATAACATTAAGATAAATTTGTGGTGAGTAAATTAATTTCTCCGTTACATATTCAAATTGCTGAGCAAATCAATTTAATGACACAAACTGGATAGTTTTTATCATTCAAAATTTCAATACATTTAATTAACCTATTTATTTAGCGACTAGCTAAGCCCTTGACTTTGTCCAACTTTAACCTTATGTAAAAGCAGTAATCTAAATGTATTAAGTTCAGTTACTTATCTACTTTTCTTTCGTACTTACACCTCGCTACCATTAAAATGACTATATATTTTAATAAAGTTATTCCCAAGGATATGCTTTATGATTTGTGAACCCAATACTTTAGCAGTGATGCGTGTTCATACGAACAAACAGACAGACATTTATAAAAATGATTGAAAATTATTCTATTACTTATTACTAGACCCACGCAATATTTTTTTTCACGAAAATCGAAAAAGTAGAGACATATTAGATTTACATTCTTATTATATAAATTGATTGCAAAACTATAGTATTTTTACACTAAGTAAGTTCTTTTAACTTCAATCTCATCTAATGTTAAATGACAATGTGAACCAAGATGGTAAACACGCTAAATCTGGAACTGACCTTCAAGTACAGCTGCCAGAACATACCAACAGGTGATTGGAGAAAGTATTCCAACTTGAGGGTGGTAGGTAACTAGGCGGACTTAGAAAAGGCTCTTTTATCATCGGAGGTAAACGAAGAGGTTGGTTACCTGATGTTAAGTGATCACTACTATCCATAAACACTAGCAACACCAGAAGAGTCGCAAGTGCGTTGCCAGCCTATATTGTTGTGGATAGGGGAATGAGAAGGGATGGAAGGGAGAAGAAGAGAGGAAGGCCTGCGGCACTCTTACTAGCTCAACGAAATGCAGCAATGCAAGCACTGTTACTTCACGTCGGTGTTTCTGGGGTCGGGTGGTACTACCTCGGGCGAGCTGACCCATTCATGATGTAACCAGTTATAACTTCAGTGTGAGTCTACCACCTACAATACCCTACAAGGCCCTACCGCCATGCTATTATTTCAGCACAGTATATAGCTCCGGAAAGCTCGGAGTCAGTTGCAAAGATTAGAATATCATCACTGTACACAGTACTTTGTCTATATGTTTTATATTGCAAGTATCATTCACTAACAGAATGATTAAGGATGGGGGCGACTATACCCCAGCACTATTACCTTTTAACAATACTCCTTTTTAAGTATGTTGCTACAGTCATGTTTAGTGTTAACATTATTCCTCAATTCGAATTGTAAAAATTGCACAAATCAACTAAACCATTCATGTTTATTACCAATAATGGTATTATTATGATGTCCGAATTTTTCTACAAAATTTCCATTATATCTAACCCGCCTTACGATTTGCCTGCACTTATTCGACAATCACACGGTCAGCAACCGACTCCACGGGTCATTACATCTGTGGTAATTAAAATATGTAAAATTGTTGTAACTGTTTCAAGAAACTCTATATATATTATATCTCATAACATTGTTATATAATCTGTAGGTGGTAGAGCCCCGCTGAAGCTATTTTTGGTTTCAGCATGAATGGGTCGCCTCCTCCAGGGTAGTACCACCCCTCTCACAGATAACAGACGTGAAATGACAGTGCTTGCATTGTTGTGTTTCGTTCGGTCAGTGAGAGAGCTGGAGGCCCACGTCTCTTCCTTTTTCCTTCTTTCCTTTTCCTTCCCCTCCCCCTTCTCCCATATACAGGCTGGCAACGTACTTGCAACGTCCCTGATGTCGCTAGTGTCTATGGGCGGTGGTGATCACTTAACATCAAGTGACCCACTAGTTCGTTTGCATCCTTTGAAATAAAAAAAAAATCGAAAAGTTTATTGAGAAAATAAATAACCGCGCAACTTAGAGCTTACTTACGCCAAATTAACTTGTAAACGGAACGTTTAAAAGAATACTCTAACTTGAAATTTATCAGCTTCATTATATAACGTTCAACTTAGTTCCTACTATTGGGAGTGAATAAAGTAACTTTGTAACCTGTTTCTCATTGGCCACTCGTTCTGTTGACAACATAATTCAAATTGTACCATTACCGTAGAATTGTCTATTAATACAAGTAGACAATAGATGCGACCGTGAGATAAGTTATTGATATCCCTATATATAGTAGAATAAATAAAATCGCTATAGCGTCTGTCTGTATGTCCTCTTAATTCTTCCAAGCTATGCAAGGGATCTCGATACAATTATAAAATTTCTATCTAAAGGTTTACTTGTCTTTCGGATGCTTACCTTTCTATTGTTGACTTTATCTTGTGAGATCGATTAAAATAATGTACTACGGTATTATATAACTTAAATGACGCAATAATATATGTATATCTTTTAAGACAATCCATTCGTTTTTTTTATTATTGCAAAATGAAGGTTATCCGCGAAATTATTTTGACCAACGTAGCACTAATTCTTTGACAATTTAATATTTTACTTACATCGGGTACTTAATGTATATAAATAAACCTGTCCTTTTCTTTAAACATTATAATAAATATCTTAAAACATATTCCATATTTAACATTACGCCTAAAAAAAACTCTTACGAAGAGTAAATGTTAAAATCGTTAAAAATAAGTGATATAGTAGTGCATATGTCTAAACAATTATATCCTACTATTGATAAATACATCGCATATGAACGAAGCCCGAGCTTGGCACTAGTGTTTTAATAAAACATTTATCAACAAAGCTGATTATGAAGTTATGAAGTAACCGTGCTACGAGGTGCTCTACTAGAGTAGTCCGGTGAAGCTGTTAAGACCTTGCTAGGTCAATAGCGTAGTCAGTTCGAAAAAAAAGTGCTCTACTAGCTCTGGAATAAAATTCGGATAGAACGACGTTTTTTTCCGATCTGGCTACGCGATTGATCTAGCAAGGTCTTAACAGCTTCACCGGACTACGCATAACTTTAAACTATATAGTTTATACAGTTTTAGGATTTTTGTTAATTAAACAGGTTAAGTATAGAGTTCAAAATGGAATGAATACTTAATTTCTTAAATAGGGAATCACATCAAACATACTACTCATAATTCAAAAAGGCAGTAAGTAACTCAATAAATAAAAAAAAATGAATGGTATTAAAACAAAGCTGAAATACATGTTATTTGAATAAAGTTAAACTAACAGTTGTTGAATCAACTGCCGCTTATTAAACTGAAAGGATATTTGAAAAGTAAAAATGTGTAATTATGTTGATTATTTAGAACTTAATGCGACCTAATACTATCCCCTTGCCTCCCTGCGCAGTCATTAATGGCCCCCTTGCTCCCCCCGCCGCCTTTATTATTTCGTTTCAATTATTTTTGTGATTATCTTTTTATGGCGGGCGAGCATTAAAACTCGAAAAAATAACAGTCGACATTAAACGTAATTAGAATCGAAATTACGAGATGTCACCACTTGCGTTGGGGCTCCGCGTTTTTCGGAGCTCAGCGCGATAAAAGCGGGTATGGCTTTTATATTACTATTGTTCTGCTTACTATGAATAGATTTAGAAGTTAATATTTTGTATTGCTTTAGTTTTGATAACGCCTCTTCATTTCATTTGTGTTATTTATGATTTCTGTGATTGGTTTCGAAGTATTAAAGTATAAAAAGATTATCGGTGCTATTGCAACAAAAATTAAAATGTATTGAATAGTTGTTTTAAAAAAGTTTATATACTTTCGTACTGAATACACAGCGCCGACTGCTGCAGAGGAAAGTTCGCGTTATCCTTTGTTGAAAGTCTAACCTAACGAAAGCGAGACAAAAAAGCAAGATGTCAAGCTTCGGTGTGCGCGGTGCATTTAATAGGAAAGTACCCAAACATTATTAAAGTAAATATTCAATATGTATTTAACTTTTTTTTAATAACAACGTATAAGTTTAAGGGACCATGTCCAGCGGGTGTTGATGTCAAAAGCCTATTATAGAGTGAAACAATATGTAAACGATGGTGATGTCTCGAATTGATTCCTCTCTGTGCATCCATTAAAAGCGATTGTAATGTGTGTTGTACTTTCAATAAATGTTAAAAAGATAAACCAGATCGAATTTTTGCCGGTTCTTCTCAATGACTGAATTTTTCCCCGAACCGGTGGTATTTTTGACGTTCATAAACGCTTTCTTAGGGCTTAAATTGAATAAAATATTTTTGGTTGTAGCTTTACTCACGTTAATTTAAAATTTGAATCTACCTACAGAATTTAACCTATCTTTTGGGAAGTCTACTATTTTTCTAAATAATAAGGACCCTTTACCCTTTTCTATACACTTGATAACGTGTAAGCAAGATTATATCATTATTGGTTGAGCAATTAAGGTGTGAAAGTTTAATAAACAAATAAAGTCACTGTCGCATTTAGTGTCTAAGAAGTAGGCGTACTTGTAGGTGGCAGAATCACACTGAAGATATTACTGGTTCCAGAATTAACGGGTCGGCTCACCCGGCGTACTCCCACCTGACTTACAGAAACACCGAAGTGAAGTAACAGTGTTTGCGTTGTTGCGTTTCGTTCGGTCAGTGAGACCGTCGTAGGCCTACCTCCTCTCTCCCTTCCCAACCAACACAGACTGGCGACGCACTTGCGACTCCACTGCTATTGTTGGTGTCTATGAATGGTGTTGATCACTTAACATCAGGTAACGTACGTTTTCGTTTGCCTCTTATAATATAAAAAAAAATGATCAAAATCTATCGAATACTTTTGCATTGTGAAGCTCGCACAACCGTAGACGTCTTAACATTATCTTTGTATAAGCAAATATTTAAGTTTTTAACAATACTAAAAATTTTTATTCAATTACTTACTACCACTTCGACAAAACATATGTAAACTTGTATGAAGACAATCATAGTAATCTCTAATGTCTTCCGAGTTTAAAGGTTGTAGAAAATAATAAAATCGATTAATACAATTTAATTTATACAAAAAATAACGAACGTTTATATACCTAAACGTAGCAATAAGTAAAGCAGGCACCCTTCTGCTAAAGAATCAGTATATAATTAACGATAATGAGACGCTATTCAGATGTCCGTCTGGTTCCTTTCGCAACGTTCATCTGTGAAAAGGCATGGAGGAGGTAACTTGATTTTGTTTCATAATAACAATATTTAGCATTGATTTATTATGTCACCTTAATCAGTAATTTAGAGAATTATGAATATTGAATTAGACAAGATTTAAGTTAAATTTAGTGAAAATATTTAAAAAGAAAAAATACCGAGTCGTGGTGGCCGAGTGTTTTGACCGGTGTAATGTTAATTCGATGTCGATGTAAGTTCGAACCCCAGCATATATCAAATTATTTTTGGGAAATTTGCGTACATTTACCAATTTCAATTGGCATCACTATCTGCTAATGGCGAAGGAAAATATCGTGAGGAAATATGAACCTGAGAAATGCTCTCATAGTACTACAGTGTATGGGAAAATATAGAATTGTGGATTTCTCGTAGTTTGAAATGCCAACATATCATGGGCTGGCGTAGTAATTATGTCTGTACATTTTCTCGGGAAGAGGCCTGTGCCCCTGCAGTAGATCTCATACAGTATCATGTGCCTGATGATAGTAAGATAAAGTTTGGAACATACCTATATATACACATACGAGATATAATCGTAGCAGTGCGAATTTTATATGTTATATATTTATCACTGGAAGATTTTGTTCACTTTAATTGCAATATAAAAATAATAATAAAGTATAACCTATGTCGTATAGAACACAACTATATAGAGTTACACGAATGTCAGAATCTAAATGAATACCACAACTATTTCCAACAAACAAATAAATATTATCGTTTTATAATTACTATTGGTCGAAATGAAAAACAATTTGCAATTTTGGTACAAATGAAAGAATAGAAAGTCGGTTGACAAAAATGGAGAAAAAAGTACAGAACTTGATGTCTTTTAATTTATGTTGTGTACAAAAAATAAAACTTAGTTACGCATAAAACATCACTTTTTTTAAAAGATATTACCTAACCACCTAAACATATGACAGTACTAATCCAAACCCTTCTTTGTAGTAATTTTAATGAAGTATTTAAAAGTCATTTTGTTATTGATTATAATATACTACATTCTTTTTATAGTTAACATGCCGGCTCCAAATCTTGTCGATGTTTCGCAGCTCTATGTCACATCCTTCACAAAATCACGACTGCCGAAGACAGAGCTCTCTAAATGAAGGGTTTTTAATCCAGTTATATTTGTAACTCTTTTTTTATAAAGTAAATATACTCCTTCTCGTCAATAAAGGAGCAAGCAAAGAGTAGTAGTATAAATAATTTTGGTACTAATCCAGAGATATTTATAAAAATGTATTAGTAAAATGTAAATACAATTTCTATTTTTTTTATTTATATATATATAACTCCAGATGTTGTATAATATAATATATACAACACTGTAACGTTATATCTACCATTTTATACATATACTAACCTCTGCCGGCGACTTCGTTCGCGTGGAATTGTAACCCCGATTTTTAAACTTTCTTCATTGGTGCTCTGTTCCTATTGGTTTTAGTGTGATGATATATAGCCTGTAACCATCCTCGATAATTGGGCTATATAACATTGAAAGAATTTTTCAAATCGGACCAATAATTTCTGATATCACCCCCTACAACGCCACGTCACAAACTTTACTTCTCTCGTTGTGCGCGCATCACGCAAAAACTGCTAGATGAATTACGATTATTGATTTAAATATTATTTCTTAGACACTTAGCCTTTATCTAAATTAAAAATTGTCACTATATCTTTATTAGATATAAAAATATTTAAGTTTTTGACGATTTATTATTTTACTATAATTTTATGATCTACCCAGTACAGTACGTTACGTTCTTCATACGTGTGTTCTTGCTGTGAGGAAATGGGGCAAGCAATGTGGTGCTTACATTTTTTCATACATAGAACGTATTGTTAAAAAATAAACGTCGCAAACGAAGTTGCGGGTGTCAGCTAGTTATATACATTATTTAACCCAATATATTTGAGATCAGTGAGTTCCAACACCATTTGCTTTATAAAAATGTATACATAAGTGAAATTTTAAAGCAATATGAAATTTTTCGTTGCTTTCATAGACCGATCGAATATCTTTAAGCTTTACTGAACTGAAAAAGGTCAGCGCATATAGCGCTTTATCGCCAAATTCTCCAGTGGGTTGGCAACAGTTATCTAGAGGATGTATGTAGACCTATCATGCTAGATAATTGGACTGGAGTTTAGGAGTACCAATTCTTTTAATCGATTATAAGGTTGAGGTTTCAATATGTAATATAGTAAACAAAAATTAAAAATATCGTTTTTAACACGTTTGTCAAAGTAAATATTCAATTCTATTTACGTCGCCATTAATTATTTATATGCAACATAATCGCTAATTTACTATATCTTTATTGAAATGTAACCGTTTTTTTTTTTAATACAAATTTAACAATAAATTGCTTTTT
Source organism: Antheraea mylitta (assembly GCA_014332785.1). Classification (NCBI taxonomy): domain Eukaryota; kingdom Metazoa; phylum Arthropoda; class Insecta; order Lepidoptera; family Saturniidae; genus Antheraea; species Antheraea mylitta. The sequence continues at coordinate 9,337,026 of JACEII010000025.1, read as the reverse complement.
TACTTAATACTTGTATGAAGGATATAAACTCTTCAGAACCCTCCCGATAATTCTAGAGTTCTCTCCAGAAATTCAGATAAACTTAATTGCTATAATTAAATACTAGACGAGTCAAAACCGTGGGAAAAAGAACACACATCTTATCATTTAATTGTTAAAGTAAATATATTTTCGAATCCCTCGAATTATGATTTCAACGTTCCAGAAACTTCCATCCTAAGTTTTGAGAGGTATATAAGCATACCACGGGGTGACCGAGGACACAGTATTTACTCGTTATACTTATAGCGTATTTCTTTTTTGGCCCAAGGCTTATTCTTTGCCATTTTTCGTGATTAAGTACACTGCAATATGTCCTACTCAAATTTAAATTTAAGTTTTACACTCTTCAAGGCAAAAAATAAATCATGAGAAAATAATTAGAAACCAGATATTTTGTTAAAGTAATCGAATTTAGGTTTTAGACAGTGGATAAGAAATGATTATCGTGAATATATTCAAGAATGTTCATAAAAGTGACCTGAGTAAGCGCAGTCTGCTGTACACAGAGTAAAAAAATACAAAAGGCAAAAGGAATCCCAACTTCTAATTAAAATGATTAACTTAATGGTCTTAGTCATTAGCGATTTTTAATTTAGTATTGCCTGTGCTGCTTGTTGCTTTTAGATATTTTTTTTTTCACTGTTTGAATAAATAGTTCATTTATTAAAGTAAGTGTTAGCAGAAATACTTAAAACTTTTTTATCGTCTCTGGCAACTATAAAATTCATAATAAACCTTCAGATCGATATAGAACAAGGTTAAGAACCACTGGTAATTTTAATACTCGGTTCCAGCATACGATTTTTCTATTCCCTTGTTAGTTAATAATAAGATTAGTCAATTTTTTTTTATATTTCATACGTGTTAGTTACATACGTCCAATTTCATGATTGCATTGTTTACTTTCTTCAAAAATAATGTACAGAGAAAAAACATTAGAAGAAAGAATATAGGTACTTTTCTACGAATATTTTTTGTTAACGATTTTAACCGTTTACTTCCACTCTTCTACGCATACGTACCACACCGCTTGACCCACTTTACACATTGTTGAATGAATAGTTTTTATAAATATCCCAATTTCTTAAAACTTAAAAAAAAATGAAATCGACATTTTTTTACATTAAGGCAAAGATAGACGTAGGTTCGAATCCTTACAACTGATTCGGAACTTCTGGTGAAGGAATACATAATGATGAAAGTACAATATAGTGGTAGGCTTTATCCTAAGTATTATCTAGATTCTCTAAATTAGTTTTCATAGTATTCTTTTTTGTATACCATAGAAAGTAAAGGAACAGGCGGGTCACATGATGTTAAGTGATCACCACCGCCCATAGACACTAGCAACATCAGGGGATTCACAAGTGCGCTGCCAAACTATGTTTGGTGGGAATGGGGAAAGTGGGAGAGGGAGAACAGATGGGAGGAGAGGGGAAGAGGGGCCCCGGCGCTTTTACTTACCAAACGAAACGCAACTATTCAAGCAATGATACTTCACATCGGTTTTCTGTGGGTCGGGTGATAGTACCCTGGGTGAGCCGACCCATTCATGCTGAAACCAGTAATAGCTTCAACGTGGCTCTACCACCTACAAAAATCTGTCTATCGTAACTTTCAGATACTTTTTGACGTTCTTAATCACAGAGTAAGCAGACAATGAGTGAATAAATAACTCTGAATACTAGGTCCGTTCCCTCGGCGTGCAGCCCTTGAGTACGCTGCTCGCGCGATACAGTGACACAAAATATTACAACACCGCAACAACATTACACATATAACTTCCACACACGTGCACACATACACACTTACACATGAAAGTGGGTTTTATTTTTTCCCTTATCGAACTGAAATAGTTTAGGAAAATTATCCGAGACAAAATAAATAAAAGGGTTGTCGAGGTATGTATGCTTGGTTGACATATAACATATGTGTATACATATTATGTTTCGATAACTCATATGAGTATGAATATGTAGCTTAGCTTAGCTCAGATGGGTCGCGAATTGCATGTATCAGGCAACAGCCCAAGCCGAGCTGTGCCATGCGCCCTTGAGCTAGTTGCCCAAATAAAATCAGCTGATTGCCGCAAGCGCTCGCCTTAGTAGTCCGGTGAAGCTATTAAGACCTTGCTAGGTCAATAGCGTAGTCAGTTCGAAAAAAAAAGGAATCCTGGATAGATACCACCTTCAAAGTAAAAATCTGTCGCCAAGCATCTGTTAGCGTGTTCAGGCAGCTATACTTGGGAACTAGCCCCTTCTAGATTTGGCTTATCTACCATCTTATACCACAATGTTCTTGGAGATATTCTCAACGGTTTTTTTGTATAGTAGGCCGGCAAAGTGACTGCACTATGCCTGATACTAATCAGAGTGCAATCCCAAAAACAATTGCGACTGCCGAGAAATACGCCATCCTTTGTAGGTCGCCGCTATCATGGTGGCCCGTGTAAATGCCTCTTCACGTTACGCTTGAAGAACCCCATGTTATAGGAAGGAGGTAACACACTAGCCGGGAGATTGTTCCACACCTTCACTTTTTTTTTGTGGTTGCCGAATTTATATATTTTGAAGAATAGAAGTGTCTAGAGCTTAACATGAAGTTAGTGGAAAATGAATAATTAATTTTCTGAAACATAATATACGAGCAGTTAAAATACATGCTAACGTAGTAAAATTATCATATTATAAACTGTACAAGCCTATTTATTACACAAAATATAACAAACGATACGAAAATAAGTAATTAACAGAAACAAACCGCACAAATATGGCCGTTTATATTAGTTTATAATGATCTTTAATATTATTATCGAATGTATAATAATGTGCTATTAATTCTTATATAATTAAGCGGAACTTATCGTCGCGTCGTAAACAAGTTTAATTAGTTAAATCAAACGTTCTTTTAGACTATTAATATACACATAAAAGTACAAACCATACTGGAAGAGATAAAGAGTGGACACGCGAGCGAGATCGAAACATTTTATATTTATTTATTAGATACTAGCTTCTGCCCGCGAATTCGTTTGCGTGGATTAGTTACTTTTGGCTGACGCTAACACGCAGTGGAAGCACTCAGAAGAAAATAAACGATTTCGAAGCATTCTTCATTTGTACTCCGCTCCCATTGTCCCTACCGTGATGATATATAACCTATAGCCTTCTGTAATAAATGAGCTATGAAACACTGAAAGAATTTTGAAAATTAGACCGATAGTTTCTTAGATTAGCGTGTTCTACCTACTAAACAATACAAGCCTAGAAATGACTACGCTATGGACCTAGCATGGTCTTAACAGCTTCACCGGACTACAAACCCTCGAGTTTTATAATAGTAGTATAGATTACTACTCTTCTCTCATACTTAACTCCAGTCCTCATTCAAATTACAATAACTTTTGATAAAGTGGACCGATTTTAATAAAACAATACGTATTCGAGCTTAACTCTAGTATTTCTTAAAAGTTATTCTTATTTTTCCCTTATGTTTTCCCTTATCCCTGACTGTTCATTGTTGTGTTTTCCATAATTATAAATTAATATACAAACATAAAAAAACGCGATCAATTTTACACTCAACACTATATTTAATTTTAATCAGAATGTGGTATTCATTAATGGTGTGTAATATATTCTTAATTATATGTTACGCAGTCGGAAAATAACTGAGTTATTATAATGTATCGGTAACGGAATTGTGGTCGGATAAGAAATAATATTCAATTGATTAACTATTTGTTTCCTTGTGCTATGTTAATAATGTTATAGTAAGAAACATTAACGGTGCTATTACAAAAAAGTTACATACGTATTGAATACTTGATTTTAAAAAGTTTGGATACTTTCGTATTGAAAACACTGTGCTCGCCGACCGCTGCCGAGGCAAGTTTGCGCTATCGTTTTCCGCAAGTCTAATCTTTTTTTCTTTTTCGCGGGGGAATCCTTTTGGAGATCTGAATCTAGTCGGGCAGCCCAGGTGAGAATGCCAGATTTCTATTAACTAAGCCCCCTCGGTGTTCTGCTTACACCATTTAGACGGGTGGGCAGGAACGGCTACTGCAGTGCTAATACCCAAGCCGGCAGGTGTCCACCCCTCATCAGGGCCACGATTCGTGATCTGAAAAGGGTCTATTGGCCCACCCTGGCGAACTAATAGGAGATGCACTGAACACTAATGGCCAGAACACCACGTGGGCTAGTCTAACCTAACATAACAAAAGCGAGATACGAAAACAAGATATACCAAAAATCGCTCAACGTTACTACAGACATTTTCACTTCAAAAATTGTTCCTGTGAAGACTAACTTTGATGACTTTGGTAAAATTTTTTATTTATTTATTTTATTGATGAACCAAGAATTGATTTAAATCGTCTAAAAATTTACGATGCCACATTAGTGAATTGCACCAATTCGAAACCGGGACTGGTCCCTAGTATTAAATAATATAGAGTTTAAATTCTTCTCAAACATAGTCTATTCATTTTTCTATATGTGGCTACTTAACGGCGATATATTAAACATCAGTCCCTCCTCGGAAGACATCACTTGATTTAAACAATGTTATTATACTATCAAATTGAGGAGAGTTGATTTGTACAATTATTATAAGTAGCCACATCCCTCTATGCACAATGCCATGTAATATCTCTCCCCCCTTCTTCATACGGCAAATATGTAGGGACCACTCGATCTATTAATTAAATTTAATAATATTGTTTTACAGTTTTATTAGATACTAGCTGTAACCGTGACTCCGTCCGAGTGGGACTAATGTAAAAAAATAATAACTCACCAAATTGTCTGAATATATTACATACTTTTTTTTTTCGATATGAAAACGCTGTTGGCCTGGAGAGGTCTTTACAGCTTCACCGCACTATTGAGGCGATCGCTGAAGGCACTCAGCCGATTTGGGATGTTTGGGCGACTAATTCAAGGGTGCACGGCGCACCTCGGCTTGGGCTGTCGCCTGTTTTGTGCAAAAATCGCGACCTATCTGAGCTAACCTAAGCTAAGCTATCTAGGTATACGTATATGAGTTATTGAAACATGCATGTGTACCAAGCATGCGTGCCTCAACAACAACAACAAAGTTTCAATAAATCATACATATATGAATAATTAGCTAGGTTAGCTAAGATAGGTCGCGATTTTGCATGAAACACGCAACAGCCAAGCCGAGGTGTGCCGGGCACCCTTGAGCTGGTTGCCAAAATGAAATCGGCTGAGTGCCTTAAGCGCTCGCCTTAGTAGTCCGGTGAAGCTGTTAAGACCTTGCTAGGTCAATAGCGTAGTCAGTTCGAGAAAAAAAAACCTCGTAAATATCTCATAAAACAAAACTATTATTACGAGAACGCAGTCACGGAAACCAACTAGTGTTAAAATGAGATATTAAAAAAAGAATAAAAAGCGAAAAGATCCACTAAAATACAAAACCCAATACGATAATTCGACACCATTTATCAATGTCAAAACAGAAATGTTATTTTCGAAGGAAAATTAGACGCGTAAGTTCTAGATTATTCTGCGAGCAATCGTATAACTGGGAACCTAATAACAGTACTAAAAAGAAGGGTTGTAATCGTTTCGAATTTTAATGAAATATTTGATTTATACCCGGCAAAAGAGGATCAGGTAGCTTATTATAAGAATATATCATTAAATATTACATATATAATTAAAGGCAAGCTTAGCCTCGAGCTACCCCAATTTAAGACGATACCGCGCGCTGCATTATAATTTTAATAAAATTGCCCGCTGTCCAATAAAACTATCAAGGAGGAAAAGAGACAAAACAATATTATAATAATAATATAATTATAACACATCTGATTGATGTATTATTTGGAAATTTATTGATAGTAATTACATCGTGTAATAACGGACGATAATGCTCTGAGGCGGTGTGTTTTGTGAGGGAACAATTTATTATTATTTATAAAGTATGAATTATTGTATAATTACAAGGATGGGAGCTTCCAAACTAAACAGAGCGGTTGTTTTTCAGTCGGATTTATGGGCGATTCTGAGAGGCGATCTAATCGGGCCTGTTTGCGATTGGATGTAATACGGGCGGGTAGTGAATGATGTACAGTATGATATTGGCTACATGTTCTAGGAATTATGTGGAACGTTATATAGGATGTGTTTTACATTAAGCTCGCTCTGGGAAAGGATTTTCGATAATACTATTTTATTAGGCTTTACATATTCTGCCAACAGTTCTAGTGTTCTTGGTATTTCAGTATTAATTAATAACAACTGTAGGATCTCCATAAAACGAAGGAAATATTATCTTTCTATATAATTCTTGACATGGTAAGAATTTCCTTATACTATATTATCTTCTATACACATATATTTTTTTTTTTTTTCGAAATTAAGCAAGGTCTTAACAGCTTCACCGGACTACTAAGGCGAGCGCTTAAGGCACTCAGCCGATTTTATTTTGGCAACCAGCTCAAGGGTGCACGGCCCACCTCGGCTTGGCTGTTGCCTGTTGCATGCAAAATCGCGACCTATCTTAGCTAACCTAGCTAACTATTCATATATGTATGAGTTTATGAAACGTATATGTGTACCAAGCATATACGCCTCAACAGCTCCTCCATCTATTTATTATCGGAAAATTGAGAGTTTTTCAGTTCGATAAGGAAAAAAAAGTAAACCCTTCCTTTCATGTGTAAGCGTGTAGGCGTGCACGTGTGTGGGGGTGATCGTGTAGTGTTGTAGCGGTGATGTATATTTGTGTGTCACCGTATCGCGCAAGCAACGCACTCAAGGGCTCCCTACCGAGGAATCAAACATAGGCTTGAGCCGTTGCCGTGGGAGGCCTAATCGAGTGTGCGGGAGCGAAATTAACCCCCAGACCACGGCGGCGTGATCTGTGGTTACGCGGGCGTGGGCGTGAACACGCTCTGTTTCGAGGGAAAGGCTGGTCCTGATCGTTCGCTGACGTGATTGAATCAGGAGGGTCGGTAAAAATGTGTCGCGAACGTCTTTTATAACGCGCAGCGTTAGGTACGGGTTCACAGTTTGCGGCGGACATCACTAACAGACTGGGATGATTCGCGGCTTTTTCAAAATAACTAATCGTAAGTGATTTTACGTACGCCCAGAGAGAAGGGATCTCTAGGTCTCTATGGAAATCGACTCTCCGGATGTACCACGGGGCACCGGTCACTTTACGTAAAACGCGATTTTGGAGAACCTGCAGCTTATCAAAGTTATCTTGGACATATGCGCAAAAACGGGGCAGCTATATGTCATCACGGGACGGATACACGTCTTATACAAAGTGAGCTTGTGTCTGAGGGACATCTTACTCTTATGGCAAAACAACGGATGGAGCCGATCCAAGACCATAGCGGCTTTGTTTCGCACTCTGTCTATACGTGAATTGAACTTTAAATGTCTATCTAATGTAACACCGAGATATTTGACCTCTTCGACCCAAGGTATATCGATTCCGATATACACATTATAATAATGTACATCTAACACGTCTGTACTTTCTAGATTTTTGTTGTTGTTGTAGGTTGGAATAAGTAATAAAATACATTTCAATCATTTTTAGATATGTCAGTCTGTCGGTTTGTTTGTTTGAACACGCATCGCTGCTAAAGTACTTTTTTTTATATCAAAGGATGCAAACGAACTGGTGGGTCACGTGATGTTAAGTGATCACCACCGTCCATAGACACTAACGACATCAGGGACGTCGCAAGTGCGTTGCCAGCCTGTATATGGGAGAAGGGGGAAGGGAAGGAAAGGGAAAGAAGGAAAGAGGAAGGGACGTGGGCCTCCGACTCTCTCACTGACCGAACGAAACACAACAATGCAAGCACTGTTATTTCACGTCGGTTATCTGTGAGAGGGGTGGTACTACCCCGGAGGAGCCGACCCATTCATGCTGAAACCAAAATTAGCTTTAGCGGGGCTCTACCACCTACTGTGTTCACGATAAAATCTCGCCAACGAAATCATAAAGCATATCCTCGAGTATAATTTAGTCTTAGTTTCATTAAAATCGCTTCACTTTATCAAAAGTTATTGTCATTTTAATGACGACGCGACTTAAGTTTTTTTTATGTCACAGGAGGCAAACGAACATGCGGGTCACCTGGTGTTAAGTGATCACCGCCATCCATAGACATTAGCAACACCTGGGGAGTTGCAAGTGCGTTGCCAGCCTGTGTTGGTAGGGAAGGGGGAGGGGAAAGGGGAAGAGAGGACGGGAGTGGGAGGGCGGTGGGCCTCCAGCGTTCTCACTGACCGAACGAAACGCAACAATGCACGCACTGTTACTTTACGTCGGTTTTCTATAAGAGGGTGGTAGCATCCCGGGTAAGCTGACCCATTCATGCTGAAACCAATATCTTCAGCGTGGCACTACCACCTACAAAGAAATTATCAAGAGTACAATAAATAACATAACCAAACAAATATAAAAAAACATAAATGTATCCTACTTTCATTCAGAAAAAAAATTATCGTTGCCTAGGGATATATCAAGTCTACACTTACGCAAGCGAAACCGCGAGCAAAAGCTAGTATAGTTATATCTTTATCTGTTCAATACACTTGCCATTAGGTTGTAGTCCGGTGAAGCTGTTAAGACCTTGCTGGGTCAATAGCGTAGTCATTTCGAAAAAAAAGCCATTATGTTTTATCGATCAGAATATTAACGATCTAACAGAATATTCAATATTCACGCACTAAATTGTGCTTAATAAAAATAAATACAATTTATCGATATAAATAATCGATTCCACATGTCAAAATGACTATCGATCTGCTCCCGACGTCTCATTCACTTAATCCCTTTAATCGATTAATTGGTTTTCTCGATAAACCTAAATATATTGATAACTTCCCGCTCGATGGAATTAACTCCTCATACATAAACAAACACGGTTACTGTACTGTTAATAGTTTTTACGGGGCCTTTAATGTGTAGTACAGAGGTGTAGTTAGGTATATTTTTGGGGTACAAATGTGAGTCACGTATATCATAAAAAAATGTTTGTATATCTCTATGGAAATATGCTGATCCTTCGGTATTTTTATACTTCTAATTTATATATCGAAATAATAAAATTTAGTACCCAATATCCTTTGGAAAAAACAATTCATATAGTTATATAGCTGTCTGTCCTAACTTCAAAGAAGGAATATAACGAGATAAAATCTCCCCTTCTTCTCTTTATCGTACGATCTGGTATAATAATAGGTCTTTACCTATGAAAGTGCCGTTCTGCAGTACTGGCCATTTCAAATCAAAATAATTTTTGTTTGGCTAAGAATTCTAATTTCAAATTAATTTTATTTTAATAACATGGAATCCTTTTTCCAAAAGTAGTTATTTGTTTATTGATTAGTGTTATATTTTCATCGCATTTCAATCTTTTTTGTCATCATGGATACCGTAAAAATTCGAGTAATTATGGAATATAAGTTCCGTCGTGGCAGCAATGCACCAACGCACCACCTGCTATTGGTTTGCTCGCTTTCGTTCTGGGAATTTCGACCTGAAAAATGAACCTCGCAGTCGTCCGAAGACTTTGGTCGACAATGGCGAATTAAAGGCGATTGTGGAAGCTGATGATACACAATCTACGGCTGAATTAGCAGCAGCTTTCGACTTTAACGTCAAAACAATATAGGTCCATTTGCGTTAAATTGATAAAGTAAAAAAGCTTGACAAATGGATACCACACGAACTCAATGATCCCCAGCGTGAAGTACGCATCGAGACGTGCCTTGCACTGCTCAAAAGACACAGAAATGAAGGAATTTTGAACCGCATTGTTACCTGCGATAAAAAATGGATTCTGTTTGATAACCGCAAGCGCTCAGCAAGTTGTTAGATCCTGGTTCAGCACCTAAACAATGCCCTAAACGAAAACTTACCACTAGAAAAGTAATGGTCACTGTTTGATGGTCTTGCGCCGGTGTGATTCATCACAGCTTCTTACCAAATGGGATGAGCATTACTGCAGATATGTACTGTGAAGAACTGAACACAATAATGGAGAAGCTGGCACATCTCCAACCAGCATTGGTCAATCGCTCGTCTTCGCTGCTCCTGCACGACAACGTGCGACCTCATATTGCACAGCAGACGCTCTCCAAGTTGCAAGGACTGGGGTTGGAATTTCTCCGTCATCCGCCCTACTCACCAGACCTTGCGCCTATAGACTACTACTTTTTCCAGAATTTGGATAACTCCTTGGCGGGAAAAAAATTCAATACCTGAGAGGCAGTACAAAATGCCTTTGAAGTATTTGTTGCCTCCCGTCCAGCTGATTCCTTTAAGAAGGGCATCAATAAACTGCCACTGCGTTGACAAAGATGCATTGATTGCATGGGTGATTACTTCGATTAATACAAATAAAAAATACATGAAAAAAATTCGTTTAAATATTTTCATACGAAACGGCAATTTCATAGGTAAAGACCTAATATTAGTACTGATTATAAAATAAATTACTAATTGAAGGATAAAAATTACTTAGAGTAATAAATATTTCGATTTCAACAAATATACAAAGTATAACGTTTTACAATAAAACCTTTCTTGTAAAAAACGTGGTATTTGCCTCACTCGGGACCACACTAATTACGTATCTGTCTGTATAAACACAGTATAACGTAGATCATACTTAAGATAAAATATTTCACAGATGTTGTATACCGAAAGCTGTTATTACGTGTTGCTCATAATTTATGCATTGACATTATAATTACTTTAAACATACGCAAGTTGGTTTTTTTAATGAAGGTTGAATTAAATTTTAAAACTTTCTCCGTAATGTAAAAAAAAGGTAAAGATTTCATTAAAATCATTATTGTGTTTTTTACAATGAATATTATGGTCTTTTTTTGGAATATGTTTTTTATTGCATCCGTTCAATATGTCAGGTGAAAGGATAGATATGGTTATTGAAAGTTTATTTGGACGATTCAATGTATAACATAGATGACCCCGTGGTCAAGTGGTAGTGAACTTTACTATTTTTTTTTATGTAATATGAGGCAAACGAATAGCCGGGGTCACCTGATTCTAAGTGATCACCTCTGTCCATAGACACTAACAATACCAGGAGAGTCGGAAGTGCGTTGCCAGCCTGTGCTAGGGGGGAAGATAAAGAGTAGGGAGGGGAGGAGAGAGGGAAAGCGTAGGTGGGTCTCCGCAACAATGCAAGCACTGTTACTTCACGTCCGTGTTTCTGTGAGAGACTGGCATTCTTTCATGCTGAAACCAATAATAGCTTCAGCGTGGATCTACCACCTACAGTTAATGTTAGTTTGCTCTTCATATACATATATTCGTGGAGCTTCGTAATGATTTTTTAACGTTTTACCACGCTCCTGTGAAGTTGCTTTCATGTCATTAACAGCTTTATTTCTGGAAGACTGTAATATTTTTCTAAAATTTATAGGTTTGTGAGTTGTCCAACCATTAAATCCATTTATCAATGGTAACTAAAAATGACAAGCGTCATGAATTTCCCATAATATTCAAGACCTCGTGGATGCACGTAATACATTTGTACCAAATATACCTACGATACGAATATGACCAGATTGTAAAAAACATTAATATTTCCAACTCCAGAAAGTCAAGTATGGATGTACTAAACAGTTCTGGTTATCCCTAATTCGTAGGGAGCTGTTTAAGTATTAAGTAATCAGAATTTTTGTAATTTCTGACCGACCTCCTCCCCCTGGTCAGCAAAAGTAAGCAATGCTTTGATCCTCCTCCCCATGCTTATGTAAACATTTATCTGAATCTGTTCCGGTTTCATAAATAAATACTTCTGACGTAATCACTACCTGGACTCCCCATCCCCTATGCCCTCAAAAATAAGCAAATTAAAGAACCCCACCAGTGCTTACGTAATACTTGGATGGCCTCAAGTGATATAATTTTGAATTGTTCTAACGCAAAATAAACTATGGACAGTGGTATAATGATTTTTGTCCTTAGCCTTGCTAGGTTACTTCATCACATGAGAAAATATATCGACTTTAACATCATTTAATCTATCTGAACGTCTTGAAATAAACACTAACCATATTTTGGTACCTACATCTTCAAAACCACTTGGTGATATTTTAGATATTTATATTATTATTGTAGGTGGTAGAGCCACGCTGAACCTATTATTGGTTTCAGCATGAAACCGTCGGCTCATCCGGGGTAGTACTACCCGACCTACAGAAACATAGACATGAAGTAACAGTGCCTGCATTGTTGCATTTCGTTCGATCAGTGAGAGTGCCGGAGGCCTACTTCCCCACACCTTACCCCACTTCTCTTCTCTTCCTCTCTCCCCCAACACAGGCTGGCAACGCACTAACGACCCCCCTGGTATTGCAAGTGTCTATAGACGATGGTGAATACTTAACATCAGGTATCCCATCTGTTCGTTTGCCTCCCACGACATAAAAAAAAAGATATAACAATACGTCCAAGAGGGAATGTACGGATAAATAATTAACTTGAGACTAAAAGACTTTTCTAACGCATAATCAGTTACCTCTATTTTTTAAATGTGTCTTACCTTTGTAAACATTATAGCCTCTTTTCCCGCTGGCTAAACAGTACACATTGTTCAGAATAAAAAGTAATCTTACTTACTAATTGGCATATGACATACAAAGTAATATTACAGTCTCAGTTGGCCACTCGTTTACTTGAGTCATTGGAGCTTTAGATCTCTCTATTGTTAAATTTTTGTTTCAAGGACAACTAAGGAACTTATAGTTAAGGTGTTAATTCATTCTTCTATTATAATTTAAATTTGTTTATTAAATTCATCAATACGAACATTTTCAAATATCTAGTGTCTAAAACTATTAAACTATAACTATTGATATTCAAGGTATATTAAAATGTTTGTAACTACAAAAAATAAATAAATATTGTATCCAACAAAACATTTTCTACCCAAATATAAATTTCCTTAATTCAACTGTAATATAATAATTCCAGTAACTGATAATTAAATCAACTGAGAAAAAGATTACTTAAAGCATGTTGTTGATCTTACTGTTAAATGATAATATGACACATATCCTTATGGATAGCATTCACATTCCTATGAGTTAGGAATGTAATATTGTTAGCTCAATAATGGAAGAAAAAAATACTCACCGGAGCCACTGGCAAACAGGAAGTCCCTGTGCAGGGAAGACGTCTTCAGGTAAGGGTAAAACAGCTTGACGCCGTCCGTGGTACCGCCTTACCAACTGTCACCAATAATAATAACATTGTAAATGATATTATAGTGTGAACCAATAGCGAATTTATGTAACTAGAGAGTGATAAAATGTCCTATTGGCAATATATCCTACTTTCTTATAATCTGTAAATTAGTACTAAGTACTGCGATCAACTAAAACCTGCCATAGGTAAGTTATCCGTTATAGAGTAATTCAGTAAATAGTGACGTCACCATTTTGTCTCATATATTTTATGTCATTTCATTACCAGTCTAGCTGAATACAAATCTCATGATGAGACTATTTTTGCATGGTTGTTTTCTCGAACTGACTACGCTCTTGACCTGCACTACTAAGTCGAGCGCTTAAGGGACTCAGCCGATTAACCCGCTTTTTGCATGTATCACTGACGCCAGTTTGGCATCCTCTATTCTAAAGTAAGGGTTTCACTACCACATAATGTAATTTGAGATAAAGTTACGGCTAAGCAGTTGGTTATATTTAAGTATAAAACGAATTATTCGATGTTATACTTCGGCCCCGATTCAAGTGAATTCCGTTCTTTATACTATAAAAGATGTTAATAATAGACTATAATCTAAAATAATGTTACGTGACAATAAGAACAACAAGTACATCTGAAGTAATAATAGCAACAAAAGTATAATTGCAAATAGAGGACTATTTTAAATAAGATAAATGCAAAAAGCTATACCTTCCAGCTATAATGGTATAGATATTACAGGTAATTAATAATGTCGTTTTTTTTTAGATCTCACTACGATATTGACCTAGCAAGGTCTTAACAGCTTCACCGGACTACAGTACTGCTGCTGAATTATAGGTAGTACTAACTTACTCCAAATATGACCACAGTTCTATAAATATATCAATAATAAGTTACCAAAATTATCTCGTGTACCATTGGATATTTCCACGTATAATTATAAAGCAAAATATGGTAGCGATGGGCTGTTGTTGCGACAAAAGTAAATGATGCAATGGTGCTTCGATAACGGTAACGAATTTTGCCGTAGTCCTTACCAGTTTTAAAAATCCTAACTTCAAACTTTTCTACACGTTTAGTTACATCTACTCTTGCTACAATGATCAATTTTTAATTTTGAAAAGTTGGTAAATTGGACTATTAAGGGAATTAACACTACTTTATGTTAATATTAGTACAGCCCATAATAGTAAACGAATTTTGACATTGAATAGTACAAACTGTAACGTGTAGCAGGAAAATTATTCAATTACAGGTTTTGGGCAATTCAACTTTTTCGCTGATATTGTAATTCTACAAGAAAAAAAATCAAAACCGTATCATACTTCGTTGAATTAAACAACAATAACATTGTATAGAACTCCAGGTAACATCAATAGAGTCTGAATAAATGAAGACAAATAAGAAAAAACAGCGAAACGCCGGAACAAAATACGTCGAGTGTACAATTACTCGGGAACACGCATCTTCCCTTGTGTTTCGTTTGGTAAGGATTCCTGAGGCTGGCATCCTCGAGGGTGTGAGAGGGTGGCAAAGGAGGGGAGGTTTTGCAAGGAATGCGCGGGGCCTGCGCGATTTTTCATCCAAGAACCACGTGTCTGCCACGTGCACAGAAACTTTCCGGTGAAGTTTTCCTTGTGTGTAGACGCGCGTCATACCCTTTTCCAACTTTGGGAACTTCCCTTTTATAATTTTTGCTTTGTGTGTTTTTCACATTTCTGTTTTACACGACAACGTAAATGGAAATTCATGTTTTTCTAGATTATGTGTATTGTATGTTAATTTCTTTGGAACGTTTTGTAACATTTCAGACCCCAATAGATTCATCTTAATTGTGATAGTAACATAGGTATATTTAAGCATAACCTTTGTGAACCAATTAAAAGAAACGACTAACATCAAAATGTTTGCTTAAAAAATCAAAATTCGTTCATTGAGATTTAAAAAAAACTGTTGATGATCTTACAATCATGGCGTATTCTTTTATTTTTCTTGATTAATAATTTTAATTGTTACATAATAAAAAGTAATTTCACAATAAGAGATGAAACGATAAAAAAGGTTCGAATGCTTAAAATGTCGAATTACCTTTTGTCGGTTACGGAACAAAGACAATAATGATAGAACAACGGGTTTTAGAAATTCAAATCGTAGCCGTTAAGTACGTTCGGATACATTACTAAACTTATGGATATTAAAAATTAAAATAACGTCGATTAGTTCCAAATTTGTGAATGATCATTAATATTGATTGATACGAGCCGTGTCTAACGCACATAAAATTTATTCGACAACAGATTTCACCGATACACAAGGGAATTAATAATAACGTAATAGTAATAAAAGAGCCGCTTTCTCAACACAATGGATCACTGGACGAAACCATTTTGCAATCAACATATCAAGTAAACCGTGTCTAGAAAATTCTTAATTGAACTAATGAGAAGTAATTACAATTTTTATTGCGGCCATAATGATTACGATGCCTTAAAATAATAAAAGCAATTAGACATTGATGGGCGTAGCGGAGGCTGTGTATCCGTCTCTGTCGCACGAACGCCGGATGATGATGATAAAGTGGGATAGGGAATATGATTAGATGTAATTGTTTGAACGGTTATAAAAGTTGATGTCAGAGACGGTGTTCTGTTTGTCGTTAAATGGCGAGATGTTTCCATTTCCAATGATTTTTAATGTTGAAAAATAAAGAAAGAATAAAGAAGTCCTGCTAAAGGGAACGAATGTTTGATTGCTTTAAACTTAATCAGTCAAATTAGAAACACAGCTACGGTAAAAAATTGTGTACTTATGTTTTTATTGTGTAGTCTGTGTTAAGCCGAGTGTAATGTACAATTTTTATGCGGGTACTAGCATTGCCAGTCTCTCGGCACGTGTTCTTTATTATCCTTATTATGTTTTACTAATCTTATAAATATGATTGTGAGTTTGTTTGTTTGTTTTGTTAGTTTCGTGGGACATTTAAGAAATGGTAAAAGCTTAAGCTAATCCGAAATATAATTAGCCTAGAACATGAAAAATTTCGCATCAACTGGTCATAGACCTATTGGAATACGTTTAGTAGTCAGACGTAAATGAACTTCAAAATAACTCTTTATTTAGAAGTATGATTGATTATAGTTTAAATGAGTGTACTAAATACTAGGATTTTAATTATTTGCTTACTGTACTCGTCCATCTTTTTGGCCACTCAGAATATAGCCGCTAGTTCGGGCTTGCAAGTAATATAGTCAAGAGTTACAAAACGAAGCTAAAATATTAATGAAATGAAATTACTCACGGAAGGGCTTTGAAACTCTCATCCGCAACGTTTTTGTGTGACAAAAATTAGTGTGGTAAAACTGTCGGGTAGAGTATTGAAAACATAGGTTCTCGTCCGATTACCAAGGTTAAGCAACGTTGGGTGCTGTCAGTACTTGGACAGGTGACCGCCAGGAAATATCGCGCGACGTTGGCTTTTTGTTGTATATTTTTATTTAAATTACTACCATTTAATACAAAAGTTTTACTTCTATTGCCTATCACATCGACAAAAAGTTTGGCGTGGACTGTAACTATTTAAAATTTGATTTCATACCATTTGGTTGTGTCATATTTGCTTGAGACAAAGCTAATGACAACTTCTTTCAATGTTAAGTCTTCATTTCACATTTCTCATATACTTATATTTTTTTATATCTCTATTAAATATATGTCGTTTAAAGATTTATGATTACATGCATTCATCATCATTATCAGCCCGTAAAAGACTCACTACTGGGCTATAAGCCTCTTCCCGAAGAAGGTATTGGCATAATCGTAACAACGTATTGGTAATTTCAAACTCCAAAAATCCATATTTCTATATTTTCTTACTCTGGCACTACAAGAACATTTGTCTTATTTAGGTTTCCTCGCGATGTTTTCATTCACCATCGATCGATAGTGTTACAAAATTAAATTGGTAAATTTACGCAAATTTTGAAAAAATCGTCGATCTATGTCGAAGTTTGAACCTGCGGACATAGGATTGTTACCACCGATCAAAAACATTGACCACAAAGATTTAAGATACAACAATGACACACATTAAGTTGTGTTTAATCATTTTCTCACCCTTATCCCACCTAAGTAGGGTCGGTACAATATGTTTTCCTTTTCCACTCTTCTCTAGCAAATATCATTTCAGTATTCACACCTTTTATACACAATCCATCCATACCTCTTTCGGTTTTTCCTTTACTCCTATATCCGTCCACTTTCATATTCAATATATTTCTGGTGACATACCTTTCATCTTTTTCATAGCATGCCCCTAATGTGCTAGCCTATTACTCTTCAACTTCTCTGTCACTGCTGTTATTTTCAAAATTCCTCTGATATACAAATTCTTAATATTACCCATTCTAGTTACACCACAAATCCATTTTAACATTCGCATCTTTGCCACATGGGGATTATCTACTCTCATCCATCTCCTTCGTGACCCAGCCTTCGGATTCTTTCTTTTTGAACTGATTACGCTATTGACCTACCAATGTCTTAACAGCTTCACCGGACTACGGACCCAGCCTTCGGATCCATATGATATGTCTGGTCTTAATATAGTTTTTATACACCTTCCCTTTGAGTTTCAACGGCATTTGTGAGTAACAAACTACCGCAGACACCTTTGGCTAATTCATCCATTTGGCATTAAGTAGTAAAAACAGGGTATATTCAGTAGTGTTTAATTATATTTTAAGGAAGAATTAAATACACCCACAATATTTTAATGTTACAACTGGCCTAAATAACAAATTAATTCGCAGCAATTGTCTTAAAATATTAATCAAAGCAACTATATTTTAATGACCTGTACAATTAACATGACTGATTCGTTAAAACGATATATCGTATAAGTCTGCGTACAACAAATGAATCACGTGAACAACACTAATTAGGTACGACGGTTAAATAAAAGTACGATTTGTTGGTTCTGTCGCAATGAAATTAGTTACTCTTTGTTATTTATGCTTGACTAGCTTTCGCCCGTGATTTTGCTCAAGTTAATTATATAAAAATAGTTGTCTATCTGTCGAGTGCAGTACTTTTTTCTGTATGAAATGAATCCTACCTCCTTTTCTGTTCTGTTTTTGTTTAATAAATTTTGTTTTTTTTTTTTAGTTTTCTAGTTATATGAACTTCTTGAATTGTAACCTTCAATAATTTTAAAACGAGTCGACTAAGCAAGAAATCATATCAGATCGTTTAATTCCCTTCAAGCATATGTTTTTAATTTCACTGGATAATTCGTTCGAGTGCATTAAAATTCCAAATAAAAAGGAAACGTTTTTCTCTTACTATTTATATTAAGAGTTAAGAACATAAAGAGTTAAGAACATTTACCAGGTTTTTTTTTTTATTATCTTGCACGACATATTTATGGCAACTAAAAAAAAATCTTTGGGCCCAGCTTTACCTGTAATGAATTTTTACATCACTGCTTAACTTCCATGGAAATGTATGATGATATTTTATCAAAATAATACTCTGAAACTAGAGATAGTCATTATTACAGTGTTAGCACTCTCCGTGCTATTGACTTACTATTGACTAAATCGGGGGTGTTACTATTGACCTGAGCCACCATTGCATTGGTCGAAAAAGGTGAGTCGGTCGAGTCGTTCAGGGCATTCTCGCTCAGACAGTAAAGCTAGTCCCATCTAGGCGACAGTACGAGGAATTATTCATGGTAACTATACTAGTGTTGTATTTCTGTATCGGCTAATGATTTAATGATTGTTCTTGGGGTAGTGGACCTGACATATCACGATGTGTCGGTAGCTGGTCTTGATCTTTTTTTACGTGGGGATATCCCTTATGGATACCCATCCTCCCGGGGGGAGGGTGGGTTATGTCCGGCTCGCACGGACTAAAACCCCACGGTGTACCGACAGACCGTAGTGTTGGGGCGGCAAGGGATCGTTCTAAGCTATTCCCCTTAGATAGCCGCCCCAACGGTCCGCCCGGCGGAAGGTGGTCCCGGACTCCTACCTATAGAGAGGCAGCTGGGTACACACCAGATGCCTCTCCTCGTCCGTCGGACCTGTGCAATGAGGCGATGACCCCCGACTACATCTCTTCAAGTCCTGCTACGGTGGCAGGAGAAGTTGGGCAAAGCTCCACCTCCTCCTGCCGGTCCTCCGTTGGTGAAGACGGCCACTGAGGGGGTCCGCCTGGCGGGTCCTCTCCGCCACCTCCTTTTGCGAGATGACTTCCTCACAAAAGGAGGCTACTACTGGCCACGACTTACCGCTGCCGAGCATGGACGAAACCACGCTGAGCTGTTCTTGACTTGGCCTGACCTAACCTATCGAAGGAGCTGGCCTGTGAAGGGCGTGGCGAAACGTACGTTCTCGTGCAGAGCGCCGGCCCATCTGTATCGAGTATGGAATTCATATGTGTTCACTAGTGTGTTGTTATGAGATTAAAATGTGTTTATTGTTATTTTTGCAATTAATAAGATTACTAATAATTGTAGCTAATAATGTAATGACACTACTTTTTTTTAGGATGACAGGTGCCTTTATCCTTTTCTGTAACCCGAACAAAGTATCTATATATTAATACGTGAAGCAAATTTTTTGTATCCCTTTTTAACCTATTTCCTGTTTACGAGTGAACTTGTAATTTGGCATAGTTAAAGTTTATATGGCGGAGAAGTGCAGAAAGCTGTTTATTTTGTATAAAATGCATTAAAAGTACATTAAATTAAAGCCGTCAATAATTACGAAGTTCAAAAGAGGTTATGAAAATTAAAATAAATTAAAAATTAGCCAAATAATACTTTGTATAATTAAAATAAGAATTTTGTTCATAAAAGTAATCCATGACTTGGACCTTCGCGGTTACAATGTTGCAATTCAACCTCAAGTATCAACTAAAAAGAATTTGTCTTCAAAAGCTAATGGTAGTATTAAAAACGTCTTTGCCTTGGATTCACCATTTGATTGTATTGTGTATCCATTACTTTTCCATACGATGATACTGGGCATATCACTATTTCTCCATGAACAGACAACATTTAATTCAATATCACCCAGTAATATCACCCCATGGTGTCGTGTAAAATTAATTAAAAATTGTGTCATGGGTTGCGTAATATTTCTTAATTTTCGTAAAATTATGTTTGCTTAAAATTTGAGCTTTATCACGTGGTTTTTCTTTCCAATTTATAATTAATTTTCATTTTCATTTCCACAAAGAATTTTTTAAATGATTATATAATAAAGATCATGGCAAATGGCAAATAACTGAGTAGCCATGATGAAAACCTTTGATTATAGAAGTATACCCTTTGACAAAATAACTCTAATATAGTTCAAACTTCAAAAAATGAATTAACTATGATCGAATATCGACCACTGGGCACCCACTAGTATGCATAATTTAGTAACGATCTAGTGAACAGTGACGCGTAACAAATAAACTCAATTTAGCATTTATTGGTAAGGAATCAGCTTTCTGTGACGGCTTTTAAAAAAAGGACGTGGGTTACTAAATGTTTTAAACTATGGCCATGCTCTACTAAGTCATTCATCTTTATCTTTCCACTATACTAATTACAGCTTCTTAATGGAACATGTATGTATTTTTTATTACCCTGATCTTTAATTAACATGTTTAGATTTTAATAAATACATTAGTGTGAATTTACATAATCATTTTGGGGTGTAAGGGGTGTCGAGTAACATCTTAAGACTTGAGACACCCAAGTCAACCTCACCAGCACGTGGTGCACCCTGTTGAATAACGAACGAGGCAATGGCGAAAGCGGGGTGGTAGGCTTTTTCAGCCCGACTGGGTCGCAACCACCATGCATATAGCGAGAAAGCCCGTCATAGTGACTCGCTTCTGCGCGTCGCGTTTCGGGATCAGCCTGTGCATATCCAGTACCGGGTTACTTTCGTCATTATGGCCGGCATGACAGCGGCGACCGGCGATGGATAATCTGTCTCTCGGTGGTTGCCGATGTTTTTGGATTGTACTATGCTTAACATCAGGCATAGTGCTGTCACTATGTCGTGCTTCGATAAAAAAAAGAAGCAAATATATTACAATGATAGTTTTGACGCTCATAAAAGTCTTGTAAAGGTCTAAATTAAACATAGTATTTTATTTTAGATACTACCACAAACATTATTATACAGTTGGTACCTTTTTTCATGTGAAACATCTATAAGCGGAGGGTAAACCTAATTGTTGGCGTGGCGACGCAAAGACGAACTTTGCACAATTAACGAAAACTAGCTCTAGGATGCACGGCACATCTCGGCTTGCGCTGTTGCCTGATTCGTGCAATTCGCGACCTATCTGACCTAACCTAAACTAACTATTCATACATATCTGTATTGTTGGAACATATACCTATACCTCAACAACTCTTACATATATTTCGTATCGGATAGTTTTCTAAATGCCGACCTGCGTAAGTGTCTATTAATGTTACGTCTGTGAATTATCTCTTAATTCTTTTCTTATTTGTGAATTAACAGATTAACTTTCATGTTAAATATATCCAGAGATACGTTTAAAAGAAACACCCTCTTCAGCCTGAAACAGTGTAACACGAAGATTAGATTAATGCGGTAGAAATACTTGTGACTAACCTTGCATAGATCACACGGCTTTATAGAAAGTGTGAGAATTTACCATTCAGTTCCATTATTTCAAATACAACATCGTTCTCTTATTTTATCACATTAAATATCTGCAAGGAAGAGCATGGAACCTAAGGATGTGGGGATGAGTAAATTGGATCACTAGTACAATTGAGTCGCCTTGATCCTTCAAGGTCGTCCCGGTAAGTGACACTTCCGACATTTATTGTAGGAGCGTCAACAGAACAGATATTCGATTAATTGTATGTAAATCTCAACCCGTTAGAGAATATTTATGTAAATTACTATTATAAAGAGAAAAAATATTATGTTTTTTATGTGAAATGGATAAATTAGTAAAATTCCTAACAATTTCAAAATTTATTTCAACTATAGACATTTTACAACGAGGATGATGGGCAGTATTTTATATTCAAATTCTACAGTATACAAAACTAGTATCAGATAAATTATATTTCTGGATTTTTTATGTATTTGCTAAGATAAAGATAAAGCATTTTCAAACTAAGACATTTTCTCTTCATTTATTTCTTGGTAATGATTTCTGTTTCAGATTTTTGCCACCCTAACAGCATCAGTAAGCTTGATGACGAGTGCAATAAGAACCAAAATTGTAACTAGAGCAAGTATTTTAAATATGCTAATAAGTAAAAGGAGTCAACCATCGTTTTATACTAGGTATAGTTTATTTGGTAGAATTAGAATTATTAGAATCATAATGTGACCAAGCAATTTTCTTCTTCTTTTTCTTGTTTTGGCTCCGCAGAAGCACTTGCCAGTGTCGATGTTTTCTTTCAATGGACGTTGTAGTACAATAATATTACAAGCGTCGTTTGATTGTTTCACTATTCTAACAAGATGGTGGAGTCCTTGGTCCCTTTCAGGGAGTTTTTGTGGCATTTTAGAATATCATGCTTCGTGGTATTATTTTCCGTTCACTTCAGTTATGCACAATAAAGTAAGTATATTACGTGAAATACCACAAAATTTAAAAAATATAGAGTCAAGACACAAGATTATGAATAAAATATAAAATCCACTACATGACAGACCAAGATTCCGCCAAAAACTCTCCCAAGCAATCTCTATATTAACCCTTACGTAGGGTTGCCAACATTTTTTCGAGTGATTATATTATCTCTCAAAGCTATATAAATATAGTTTTAAAAAGTAATATTTTGTAGATATATTAATAAGTATAGAAAAATATGTTTTTCTACACCTCTTGTAACTTTTTTCATTTTTCTTTGAATTATAAATTATCATATAAGTCTATGGATTCATGCAAAAGTAATGTAGTATTTTCGTATACCATCAATAATATATAGAATCAATACCCAAAATATGGTAAAATAGTATACAGATTAAATAACACAGTTGCGAACTGAATCTTCCTTACAGATAGGACTTTTTAATATGGAAATGATATTTCAGTTGATGAAATGTGTTAATTCTGTGTTTAATATATATAGAATATCATGTATATAGACCGACAAATCTTTCTGATCTGACATAATTTCATAATTTAATAATAATTTGAAATTAAAACAATTGTGAGTTACAACTATTTATTTATATCTTTATATATAAAAATCCAGTGTACGTCTATTCCTAGTTCTTATAAAAATTTGAAGTAATCATGTTGTTTTTTTCCTACTTATAAAGTTGCTTGGATAGTTCTTAGCTATAATTCAACCTAGATAAGCTTTTTTGAAACATCAACTGTTTTGAACTATTTTTTAATGATATATGACTTTAAAGGTCTCAAATATATTTTAGCAAATTTCTAGGCAAATTAGACCATAATTCCTTTATGTTTTTGGGTTTCAACATTATTAAAGGTTTTCTTTATATTTCGACATAGAGTATACAAATACCGTAGATTAGACAGAAGAAGAGCGAAGTATGATGAAAAGAGTCTTGTAAATAAGAGCTTCGATTCGTCGACGGTATGGAAGAAAAAACTATTTTCAAATTCTTGTATTGATAGTACTAAAGTTAGTCAATAGCTAGATACTAAACGCAAAATTACTAAAATGTTTCCTTTCGTCTATTCATATATAGACATTTTTAACTGAACTTCAAAGGTAGTATCGAAGAAGTAAGACCAAGTTATTGGAATCAGCGTATATATAGTAGGAAATTAGTGAAAAGAGAAATAAATTTGCAAAGATGAAAAATCTGCTTAAAGATCTAACGTTTACCAAATGGTATTTTTTTTTCTTGTAACACTTTATAGGTATATGATAATTTTACAGATATTTCAAAATCAAGTATTGTAAATTTTTTCATATACTATATCTCCATGAAATAAATCTTCATATACATCTTAAAGGTAAATTAAGCAAGAGAATAGGATTCAAATTGATTATTATTGTGACAGATCACTTTCGCTTCCTACACGAATCGGTATTACGAATTAATCGCACCGATTCCGGTTTTATAAACTAGATTCGATAATTAACGATAGAACGTTAAATTACTAGGATAAATACTTAGACGTTAATATTTATGGCTCCATATAAATTTGTGTATGTAATTAATTTGATAGCTTATTCGAAAATATATAGTAGTTATTAAAACTTTTTTTTGTCTTTATTTTTAAATTTCTATATTTTATTGAGGGTTTGTTCAAAGAGAACACGCCACCCTCATCCATACCACAAAAAAATCACCAATTACAAAACAACTTACAAGTATATATCTTACTAACTTCTAACAAAAAACCTAAATTGAAAAACAGAGTAATACAATCACATTCTTGCCCTTATACCGATATCCACCATGTTATAGATTAACTTGGCTTCTTCCGATGCTGGGCATGACAATATTTCATAACAAACACCTATATTATAAATAGTCTTAAATATCTGTCTTCTTTGAGACTCATTCCTGACACATTCCGTTAGAATATGATAGACATCTTCTTGTTGGCAAGCTTCACAGTTGCTGTTTTCCTTGTTTTCATTAAAAAGTTAAACTTATTCAATGGAATATGCCCAGAACGAATCCTCAAAGCTAAGACGATCATGCTTCTTTTCATTTTGGAGTCTTGGAACCATGGGACCGATCCCTATTAAAACTTATTGAATGAGATTTGTTCCATAAATAGCACTTTATTTTATTTTTTATTTTATAATTATTGTATGCATTTTTAAATATATTATAACTTATTTGTTTTGCTAATTAGCAACCATACTTAAAGTCTAATAATTGATATGTCATTTCCTATAAAAAATTGAGTGTGTTGACTGAACGGCTATACTAATTTTGATAATATTCTTTGGCAAAAAAAGGAATTTCAAAATATTAATTTACATATCTTTAGATTTTTCATAGGGTTAAGTAGTAAAGATAAGATAATAATTATCTTCAATAATAATAATAAAACTATTTTTAACAAGAACAAAGTCACAGGCAATATGTAGTATTTTATAAACAAAAAATATTATTAGGTATTTATTTTTTGATTAAAGGAAATTTTACTCATTTATTGTAATAAACTTAATATAATTATTCAATTCAACGTACGTTATTACAAAAAAATAATACTATGTTGAGCGATGAGTTAAATTTAAATTAAAAAGTTGAAAAAAAAATACCTACAGAAAAACGTGACACATGTATCCGAGCCAATCGGGCGTTTGTTGGGTCCAGACGCCCCGCCCAGCGGTAACTTTTCCACATTTCGAGTTTCAAAAACACATTTCACTATTTCACTCGACACGCGTTTCGATACAAAACTTTTCGACAACTTTCTCGCTATACGCCAAAAAGTTATACAAACTTTGTGTACATTGTCAAATAACTATATATTCTTTCACTCATCTATGTAACTTTTTAATCAATGCGAAAGGATTTTATATTAAAAAAATAAATAATTGTAATTGGAATAAAGCTAGAAAAAATTGAAACTTTTACAAAACGAAACAATTATATTAAACTGAATGTATTATATAAAAACAATGTAAATGTTGTTCAATTTAATAAATATCACGCCATTACGGTAACAATAATGTTAAATTAAAAAAGGACACTTACAAAATTCAAAGAGTTGCAGCACAGTAGTTAGATGTTTTGATTTGTTTTCGTAGTTACGACGTCGTTAATTAGTCCGCGCTCGCTGATTCATCACTTTATAGCGTCTCAACGGCTACTCCCGAGCCGATAGTTACTTATAACACTTCAGTTATGTTATAAATAACGTTATCCAATATAATGTAGCAAACAACACCACTCGGTCCGAATCACGAACGCACTCGAAAAGTTTGAATTTAGAACGTTAGCAGAAACGGCGCGCGTAAAACGTTATTTTTTCCTAACAACTGTCAAACGGAACGCGATAAAAACACAAACACAACCATCCACGTCAGTCTCCTGACGTTCACTAGCCGCGACTCGCCGTAAGTCGAGAAGAAGGCAGCGGTCTCGAACAACACGCCTTTCGTTCGTCTCTCTCTAACGTGATAATACCCGCCCGAACATTTTTACGGTTTGCCCGGTTCAATTCAATTCAACTCAATTCAATGATATTGTCGTGGCGCGAATGCCTTCGAACTGGACGTTAGAGTGAGACATATAGCATTCGATTGACGTCAGACGCCGGATTTAAACATAATTGTATAAATTTTAAATGAAGAACCATACATAGTTCTTGTTTTCTGAGATAGTCTCGTTCGTGTAATGTTTACGTTGCGTTCGTATTAATCGGGATAATGCGTTCGGAAAAGCGCAATAGAACCTTAATCTTGGTTGAAGACGCAGCAGTGGGCACCGGTATGTCTGTTTCCGTCACGCCACTATCGTCCGGCGCGTTCCGAGGCCGCGAGCGACAGAGAGGTCCGACACGCGATAGGCGTTGCCGTTTCTCTCGGCACACTCTGCTGGGTGTGTAAAGTTTTAGGCCGAAACGTGTAAAAATGCATCTTGGAAAAAAAAGTTATGTATTTAAAAAAAGAAGATTAGTGCGGCGCGGTGGGGGACATTAATGACGGGTGGTGGCGCGGATGGCTTTTTTCGCATGCTGTATTTTCGGGGGCGATCTCGTAACTGGACAATGCATTACCGAGCCGCGCTCGACGTTTCCAGCACATCACTTCAACGGTCCATTTCATTCGAAAATCAAGTAAATATTAGAGGCAATGGCTCTTAAAGTATCTGAATCACATATTTGAATACCCCATTAGGAATAAAGTCTTTAAATAGTCTGACACAGTACACTGAAAAAAAAACCAGCATATAACTTAGAGACGCTTTGCATATAGTGTAGATAAAAATATACATTAAAGTAATCATTGTAATGAATTTTATTTGCTGTTAATTTTCCTCATTCTGAGAAAAATTCTACACAATTAATGTTTCATTAGGTACATATTCTATACTTGTGGATTAACCTTACTAAGGATATACTTCACATAATACAAAATTAAATGCACAAAACAACTATTCTTAAATGATCTAACTTGATTGTGTCATAAAAACATACGATCTGGAGCAGAGATGATCGATAATCGAATTCTCTAAAGCTCTGAATATTCAATTGCAAAATATTTTTACCTTTTTATTAGAAGCCTATAAAAGTAATATATGTATACTTCGAGGTGATTTATAGTATTTAAAAGGCTTGTTATATCAGAACTCAAGTTAGACAAAACTTTTTATGCGACTGAAAGTTGCCATAACTTCCTTTGTAATAAAAATATCTTATGATAAACTGTCGGAGGGGATTCAAAGGATACTTACTAGCTTATATGTACTGTTAAAAAAACAGTAAATCACAATGCGATAAATATGTCTTACTGTTTTAAAATATCATACTTTGAGGAACAACAGCTGAGATAGATAATAAGATAACAAATTTATAATATACAAACGGGCAGTTCGAGGACTTACAATATGTCACACTGGAAATTACTAGAAGTTTCAGGAATTTAGTATCTAAACTCTAAAATTCTTGATAATTTAATATTTGTTTGCAAGAAGTTAAATAAACAAGGTTGATTGAAGAAATGAGCACAAATAGGTCACCGCATGTTTTAGGATTTGTAAGACCATACACCTACAGATTTAGTATATTCTACAATTAATATCCTAATACTAAAAAATCAATTGATAGATAGAGAAGGAAAAGTTAGGCGGCTTTATCTTCATCTATCTATAAATATAGGTACTAGTAATTTCATGCTGCTTCACACGCGTTTTTACGCACTAATTTTTTTCGACTCTTTATATCTGACGGAAAATTGACAACTTTCATAAAAAATTTCATCCTCTTTTTTAATACTTCAAAGGTTGAATTTTGAGAAATTATTACTTAGTGGCTATTGCTTATCTACAGTGTAAAAGAAAATAGTTATAAAATTGTACTGGAAAGTGAAAATATTGGGTTATCAATAATAATATATCAACAAGAATATTCACAGAATTGTCAGATCTGTATTTAAGCCATTGTTCTTTTTTTTCAGAATTCAGACCTCACATTAATTATTACATAATATGTACTATTGTCTAAAACTTATGTCTTCGTTAGAACATAAACAATATTGTATAGAACAAAGAAGTTGTAGGTGTGAGGTGCAAGTTCTCGCCTTACATGTGTTTCGAGTGTCCGTTTGTGGGAATAAAGTTTTGTTAGTTCACAATTACATCTGTGTTCTAATAGTGTTGAGTGTTGAACGTGACTGACTCTTTTTTTTATTGAAGCACGACAAAGTGACTGCACTATGCCTGATAGTAAGCATAGTACAATCTAAGAACAGTGGCGACCGCCGCGAGACAGATCATCCATCGTCGGTCGCCACTGTCATGCCGGCCATAATGACGAAAGTCACCCGGTACTGGATATGCATAGTGCAATGTGCTGATCTGCACATAATAACTACGGCGACATACAAATAAGACTTACTATGTGTACGTAACCGTACAGAGATTAAATGTGAGCTAAAATATATAAATGTTTCCTACTTCTTACCGTTATCCCACCTAAGTATAGTCGGCACAAAATTTTCCTTTTCCAATCTCCCTTGTTAAATGTCATCTCAGTATGCATACCATTTACATACCTATTATCATTTGTCACACAATTCGCTGATACTTTTTTTCTTCTTCCTATACACCATCCACCTACTGAAAACTTTCATAGTTACATACACTTTTATCTCCCCCATAACAAGCGCATACCATACTAAGCTATTACACTTTAGCTTCTATGTAATTGGTGCTATTTACAAACTTCCTCTGGCATACTTATTCCTAGTCTTAACCATTATAGTTACACCATATATCCATCTTAACATTCGTATCTCTGCCACACGTAATCTATTTTTATTCCATCTCTTTTGACCCAGTATTCGGATCCATATAATAATGAGTGGTTTTATTATAGTTTTAGACAGTTTCGCCTTAAGTTTCAACAGCATTCGTGAGTTTACAAACTACCCCAGACACTTCGCCATTTCATCCATCCTGCATGTTGATTAATTTTTTTTTTATATTTTATAGTTGTTGTAAAAAAAAATCAAAATCAAAAAT
This sequence comes from Antheraea mylitta, assembly GCA_014332785.1. Lineage (NCBI taxonomy): Eukaryota > Metazoa > Arthropoda > Insecta > Lepidoptera > Saturniidae > Antheraea > Antheraea mylitta. Next base: position 9,307,549 of record JACEII010000025.1, on the reverse strand, counting down.
ACTGTATTTAGTTTAGGCCCTAATAAGGCACTTATGTACGTCAAAAACTTCCACCGGTTCGGTAAACAACCCAGTCATCGAGAAGAATTTCATTACATAATCTTACTGTAAAAGGAAGATCTAGTTTAATATTCTTCATTAGTATATAGACGCCGGGGGAAATGGCTAGTTTAAAATAATTATTGATCACTGTAATAATTGAGAGTTATAAAATATTTTGACTTCATAAATAAGTATAATTAATTTAGAAAGTTTTAAAAGAGTTCTAAAATTCCTAATTTAATTAAAAATACTAACGAGTTAAATCCAATTTTTACTGATCGTGATTTAATAACGTCGTTGCAAAGTTTAAGAGAAATATAAAAATTATAACACTTTCTACTAAATTATGATTACTCATTCCAAATTGAATGCAATTAGTTAGTATTTTTTTCTCTCACTCTGCAAATTCTTCATCAATTTTTAATTAAATCGAAATCTTGAGCGAACTAATAAATACTTGGGCAGAGACGCTTGAGATGGATCGAAATCGCAAAAATGATGAGTTCCAAATTAAAGCTATTAGATTAGAATCTTTAGCTAATTACTAAAAGCATCAATTTACTCAGTGAATTTTAATTACACCTCTTTGTATAACATTCGAAATGAATTCAGTTATATCTTTATTTATTACCATTCTTTATGATATTTCTTTATTACAAACATTTACCTACAACGAATATGACTACGTATGTATTTAGGTAGGTATTGTCAAATCGACTTTTTAATGTGAAACATCTAGGTATAAGTGGAGGATAATCTGATTGTTGGCGTGGCGATGCAAAACACGAACATTGCACTATTACCGAAATACTCAAAAACATTTGCAACCCTATCTTGTAGGCCACTTGTTCTACAAGTGTTACGTGGCACACGCCGACGACCTAGCGCTCTTTGACAAATGTTGCCAAATACATAGCGCCAGAGCCTAGTTGAATTTTTGTATTTAATAAAAATTAATATTTATGTAATAAAATAAATAAACAGTCATTATTGTATGAAATTAATTTGCAATTTTTTTAACTTTATCTTTTCATTATGCCATAACTGATTCTTGTCGTAATCTGTTCTTTTGTACGCATAACTTATACAAAATAATTTTGATGTTTCACATCTGCCAGGCGTCCCGTGACGGCTTAATTTTTTTATAACTGGCTGTAAATTTAGTCAACCTATTTACTCTATTCAGTTTAAACTTCACCATCAAATCATATTAGCATTTATTGCCTCACTGAGCGTGTTTTATCGTCTGTATCATGGCAAGTGTTCTGGAGAATTGTGTAACTCCATCCCATCTTCTCCTTTCTACTACAGAACTACACGAGCGGGTACACGTCATCACACATTCACAGTAGCAACCATCCCGACAAGAACGAAGAGGTTCGAAAATTCTTATCCTTGTCTTACTATGAAAATGTGCACTTGCCTCCTAGTCAGTGTGTTCCCTTCCTCTTATGACATGGGATCCTTCAAACGAGGCATGAAGATACACATGTGCAGGTCGGCATGCTAGCGACGACTTCCGTTGCTATTTAACACCGACAGTCGTTCTTATTTATGGACCGTATTGTACTTTCCATCAAGTACCGTGCAGTCATGTTGCCGGATCAGTTTAAAAAAAGGGAGATCCAATCCAGGGTTATAGGCTTCTTCGCAAAGGAACGTATGAGCATAACCATCACACCAGCCCTAGACATATTGGTAATTTCAAGCTCTCGAAAAATCCACAGTTCTATATTTTCTATTACTACAAGAACATTTCTTAGTTTCCTGGCGATGTTCTTCTTCACCGTTAACCGATAGTATTACTAATTTAAATTAGTAAATATGCGTGAATTTCAAAAAATACGTTGCAACATGCTAGGACTTGAAACTGCGAGCATTGCATTGATGTTTGACATCTGCCGGACGTCTTTTGACGGCTCAATTTTTTATTTATCCATTACAAGCAAAAATCAAATACTTTTTTAAATGAATAACAGCATAGACTATGTAGATTTAAGTTTGATCATAATCCACCTGATGTTAGTGACGATGTTTAGATGTTTAGCGAAAGATTATCAACTTCAATACGTTTATCTTCAAACTTACAATTACAAAATATAAATATCATAAACTTAACATTTTCACATATTTTACTAACAGTATATAACTTAATTCATTCTCTTAACTCGGCTTCATAATGTAAGCAAAGGTCCGAGAACAGCAAACTAACGCAATTACGAGGCGGCCCTTTAAACAGTCTTGACAAACAGACTGGTCTGTGGGATCCTAGTCTAGCAGACTAGGGACGATAGCTCGCATCCATGCCTATAAATTAATATTGTTCTTTACTAATAAAATTTATTAATCTTATTATAGTGTAGATATTAATGAAGGGATAAGTCAGGACTCGTAAAATACATTCTTTAGGAATTATATCACTTTTTATTCACTTTTGTATTCGTTTATGTCTCAAAATCGATTGAAATTGTTACTTTTTTTTTCTTCGAATTGATTTCGCTATTAGCCTAATGGGTCTTTATAGCTTCACCGGACTAAGCATCTTCAGCGCTTAAGACACTTCGTTGTTTGGCAACAGGGTCAAGCGTGCCAGAGTGGCCGAACCTCGGCTTGGGTTGTTGCCTTCGCGAATCTATCTAAGCTAAACTAAGCTAAATTATCATACATAAAAGAATTCTTGCAACACACACGTGTACCGGCGTGTGAGATTCGAATGAATTTCGAATTGACTATGCAATGGACATGGCATACTTTTACAGCTCCACAGGACTACACATTTATACTGCGTGTTTGACAGATTTATATCAGGTGTTTGATTTCTTTATATTATTGTATATTATCAATAAACTTTTACTCAAATATACTAAAACTATATCTAAATGAATTTTTAATTAATTTGTGTATATAAATATGAAATATAAAAAATGACCTTATTTCCAGCTTCCCGTTCTCGGTTTAAAATACTCACAAATAAAAATAAGTCTTATAAAAATGTATATTGAATGATTAATCGAATGCATTTTTCATTTTTCTATGCAAAAATATTGCTTTACAATCTAAATTATTCTAACATATCATCCAGAAAATGTAAAAACGACCGCTGTATGGGACCGGACGAACCTGCCACATAACTCGTAGCGTTACGCCTCCAAATAATTCCATCAACTTAAGTGCTGTTACCACACCGTTCATAGTTATTTAATAACCACTAAATTGTACAGTATCTATAACACGTTTCACTTAACACTAATTTCTATGTACAAATACAGTTTACTTTGAAAACAATTGTTCAATATTTTTAAATTACGCCGAAGTTATATCACGATATTTTGTGTTAGTTATTAGCATTTGACAATGGAGATGAGCTTTTATTATTGCCAAATATATTCTACTTGTCTTCCCCCCTTTTTCACCGAAGTAGGTTCAAAATTACATTTGCTTCTGTTTGTAAAACTGAAATGATTTTTAATGTTTTTCACCTGCCTGAATCAGTCCTTCTTAGTACTTACTTATCGGCTAGCTAATTAGTGCCAAACACCCATTATAACTAACTTTGAGGCCATCTACTAATATAAAAATATATAAATTCTTAATATAGACATTAAGATTTTAATATTTCATGCATCTTAAATTTTGAGATCAATATGACATCAGTCGATCCTACCAATATATTTGTTTTACCATGAGTATTCACTAAGACAAACAACTAAAAAAAACCTATAACCTGATTACAGTGTTTCCCACCATGTCCAATTGTGAAACCTAACAATTCAGAGACTCACTCAAATACATACCTAATTGGTTTAGCGTACATCTATCATTCATCAACATAAATAATTTCGTTTTGCTTGAAATACGAACGACCGTTGAATCGTTTGAATATTGTTCACACAAAAATACTAAAATCGCGAACAGAAAAGGGAAAGGTGAAAATTTAGGGTTATAGATATTTTTGATGGCAAATAAATAAACATACAAAACAGACAGACGTGGCAGAGAACATTGTTTTCACTACCTATGTAATGATATAGAAGAAGATATCCAGTTTCATAATCTAACTCTACCATACGTAGCCTGGTGACTACTATCTTATAAAAATTGCTAACAATAAACAGTCAATCAAAATGTTTAGATACTAAATAAGTCCCACCTTTTAATTCACAAATAAACCGACGGTAGCGATACAAGAATAAAATAAAGTGGACGGTTTAAAGAAACTGGGCGAACGAAATACAAGCGAACTTTCGTGTAATATGTATAGAGGAATGACGTCACAGTTTCAAATCCGGCCAACTTGCCGCGACTGATACTTGCAAATTCGGTTCATAATTTATCAATTTAAGGTGCCAATTACGTGTCTAAATAAGATAGCTATTATAGCCACATTATTATAGCCAATATACTTTCAATTGCAGACAGTAATAATTGTATTTAGAATATTTCTCACTTTTTGAGAATTAAGTACAGTTATTTTTAAATAATACAATTTATAAATGATTGTTTAAAATACTCTCTTAAGTGTCACAGTTAAAAATAATTAGATAATTTACAATTTTGCGGTCTGGGCTATTAAAACTTATATTTGTTATATGTCTTATTTTTATTAAAAAAAAATATATATATATATATATATATTTGGCAGGCGAACAATTATCACGCCCGTGACAATGCTGCTGTATTCTGATTTGAAGTGTGTAGTTGGTAATATTTACTGATGAAGGATTCCAACTCAATTCACAAGAGTACCTGGTAATGATGGCTAGCCTCAAGATTTTTCTTTTAATTTAAAGGAGGCACATGAATGTGTGGGTCACCTGATGTTAAGTGATCACTACTGTCTATAGACACTAGCAACAACAGATTCGTCACAAGTGCGTTCTCAGCCTGTGTACAGATGTGGGGGAAAGGGAAGGGAAAGGAAGAGGGGGGGAGAGAAGGGAAAATAGGAGGGGAACCGAGGTGGGCCTCTGGCGCTCTCAATGACCAAATAAAACGCAACAATGCAAGCACTGTTACTTCATGTCGGTGTTTCTATGGGTCGGGTGGTAGTACCCTGGGCGAGCTGACCCAGTCATGCTGAAACCAGTAATAGCTTCAGCGTGGCTTACCACCTACAAAAACTGACTGCGGTCCTATTAAATTTGGTTACATAGTTACAAGTGGGTTACAGTCACCCGTTTGAATTAGGTAAACTGTATGCCTGTTTGCTATTGCTTAAAAAAGACTGATTATTATTATATTATCAGCAATCAAGTAATTGCTATAACAATACGTAATAACTCTATGTATTAGATCATTGTCTACAGAACGGAGTCTGGGTCGGAGCTAAAAATTAACTAATCCAATACAAATGTGATAGAACGGTGTTTCATTCGAATGTTACCGACTAGTTCGGATACGTTTTATTTATACACTGACTCGAATAATTATCGTATACAAGCAGCATCCCGCGACTTCTTTTGTATTTATTTGGTTATAAATAATACCACCATAATTTATCACCTTGTAAGGTTAATGATTTATACAGTGAACATTGATATGGCTCTAGTTTGTGAGAATATCTTTAATCTTACTTGACACAGTTATTGTTATATTTTGGTCAATTTAAATTATTAGTATGATTTAATATTAGTGTAAATTATTTCATCCTAACCCGTTCAGTAGTTTTTGCGTGAAAGAGCATCCATGCATCTACACAAATTGTCTCCTTGGTTGATAAAGGGCTATTTTGAGAACATTCATAATTACAAATTAGAAAGTCTCTTCTTTGAATAATCCAAAGTAGAGTTGTTGACGCAGGCGGCCGATCGTAAAAATGAAGCCAAATCATACACCACAATATAACAAACATGTTGTACCGACTCTATTCAGGTGGAATAAGGTAAGAATAAGTTTTTTTTTTCGAGTTGGCTATTTTATTGACCTGACGGATATTCACAGCTTCACTGCACTATTAAGACGAACCTGCCACTTGACGACAAATTCAAGGGTTCCAAAGTGGCCGAACCTCAGCTTGGGCTGATGCCTTGGTTGCAACAACAGGAATATATCTAACCTAATCATACGTATAAGAATTAGTGAGGCACATATGTATACCAGCATGCGCCTCACGAACTCCAAAAAGCATTTTGTGTCTGTTTACTCAGCTAACTAAACTTGGTTGGTTCGAAGTAAGAGAAAAAATAAAATCCTTCCTCCATATGTATCCTCTATCTGTGTGTCTGCGTGTGTTTGTGCACGTATGTGCCACCCCCACATATGTGTGTTAGAGTTGTATTATAATGTTACTTTGCACATCCGTCTGGGATTTATTTGCCGTTGCCACGTTTCTGCATACGATGCTCGCATCGGTAAAATAATCGATTAGAAGAAGGTTTTGGGGTGTAAGGGGTGTCGCGTAACATCTTAAGACTTGAGACACCCAAGCCAACCTAACCTGCACGTGGTGCACCCTGCTGAATAACGAACGAGGCAATGGCGAAAGCGGGGTGGTAGGGTTTTACAGCCCGACTGGGTCGCAACCACCATGTACATGGTGAAAAAGCCCGTCATAGTGACTCGCTTTTGCGCGTCGCGTTTCGGGATTAGCCTGTGCATATCCAGTACCGGGTGACTTTCGTCATTATGGCCAGCATGACAGCGGCGACCGGCGATGGATAATCTGTCTCTCGGTGGTTGCCGATGTTTTTGGATTGTACTATGCTTAACATCAGGCGTAGTGCAGTCACTATGTTGTGTTTCAATAAAAAAAAATGTAATTATCATAGGTAAATCTTTGGGGAAATCCCTTATGGATACCCACCCTCCCGGGGGAAAGGATGGGCCATGTCCGACTCGCACGGACTAAAACCCCACGGTGTACCGACAGACCGTAGTGTTGGGGCGGCAAGGGATCGAACTAAGCTATTCCCCTTAGATAGCCGCCCCAACGGTCCGCCCGGCGGAAGATGGCCGCCGGGCTCCTACCTATAGAGAGGCAGCTGGGTACACACCCGCCGCCTCCCCTCGTCCGCCGAACCTATGCAATGAGGGGATGAGCCCCCCGACTACATCCCCTCAGGTCCGGCTACGGTGGCAGGAGGAGTTGGGCAAAACGCCGCCTCCTCCTGCCGGTCCTCCTTTGGCGAAGACGGTCACTGAAGGGGTCCGCCTCGCGGGCCCTCTCCGCCGCCTCCTTTTGCGAGATAACTTCCTCGCAAAAGGAGGCCACTGCTCGCCACGCTTGCTCGCTGCCGAGCATGGACGAAACCACGCTCGGCAGCGACAAATCCTCCCCCACCACCGCCACCAGAGTGCGGCGCTCCACCTCCCACGCAGCACATTCACAGAGAGTGTGCTGCGCGGTATCCTCCTCAGCGCCGCACTCATGGCAGGCGGTGGTCGGCTCCCTACGAGAAATTCGGTGCAGGTACCACCCGAAACAGCCGTGTCCGGTGAGCACCTGCACCATCCTGAACGTGAGGGAGCCCCACTCCCTCCCAAGCCACTCTCGCAGGACCGGGCGGACGGCGTCGACGGTGTACGTTCCGTAGCGCGCGTCCGCCAGGTCCTGCATCCACCTCAGGACTGCCACCTCCCGCAACTCCTGCCTCTTACACTCTATCTCCCTGGGTGCCGGAGGCTCCCCACTACGTTTCCTCGCCGCCGTGAAATCGTACACGGCGGCGAGAACTCCTGCCTCCAGCTCCCAAGGAAGGGAGCCGGCGAGCGCGAATGCCGCTGCCGAGGACACCGTACGGTACGCCCGGATCGCCCTCAATGCCACCGTGCGCTGCGCACTGCGCAGCACGCGCACGTTGGCGGCACCAAGGGCGTCCGCCCAGACCGGTGCCCCGTAGGCGGCCATCGCCCGCACAACTCCCATAAAGAGTCGTCGGCACCCAGCACCTGGCCTCCCAATATTGGGGAGCAACCGGCCGAGTGCCAACGCCACCCCCGCGATCCGCGGCCCGAGTCCCACAAAGTGAGACTCGAACCGCCAGCGCCCGTCCAGAGTGAGGCCCAGGTACTTCATGTGGGCCCCCACCCTGATCCGGGCGCCCTCCACCATTATGTGGGCCCCAGGTGGTGGCCCCCGCCGAGGCCCATGAAAAAGTATGGCCTCGGTCTTCTCGAGGGCCACCCTGAGGCCCAGCCTCCTTATGCGCCTGACCACGAGGGTTGTGGCCATCGTGGCCAGGCGCTCTACCTCCTTCCATTCCCCTCCTCGGGCTACGACAAGGGTGTCATCCGCGTAACAAATTAGGTGAGCTCCATATGGGAGCACGCCACGGAGCACCCAGTCGTAGCCCATGTTCCACAGAAGCGGCCCCAGGACCGACCCCTGTGGAACCCCCCGCTTTGTGGCCCGCCGAACCATCCGTCCGTCGCCGTCGACATAGGCGACCTGCCTGTCCTCCAGGTACGCCTCCAACAACCGCCGCAGGTACGGGGCCACTCCGAAATATCGGAGAGACTCCCGTATGACACCGTGCGGCAAGCTGTTGAAGGCGTTGGCGATGTCTAAAGACACCGCCAAGACCCTCTCCCCTTGGGAGGTCGCCTCCGTCGACAGTGACTTTAGAAGGCACAGGGCGTCCACTGTGGAACGCCCTGCCTGGAAGCCATACTGCGCGTCAGATATGTTTGGTCCCGCTCTCTCCAGATGCTGGACGACCCGGGAAGCGACAACCCTCTCCAGCACCTTCCCGGTGTCGTCCAGCAGAACGAGAGGCCGATACCCGGACGCGCAGTCCAGAGGGCGGCCCGCCTTTGCTAACAGGCAGAGCCGCCCAAGCTTCCAAAGCTTCGGGAACTGCCCAACCGCCAAACACCGGTCGAACAGCTCCCGAAGCCACCCCCCAAGATGGCCCAGTGCAAGGCCAAGCACCCGACCCGGGACCCCGTCAGGGCCGGGCGCTCTCCGCCGGTTGAGGAGGCGCTCGACAGCTCTCTCCATCTCCTCCTCCGTAATTGGGGGAGGACTGTCAGGCACCTCCTCAACTTTCGCCCGAGGCGGAGGCATGGGAGGAGCCAGTAGCGGTAGAGGGTCAGGGAATAATTCTTCCACGACCCTCGCCACCACCTCCGGCTTGAGGGTTTCCGTCACCGGGGGCGCCCAGGGTCGTAACTTCACAGGTTAATCTGCAATGTATTTCAGTTAATTATAATTATTACATTTTATAGTTACATATGCACAATGTCAACTGACGACAGACTTAACCATTTGCCAACGTTGGATACAGCCCTTAGCCAGTGACCAGTTTTAATTACTTATGTTGTTTTTTAAACTTTTCTATTGTATTGAAACGTGTCAGGCCAATCAATTCCAGGCGGAACTGCAGAGTAACATCCGCACTAATATTTTTTCTACCATTAATGAGAAAAAAAATGCTTTGGGACAACTCGAAAAATAGCAATTTATCAGCCAAGTTGGACGAAAATTAACAAGATAATTATTTATGATATTATAACGTTACTACACTACTTACTACCACGTTTAAATTCATTTGTAAAACGTGTACTGCTGTTGAGTTTGAATCTAACCAATGATTTTGCTAAAATCATATAGCTACGCTTTAATAGAGTCACGCTGAGTCTATTACTAATTTCAGCATGAATGGGTCGACTCACCCGGGGTTTGTAGCACCCTCTCACGCAAAACCGACGTGAAGTAACAGTGCTTGCATTGCTGTATTTCGTTCGGTCAGTGAGAGCGCCGGAAGCCCACCTCCTCTTGCTCTCTTCCCTCTCCTTCCCTTCCCCCCAAACACAAGCTGGTAACGCACTTGCAACTCCTCTGGTGTTGCTCTATGGACGGTGCTGATCGCTTAACATCAGTTGACCCACCGATTCGTTTGCATTTGCGGACATTGAATTGAAATTCCACTATTAAACTTTCTCGACCACTACATTTTTTTATATGTACATGTATAGTTGTATGATTAACATTTTTATTATAAGGAAACTTTTGTTTAAATCACGAAAATTCGAAAAGAAAGGGTGCCGAGTTATGAATAAATTATTAGGGATGTTTCACAGAACAATATATATTTTAAGCAAAAAAGAAAAGAAAACTTTAAATCAACTTTAGGAAGATTGTAAAATAACTTAGACTCTGAAGATTCTTAAATAAGTTAAATAAGATATTATACAATTTACCAAGGAAATACCCAGTTTCATTACTTCTAAAGTAGTAAATAACAATTATTTACTTAAGTTACTCATCGTCAATAATCAAATTAAATCTAAACAAGATCTAATTTTTTTTTTGTAAATAAAATTCAATTTGGTTTGTATACACACAGCTAAGAAACTAGTATAAGTATTTACATCTAATACGAAGTAATTATTTTTTAACGCCACAATAGTATGTAGGCGTACCCAATGTACCAGTATAGGGCTGTCCCATTTGTTTCAGAATCCAAATATTTTTTATTTAATTAAGGTCTTGAAAAGGCACTTACAAACGTCAAAGCTATCACCGGTTCGGAAAACAACCCAGTCATCGAGAAGAACCGGCAAGGAACTCGATCTGGTTTATCTCCTCGTGTTATATATTTTTACAAAACATAAATATTCGCGTCATTTCCAGTCATCATAATCGTTCACATATTGATCCATCCTATCATGGCCTTTAGATATTAAAACTCGCTTGAAATGGTTCTTGAACTCACTATCCAGCAAATCGATAATGGGTTTTGAGACTTTGTTATAAAACCTAACACTATTTTAAAAAACTGTTTTTGGACTTAATCTGAAGCATGGAGTGATCAATTTGTTGCTGTTTCTAATATTTAAATTATATCGTATTTTTACTGCAGGATATCTAAGTTTTTACGGACATATATTTAATTAACAAGAACGTATTGGGACGACAGAGTTAAGGTACTGAATTCCTGAGTCTAACGATTCGCGCGGCCCTATATTATACATTGCTCGAACTTATAGGAATATTATTACTTAATATCGTGTTTGCAATCACATAATGATATAAATTAGATGATTTATATATAGCTATATATAGATAAGTAAATATAACAATTGATTTGTATTCAAAATTTATAAAACAACTGCTTTCAAATGTAACTGCCAGACAGATAAAACTCGAATTTAAGGTTTCTCGGTCTTATTATAATAAACTGATTAATGACGGAGCCGTACAATTCATTATCGGAGCAAAACTGCCTTCCAAACAATAATGATAATGAGTGTAATTAATTATAGGAAGTTGGTTCAAGACGCAGTCGGTCTGGTGGGCGGGAGTCCTGGATTAAGGAAAATAGTTTGCTTTAGTAAACGGATGTGACTGTGCTAAAAACTCTTTATCAAATTGCTATATATTAGCAAAAATACTATTAGCATGGCTTTTAACTGATATTTTCTTCTACTAAATTTTGTTCCAGGCTTTGCTTACATTAATATAGATTTGACAACCCGAACAGTACTTTTGTAGGTACCCTACGTATTTGTCTATAGCTTTGATATTATTTGTGCAATATATAATGATCATTCTGAAGTTAAAAAAGTTATTATGCTGTTAAGTTAAGTAGTTAAGATGTGAATGTGAAACACACAAACTGACATTCACATATAATATTCGTTAGGATGCTGCCATAATTAACAGCAGCATATATCAATAACAATCAATACATTTATAAGTTTTCTAAAACATGACATAATTATATATATTTAAAATCGTGTAAATATAGTTTAAATGCTGTTTGTTGTATAACAGACAAGATACAAGATACCCTTATATTATTTTTCAGATTTTAAACAATATGTCATTTCTTTGTTGTTGATTGTCAAGCTTTGGTGATTTCCACTGTTTTTTCTGTAGAGCACTTCTAGTTGGTATACCAAATCGAAATAATTAATCGCACAGTATTGTAATAAAAGAAAAGCTTTTATGAACTGTATTTGAGATGAAATCTAATACCTTTAACGAGCAATTCTTGTATATTTTTATATTTCTGTATATTCAGGATCTCGGAAACGGCGTCATCTATTTCCGTGAAACTTAGTATGTAGGTAGTTTCGGGGACGATAAATCGATCTACCTGGATTCCATTCATACAAAACTTTTTTTAACTGAGTTTTCAGGCAATGAAAAAATATAGCTAGAATATATAGATAAATTTCGCCGACGCTGTCAAAACAAAAATAGCTCAGATGGAAATCGAGAGACAGCAAAAGAGATATATTTTTGAATTTTATTTTTGATAAAAAATTATAACTTTGTGAAGCAAACCTAACAGTTTACTTTACTTTAAAAATGTTTTTTTAAAGATCCGATCTAGGCTCGGTCGACCGGGTACTATATGATTAGCAAAGAAGTATTTATACTTTAGGTCAAATAATAATACCAGATCCATTTATACAATCCGCATTCATGACTGTACTAAAACGGGGTGTCAGTGGGTAGGTCAGCTCGTTGTCGCGATACTGACAACTTTAATAGTAATTACTTATAATTAAATTCAAGTTGAAATACCTATTGTTATTTGATATTTTGTCAGTCAAATAGAAGATTTAGTAAGAAAGCTGTAAGAACGATATTTTCATTTTAAACTTAACTTGACATTTAATATGGGAATATTGTTGAACACCAGTTACAGTAAGGTGGACAAATACCTGGCACATTAATAAAAAAATATCTATTGTGGATTGTCTAGTTTTCCCTGCACAAGAGAAAACCTCACGGCCAATGGTGCTCAAACATGTAACATATAAACGGTAAAAATAAGTTTTGATCTTATCAAAATATACCAATTACATTTTTTTAGTCGTATTTAAATTTCTTCACCCAAAGGGATCATATTAGATGGAGAATTAATAATATTTGGTAAGCTATTCAATAAAGTAAGCAAGATAAATCTGATTTCTAAAAACTAAAAAAAACTTTTAAATGGATGGGAAAATATCATTTAGGCTAGGTAAAACAGCATCAGAATTTTTTTTTTTTTCTTAAATATTTTAGGCTCTAAACTAACGGTTTAAACTATACCCAAGTCAAAAAACCCAACTTGGTACATAACGAACACCCTATACATTTTGTCATAAGAGGTAAACGATCTCGTGGGTCACCTGGTGCTAAGTGATCACCACTGTCCATAGACACCAGCAACACCAGAGGAGTCGCAAGGGCGTTGCCAACCTGTGTTGGTGTGAAAGGAGGGGGGGGGGGGGAAGAAAGGAAAGGGGATGGAGGGAAGGTGGGTCTCCGGCGCTCTCACTGACCGAACGAAATGGAACAATGCAAGCATTGTTACATCTCATCGATTTTTTGTGAGTCGGGTGGTACTACACCGGCCTAGTAATAGCTTCAGCGTGGCTCATCCAACTATTATGTGTATGTTTACTGGCCTTTCTCACAGTTTCGTTCGGGTAAATATAAATTTGATTTGAAAGGATCTTTATATCCTCTTCTATACTTCTTACAACGTATATGTAAAATTTCAGGACTATCGATTTAATATTCAAAGCGTAACAAACATAGACAATCACATTCGCATTTATATTAGTTAGGATGTATTTGGAATCGTATGTACAAGAGTATCCCAGTACAAAAGTGAACCTCCCGGCCAAGAGTGATAAACAAACATAAACAATTTACAAACAAATTTGGACCTTTATTCTCCATTAAATAGAATTATATCGCATTATAATTCCAAATCCAAAACCTCAAATTTAGACATCTTCACAAATTGTCTCAGTCAATATAAAGTACATACTAAGTTAGTTAACATTTTAGTTAAGTTATTCGCCCTACCGGAAAATACGTAGTAAATATTTATAATTAAGATTGCATTTATATAGTCATTCTTTCTAAATGCATGTATTGGGATTGTCCTAAGTTTAAATGTTGTTGGAGCTTCGAATAAAATAATTTAATAGTCGTAAGTTTATTTAAACTAATGTTTATAATGTTTTTTTTTATATTTGTCAAGGTGGAAAATCTTGTTTCAATTTTATTATTACATGTGTTCATAATTAGAACAAATAATATATTTCATAATTGCTAAACAGCAGATGTAAAATTATTTAAAACGCTATTATTCTTTTATCAGTTAATTGCTGTCTGATATTAAAATTGATAATGAGAATAGTCGCGTGACGCTATCGCAGCGTGTGAAGAACCAAGAATTATACAAAATCAACAGGTGATACAGAGAGCAATACACATTGTTCACGCACAAAGTTATGATACGAACGTATATTTATTTCATTATCGTCTCACAAATTAGAATACAGTACAAAGCAATAAAGTAAAAAACTGTAGAACAAGGTTTTGAGGGTGGTAGGGCCACGCTGAAGCTATTATTGGTTTCAGCATGAATGTGTCGGGTCGGCTCCTCCGGGGTAGCACCACCATCTCACAGAAAACCGACGTGAAGTAACAGTGCTTGTTACGTTTCATTCGGTCAGTGAGAGCGCCGGAGACCCATCTACCCTCCCCTCTCCTCTCCCTTCCCCTCTCCTCTAATCTCTCCTCTTTTCTCTACATTCCCCGAAACACAGGCTGGCAACGTATTTGCGTCTCCTCTGGGGTGGTTAGTGTCCATGGACAGAGGTGATCGCTCAACAACAGGTGACCGGCATTTTCGTTTGCCTCCTATATGATATAAAAAAAAAACAAATTACAACAGTTCATAACAACAATTCAACATAATGGAGTTTTTGGCGGGATTTTAGTCTGTCATGTAGTGGATTTTATATTTTATTTATAATCTTGTGTTATTCGACTATATATTGTGTAAATTTGGTGGTGTTTTACGTAATATAGTTAGTTTATTATGCATAAGTGAAGTGAATGGAAAATAATAACACGGAGCATGAAATTCTGAAATGTCACAAAAACTCCCTGGAAGGTTCTAGCAAGGGATCCACCATCTTGTTAGAATATGGATTCACACGATGCTTAATATTGGAATGATGACACTAAGCTTGTGATATTATTGACTACGTGATAATGGCAGTAATAATCGGAAAGATTGATTACCAAAAATAAATTAAAAAAAAAAAAAAAAAAAATTCAACATAATATGTATACTCCCCACAATACATCTTCAATCACGCTGTTTTGTTCCCATTCAAAGTAGCTTATAAGTCTAATGCAGTTCTCGTGGGTAAATAATATATCAATGAGCACACTACTATGACTTACTTCAAAGAACTTATCCTACCAATTATGATGAATATTATGATTCTGCGTAACGAAAGAAAAATTCAGTGGTGATTTTGATAAAATACTTAATATAATTTCATATTACAATATTAAATTTGTGAGTATAAGGTTTGTTCCTGCAAAGAGCTCGGACTCTCATTTGCCTCGCGGTATCGTCCATAAATACATTATTTCGGGGCGAGAGGTAACGGAAGTGAGCACGCGGGGTGCCCCAGCCGGTTGGTTATCAAATTAAAACTTCACTAGCAATAGTAAAGTCTAACAGCGTATTAATACACTATGTATAATTTGTAAGACTCGATAGATTTGTGCGTTTTCCATTTGAACATATTATTTACACTTAGTTTCATTTTTGTTGGGTAAATATATATATTTTGGTTGTCTTCAATACAGCAGCAATAAGGTTCGTATTAGTTGAATACTAACAAATTGTATTTAAACAGTGTTTGCACCATTGGAGAGCACTTTTTTAATACTTTATAGTTATCTAGCGTATATCCACAATCTTATCTGATATGAGATGACGGTGTCACTTTAGATACAGCTACCAGGACACATATAGATGTGTGATAATCATTTTTCGACATGAAAGTCGTAGCCTGCCACCATGTCATGATTACATTACGATGTATTCCTTGACCAAAAGCTCTTGTTTAATACAGGATTCAAATATACATCCATCGATGTAGTATCCAGACATGCTCTCCCTGCTGCCAACAGTAGTGCAAGATAATATATTACGAGAATAATTTTGTAATACACAAAACATAAAGCATTTAATGATAAGAATTAATTATCTATCGCTGCTTACGACCTAATAAAATAGCGTGACAATACATTATTATAATTTAAAGCGTGTTGTGGAAAGCGGGCGGCGTGGGCGGGCGGCGTCGGCGCTGGGCGGGCGCGAAGGAGCGATCGAGGTAAGGGTACTGGCTACGTAATTAGATTTTCAAAGTCCGAATACACTGCTCGTACTTGTCTTCATAATAATGTAACCCGACTAACACTTTTTGATACTTTAATATATTTTCATAATTTAATAGGTATATGCCCATAACAAACGACTATTTTATATAATGATATCAACCTATGTTATTTTATAACATGTTATAAGGTGGTATAATATGTTCCAGTCACTGAAATAATAAATAAATATGGAAGACTGATAAATAATGCAGAATTTTAATCTTGTACTAAATAAATATTATGTCTTGTGGCAGGAAAAGTTTCTCACTATTTTCAAAATCGAATAAAGTAAATAACATATGATGAACAAATAGTTTGAATTATTATTCGATTACTCATAAACTATCTATATTTTATCCATGTAATTAGTTAGATTTTTTTAAAAAAATGTTTTAAAGATCGCCATCAAATTTAAATAGTTTACAAGCAACGAAAAATTATCATAAAGTAATATCTGCTAAAACCTAAGCTAAGTATTAAAATTTCAGTAACCATTTGTCTAAAATAGATTTACTAAATATTGAAAACTATAACGAAACACCACTTGGAGTGTATTTTTTTATATCCTTTACATGTATTAAATAGTCCTATCAAAATTATTCTCATAATTTATTATTATCGTCATAAGTTGAGTATTAGCACTAATTATATGCATTTAGATTTTTATCACAGCGACTCATTTTATTCACAATGAAACATTCATAAGTAATAGAACAGTAATATTAGTAACTAAAAAGTATTGTACTTAATTATTGTCTTTTTCCTGACCCTTTTTATGAAATATTTGACTGCAAATAAAATACGAAAAGCAAATAAGTTTATTTTTACCGAAATCAGTCTTTTTAATCTGCACATTGTATACACAATATTATTATATACATTTCCAACTAATACAATAAAAAATATTTAGTAATGTTTATTTGAACAGTTATAATATGTTTTATTGTTTAAAAAGCGGAAGATGAGTTTTAATTACACAAAATTAACATAGAAATAAAATTATAATATGGTATGCATCTCCAATGATACCAGATTACAATTTTAATTAGCATAGAAAAAGTAAATAATAGCTTCTTCAGTTCCGAAATTAATACACATTATATGAGTTTCAACAAAGGAAATAAGTTTTTTGTATCATTTCGTAATTACAAATTATACTATCAGTAATAAGCACCTATCACATATCAGACAGGTATTTAATTACTTTACAGAAGACAACTGGAGGTCAAAAACGTAATCGTAAAGTAATTAGTGACATGATATCAATTCAAATGAAATTATAAAGGATTTCCTTTAGGTATTAATTAAATGCACAATTTAAAACATTATTTAGTGATATCAACAGTTTAAAAGCTAATTAAGTAAAATGTATGTAACAATCTTTATGCAATAGTGAGTCAGCTTTCCGTTTTTAATATGAAGTACTAAACATGTATAAACCTTATTTGGTGTTAATTGATTACTGCAATCTTTACGATCAGTCTCCAATAAAACCACATTGTTAACAGAAGCCGACCAGTCACTACAAACTACGGCAAAATGAAAACTGACCTCAAAAAACCATAGTCTTGAAATTATTTACTGTAAGTTGCTTTCTTAAAGGTTAAATTTAAATGGCTCCTATGTCAATAATTGTTGGCAACCACACTCTTCGGGCCAGAAAATAACTGTGCGAGTACTGCTGCTTCGTTATGGTGATTGGTCTACTAGTGACTCGTTTTAAAAAATTAGCCACATATGTTACCAAACACACCTATAAAATACTTTAATGTGGTCGTCGATATTTGATTTGAATGAAGATTTAATGCATTATACTGATCAGTATCGAAGTGTTAAAATGCAATTAGATAGATCACATTTCATCTTATTTTTCTATTTCTTCTGAACTATTTACATATGGTAAAAGACTGTGTAAGGATGTATATATTTACACAATGTATAGAACGAATCATATTAAGAGTATCAACAGGTACGTGTGGTTTTGGAAAATAATTGCATTGTCATAACATTAAATGGTATTCTAACTCGTAAATAAAAGTATAACGTTATAAAAGTATATAAAAGTGAATGTAATAAACTTGCATTGACAAGTGAACGATGAAGAAAATTTGGAGCATGAGAAACAGCTTTCATCAGAAATATATTAAATTATTAAAAACTTATAAATGTTATCAATAATTATTTTTAAGACTCGATTGATGTGAATAAATAAAATGAATGTTATAGGTATCGAAACATCATGTATCAAAACTGTGCAGTCCTCATCCAACATCGAGGTATTGGATATTTAGTTTGCTTTGGGCCGGTGCGGGGCGAGCGGGGTGAGGTGCTTAAGTCCAACTATAAATTAGGAAGGGTACAGTTTCATTAATCACCCATACGCCGTTATTATTAATTAACCCCCTTTACGAACTACCGACGGAATTAACTATCGACCGGTAAGTCCCGGTGTCAAATTTAAGTTATAAAAATTTGCCTTGAATCTATACGTGCTTCTCTAATACTGATATATTCAATAAATCTAGGCAATTTATGTTGTTTTTGTGTTAAAGTATAATGCGTCCGTGGAACGTAAGTTGTTTTATTATTTAAGTGCAAGTAGGTACGTATTTTCCCTGGATTAATTGCAGATTGTCGTCAAATTTTAACAAAACTAGAATGTGGTTTTAAATAATCTGTGTAAAGTTTTACTAATACAACGTAACCGTTATGGAACAGGGTAATAATATGTAGCCTAAATAATAATCCAAAAAGTATTATATGTGATAGTAGAAGTCTTCCAAAAGTCAGCTCCCTTTGGGTAATTAACTCGAATAAACAAAAGTTTCTATTAAATACTAGCAGTGCCCTCGAACCCCGTTCCGCCTAAAGTATATTAAAAATGGTTTATTTTTGCATAAGAACCTTCTCCTGACAATATTAAACACAAAAAAAAATGCGCGAAAACGGTTCAGCTGCTCTCGAGATTTGCGCTTAGCAACACATTCAGCAATTCATTTCTATATTATAGATAATAACACTGGTATTGTGTAGGATTATTCGTGATGCTTTTTCTCCATTCTTGACTCTACAAGCAAAATATTTTAGTTACTATACGCAGACTCTTAAATATCAATTCGAATCGTTGACATACGTTTCGGTCCTTTTAAAAAAAATATATCACGGCTTTGGAAGTTACATTACGTATATAAGAGTAAACATTAAAGGTGGAACTATTTATATACTTTAAATGTAGATATTATTATTTTTTGTTTTTCCAGGAATCAGCGTTTGACCTGAATCTCATTTGATTTTAAATAACGATGTGATCTAAAGTGACAAACGCGCTAAATATAGATGCACACTGACTCTCAAGTACTAATACAGGAACACACCTAAGGAGATCAATTCTCGATTTAAGGGTTATCACTGTCCAGGCGACATGAAGAAACCCCTACTAACTTCCTATGGGCTATTGCTATTATCAGCAAAAAGTTTACCTTCACCGAAACTTCCACCTTATTCCAGGGATTTAAGCCTTTCTCAATCAACGCAGTATTTGCACACGCTACAACTGAGCCAGACCTCAGCAACATTAGACCAATCTTCATGTATTTTGATAAACCTGTTTTTTTTTATGAAAGTTTTTGATTATGGCTTACCAGTGGGCCTGATTTAGGCTGTATTTTATTGTTGTTTTCTATACTAATACTAGTTGTCCCGGCAGACGTTATCCTGCCTTTATAATATAAGTCAACCGTAGCGCCACCTACTGGGTCCAATTGTAAGTCTAAACCATTCTCGGATCAACTGGACAACGCACACAAAATTTCATCAAAATCCTTTCAACCGTTTAGAAAGTTGTAAGAAGTAATCTCACGAACTACTGTTCCGATTTGAAAAAAAATGCAGTGTTATATAGCTCATTTACCAAAGAAGGTTTTAGGGTATATATCATCATCTTAAGACTAATAGGAGCAGAACAACAATGAAGAATCGTTTTTTTTTTTTTCTTGAGAGCTTCCGTTGCGTGTTAGCGTTAGCTCAAAGTAACTATTTCACGCAGACGAGGTCGCGAGCAAAGGCTAGTATATTATAATTTAATGTAAGAGAAGTCGGCGATAGTTGGTTGTACGTTATCAAGTAACAACTATAAGCAGCTAATGGAAAATTTAATAATTAGGATAGCATTACTATGAGATCACTATAACTTTAGATTCCACTAGATTAGATTCTAATAGAAAGAAAGAAGAAAAAAAAATACGTTATTGTTGGAACAAACATACAATTAAATTAAATTACAAAAAATTTGTTAAACAGAAAAAAAAAACATTTGAAAATTAAAAATAAATATCCAACAATTGGCGAATCTATTCAGCAAAAATGTGCAATACAGTAGTACTGCAGCGCTGATTTTCGATGGGAGCCTATGTGATGATAAACGGACGTTCAGTCGGTCTTATTAATGTTATTAAAAAATTAAAAAGGATAAAAAAAAATAACACAAACACATTACACGTCACGGATAATTACACTAAAGAAGTATGGCTACAAATCTGAGACTAAATAAAACAGATATAATTTTAGAAGTCAAAAATACACACATAACAAAATGAGCGTACAATAAGAACTGCGTGAATATATAATAAGTCACTTTAATTACTTAGTTTACTGGAATTATTTTTTTTTTTTGGCAAAAATTACTCTATGAGAATGTGTATGCAAATTTGTTATATATACCATTGAGCAGTTAACGTGTAAAATCATTTTTTTTATGCTATTGGTGGCAAACGAACATGCGGGTCACTTGGGTAAGTGATCCCCACCGCCCATAGACACCTGCGACACGAAAAGAATCACAGATGCGTTGCCGGCCCTATATCAACAAACTCACATTTATAATATTAGATGGGACAACTACAGCATTTAATAATGTCAATTATAGTATATTGCTTATAAAATTTGAACTCACTAATGCGTCATATACATTTTAGCAATATAATGTCTCAATGAGC
>JACEII010000025.1:9248810-9278395 GCA_014332785.1 Antheraea mylitta | reverse complement strand
CTAATCTTCGACTGACTAACGCGTCTACTAGCGTTCGGACCTCTCACTTACTACGCGTCTGCTAGCATTCGGATTTTTGAATTACTACACCTCCGCTAGCATTCGAAACTTTTTGACGTATTACAGACCCAGTATACTTCTTTGTAAATTATGCCCAAATAAAATGGTAACTAGTTCAGATGACCGAAATCACAAAAGTAACAAGTTCACACACGGTTCAATGGAATCGTCGTAAACATCTTATTACAAACTGATCCATGAAAACGTTATTCGTTATTATTTTTTTCTTCTCCAGCACAATTATATTGTAAGTAAAGATGGTCAGAGGATGCCGACAAAGTGTCGATGAGGCCGCGCTAACGCACCGTACAAGCTATAAAATCGTATTATGGCTGTTGTTTAATTCATTCTCAACGCATTCATTAAAATTTTAAACTAACGGGTCTCCAAAGATATGGATTATTATATTTATAGATTTATTTGGAATTCGTAATATTACGTTCAAGTATTTAGCCAATATTTTAAAGTAAAAAGAGTTTTTTTCTTTAATCAAAGTCATGACAAAAGCAGAGAAGAATATATATAAATTACGTTCTGAAATTGTCATATGACAATTGACAATCGTTCGCATAGTGCAGATGTTGTTGCTCTGTAGTGCGATCTACTAGGTATAGTTGCGAAATGTAAAAATGGATAATATAAAAGAACGTATATTTCAACACCTATCTAAACTGATATTATAAAAAATAATTTTTGATTGATCGTAGACGATTAGCGACCCGTCATGATTTCACACGAGTATTATGACATTATTTAAATGCTTATTATATATATGTCCATCAATTGATATATGAAAGGTGAAATATGTTACTACTATATTGATCAAAATAGGTTCGCAGTCACTCTATTGATTCTATATAGAGGTTTTGATCATTTTTTTGTTAATTCTAACCCTTAGACATTTGGTCTTTATAAAAAATTGTGACGATATCTTTATTTAGATCAGTGAAGTGACACGCACATGTGTAGGGACGGGTCAGTAAACAGATTACAATATTTACAGATACATTTTGAAAGTAAAGTATACTTTTGCTATCATTTTTTTATGTATTTATTGTTTTTTTTTGTATCATAATGGAGGCAAACGGACAGAGGGCTCATCTGATGTTAAATGATCACCGTCGTCCATAGACACCAGCAACACCAGAGGAGTCGCAAGTACGTTGCCAGCCTGTGTTTTGAATGGGGGGAAGGGAGAGTAGAGGAAGTTGAAGGGAGAGGACAAGTGAGGGGAAGGGGGAGGTGGACCTCCGGCACTCTTACTGACTGAACGAAAGGCAATAATGCAACCACTGACACTTTACGTCGGTTTTCTGTGAGAGGGTGATACTACCCCGGACGAGCCGACCCATTCATACTGAAACCAGTTATAGCTTCAACGTGGGTCTACCACCTACAAAATATATTTATACATAAATTATATTATTAGATAGTAATATAAACAGACGAAGTCGCGATTGTTAACTAGTATATAATATTTTTGTAAATACGTTGACTATTACAATCTACTGAGGGTCATACAATGATATCTGATAAGTAACTAAGTAATTTTTACTTGTGTACACAAGTAAACTCAATAAGATACGTTTAATTTATGCAAATCATAAATTCATACTGAAACCTTAATCTTAGTGTCATATTTGATAGCGTATTCAGATATTGCATCGACGGGCGTAGTTTCGAATCCTAGCAAACTGAGTGGGAGCTTCGTGATGCGTCATCAAAGCATAGCAGGGTCGTAAGACTTGTTCTAAGTCCGTTTGGCTAGCTATCACTGTCAAGTTGGAAATCTGTCGCCGAGCACTTGTTGGTGTGTTCTGGCAGCTGAACTTGAGAAAGTCGCCTCTAGTCTTGGCGAATATACCATACTAACCCCTGCCCGTGTCTTCGCCCGCGTAGAACAGCTACTTTGGTTTAAAGCTACAAGCTCTCAAGAGGAAAAATAAAATCCCGTTTTCGAAACATTCTTCATTGGTGCTCCGCTCCTATTGGTCTTAGCTTACATAAATGAGCTATTGAAAGAACACTGACAACTGACTACTGAAAGAACATTGAGCACTGAAAAAGTAAAAGGTTCAGCGTGGCTCTACCACCTATTAAATAAAAAAAGATTAGTAGGTCTTCTAACAAATATTAGTGCTTATCTTATCTTATCTTAATACCTTCAAACGTGCAATTCTTGTATATTTTTATATTGTTATATATTCAGGATCTCGGTAAACAGTAACAGCGCTTTCTGTGAAACTTAAATATGTATGTGGTTTCGGGGACAATAAATCACTCTAGCTTTCATTCATAGAAAACTTTTTATCTGAGTTTTCAGGTAATGAAAAATATAGATAGAATTAAGGTAAATTTCGCCACCGCTGTCAAAACAAAAAAAGAGCTCAGATGGAAATCGGCAGCTCCGAAAATCCGTTTAACCCCAGTTCGAATCCGAGTGACAGCAAAAGATATATCCTTTTTTTTAATGTTAATTTAGTTAGGCAAACCTAACAGCTATTTTAATTTAAAATTGTTTTTTTGAGAACCAAGCCAGGCTCGGTCGTCCAAGTACTTATAGTAAGTAATGTATACAACTTCTTAAACTAAGCCTCTTTGTACAGATAAAATAAATTGTAGAACTTTAATATTCGTACTAATGTTAATATTTCAACAGAAAGTCCGTCGAAACCAAGTAGCATCAGAACAAGGAGCTCCGGGTTATGCTAATTGATGTAACAAAACAATTCACAGATGAGTCTTTATGTACGTAAGCCTGTTGTTGCTTAAGCTAGTCCAAAGTTTTGTATCTGAATCGTTTAGTTAAAGGTTGTGTATACACTAGGGATTTAAGTTTGTTAAATACTTAACTCATTCAATTTCTTTTAGTACAGCTATGTTATATTAATATAATATAATGTGTTATCTCCAAACTGTGAAATAAAAACGATCTTATGTTTCTCTGGAAAGAGAGGAGTGTTATTTGAAACAATAATTTGATTTTTCTTAAATCTTAATATTACAATGAGTACAATGCTACCCTGGAAAGAGAAACTACATCTAAAGCTATAATATCATTACAATACAGATTACTTATACACTACTACATTTTTTGTATTTCTCAATAAAACATTCTTAACACTTACTAACAGTTATCAGTGACGTTTGTTTATGCAGCCAGCGCCATCTTGTCGTATTCTTGCTTAAGCTGTAATTACGTGGATCCAGGAGTTTTTGGCGGGATCTTGGTCTGTCATGTAGTGGATTTTATATTTTATTCATAATCTTGTGTTATTTGACTCTATATTTTGTAAATTTGGTGGTGTTTTACGTAATATAGTTAGTTTATTGTGCGTAAGTGAAGTGAATGGAAAATAATACCACGGAGCATGAAATTCTGAGGTGCCACAAAAACTCCCAGGAAGGTTCTAACAAGGGATCCACCATCTTGTTAGAATATTGACTCACACGACGCCTAATATTGAAATGATCGCACGACGCTTGTAATATTATTGACTACTCGACAATGGCAGTAATAATCTGAAAGATTGATTGCCAAAAATAAAGTGAAAAAAAAAAAAATTACTATGAAAGATTATATGTCGCAGAGGTGCAAATGTTAAAATTGATATGTAGTGTAGCCTAATCGGATAAAATTGTGAATGAGTATATCAGAGAAAGTTTGAAAACAGCACCAGTGACAGAGACGTTGTATTAGGTTGACATGCACTGAGCATATTACGAAGAGTTTTGAGTATGAATGTGTACGGATATAGGACCGAAAAGGGTATCGATGGTTTGCGTGAAAAATGATATGGGAAAACTGATAAGGTGTGAAATGTGAATACGGAGATGATATCTGAGAGGTAAGAATGGAAAAGAATGTTGTGCTGGCCCTACTTAGGTTTTTTTTTCATAGGAGTTCATGTTAAGTGATCACCACCTTGCAAGAGAGTCGCAAGTGCTTTGCCAGTCTTGTGTTGGTGGGGGAAGAGGAAGGGAAGAAGGAAGGGCAAGGGGAGGGTAGGTGGGTCTCCGGCGCTCTCACTGACCGAACGAAACGCAACAATGCAACCATTGTTACTTCACGTCGGTTTACTGCGAGAGGATGGTACTATCCTCAAGCCGACCCATTCATGCTGAAGCCAGTAGTAGTTTCAGCTTGGCTCTACCACCTACTGGTGGGATAAGGGTAAAAAATGACCATGATGAAATACCCAACGCTTTCAGTATTTCTCTTTATGCTTCGCTTTAATACCTCGATGCCATTATTAATGTTAATTAATAGATAAATCTTTGTTATTTTTAATGTTGATTTTGAAAATAAAAAAGGCCCATGATACTCGCTGATAAGTGTAAAAATGAAATAATTTTTCAAATCGGTTGTCTTTTTAGTTTATCCCTTACAAAATATCTTCTATTTTCTTTGTATTTTAGATAATTATTGATTAAATTTATATATTACAATTTAACACAAAAAGTATTAAAAAAAATGAATGGAAATACAGGTCAACAGTTTTATGTCAAACTAGCTTTCCTTACGATTCCATTCTAATGTGTTGTTTGAAATTAATATACACAAAAATGGATTTTTTATAATATGATAGGATCAGTATGTCCTTCTTGAGATTCCTGTTTAGAATTTAAAGATTTTTGTTTAAAATTAAGTGCGGTCAACTGAAAACTTTTGGCGTCAAAAGGCAACAAAACAGACATACTTAGTTTTGGCTTTATACTACTAATAAATATTACTATCATTATTTTTTTATATTAAACAGAAAATCAAGTATTCATTATAACACACAAGAACTCTTTTGAAGCTTGTTAGAATTATTCTTTCAAATGTCAACATACAGATAAACAATCGACAGAAAAAGAAACAATTGCATGCAGACGAAGTTCCTAGCAAAAGTTAGTGAAATATAAACTAATTTGATACAAAGAAACACGCAAGCCATTAACCGCCAATAATCAATTGGAGTTTTCGATTCAATGATTGTACTCCTTATGTCGGATATTCAAGAAACGGACCGCTTTTTACGACATTATCTGCAACTAATTTCGCTTAAGACATGCCAATGATTGACCATTTTATGTTAAGCTTGCAGTTTCTTAAGAAAATCGTGTACATTTAGTTTTTTTTTTAAATTAAACTTCGTAGGGAAAATATTCGTTGCAAGTTATACATTATGCGTTAAATGTTAGGTAGGTATATATTTCTGTGTGTATGCTTGTCCGTCTGAGGCTATTCGTATTCAAAATTTAGTAGGAGGTAGAGCCACGCTGAAACTATTACTGGATTCAACATCAATAGGTCGGCTCGCCCGGAGTAGTACAACCCTCTCACAGAAAACCGACGTCAAGTAACAGTGCTTGTATTGTTGTGTTTTGTTTGGTCAGTAAAAGCGCCGCAGGCCCACCTTTCCTCACCTTCCCACTCTGCTCTTCTCTTCCTCCACCTACCTTAACATAGGCTGACAACGCACCTGCGACTCTCCTAGTATTGCAAGTGTCTCTGGACGGTGGAGATCACTTAACATCAGGTGATCCACCTGTTCGTTTGCTTTCTATGATATAAAAAAAAAAACAAAAAAGTAAATGTGTAATTAGGTATTTTATACTATATTATATATATATATATATATATATAATCTAAAGAGTTTCACTTCTTCTACATGTACACACTGGCACGTACTGCTTTTTATTTGATTAACTGTTTTTCTACAATTATTTTAGGTATTGAGCTATGAATTTTGCTATGAATTGCATTCAATTCTAATAAATAATAATTTAAGGTCTATCAGGTTGGATGGAAGTTTGTTACTCTTTGACGCATAAACCATTTAAAGAATCTTTGAAAAACCTTACAAATCCTAGTAATATAAAAGCTATAATTGATGAAAAAAAAAGTTTTTCTTTCTTTGTCTAGGTAACAAAAAAAGTAAAACTGATTAGTTATGCTATCTGATAATATAGGTTGGTATAATATATCTCTCTGTATGGTGTATGGCGTCATCATTTATAAAGTTTAGGTATACAGACGAAACCAGAAGTGTGCTATGACAAATACTTTTGAAGCAAACACACGACTTCATTACCAAACTTTGCCACAACGATTTGTATTCTCTCGTAATTTCTCAACTAAATATCAGTCAGTTTTGTATTTAATGAACGTCGAATCTTGTCTACGATATCTTCTTCAAAGCATAAGTTCACAAATTAAACTGTAATTAATCTATATGTATAAATAAGATTAAAGTGTTTTTTGTTTTTGTTTTCTTTTTTTACGTGGGGAAATCCCTTATGTTCGGCTTGCACGGACTAAAACTCCACGGTGTACCGACAGACCGTAGTGCTGGGGCGGCAAGTGATCGTGCTAAGCTATTCCCCTTAGATAGCCGCCCCAATGGACCGCCCGGCGGAAGGTGGCCGCCGGGCTCTTACCTATAGAGAGGCAGCTGGGTACACAACAGCTGCCTCCCCTCGTCCGCCGGACCTGTGTAATTAGGGATTGAGCCCCCCGACTACATCTCCTCAGGTCCGGCTACGGTGCCAGGAGGAGTTGGGCAAAACGCCACTTCCTCCTGCCGATCCTTCGTTGGCGAAGACGGCCACTGAGGGGGTCCGCCTCGCGGGCCCTCTCTGCCACCTTATTTTGCGAGATGACTTCTTCGCAGAAGGAGGCTACTACTCGCCACACCTGCTCGCTGCCGAGCATGGACGAAACTACGCTCGGTAGCGACAAATCCTCCCCCACCACCGCCGCCAGAGTTCGGCGCTCCACCTCCCACGCAACACACTCAGAGAGAGTGTGCTGCGCGGTATTCTCCTCAGCGCCGCACTCATGGCAGGCGGTGGTCGGCTCCCTACAAGTGATCCGGTGCAGGTACCACCCGAAAAAGCCGTGTCCGGTGAGTACCTGCACCATCCTGAACGTCAGGGAGCCACACTCCCTCCCAAGCCACTCTCGCAGGACCGGGCGGACGGTGTCGACGGTGTACGTTCCGTAGCGCGCGTCCACCAGGTCCTGCATCCACCTCTGGACTGCCACTTCCCGCAACTCCCGCCTCTTACACTCTATCTCCCTGGGAGCCGGAGGCTCCCCTCTACGCTTCCTCGCCGCCGTGAATTCGTACACGATGGCGAGAACTCCTGCCTCCAACTCTCAGGGAAGGGAGCCAGCGAGCGCAAATGCCACCGCCGAGGACACCGTCCGGTACGCCCGGATTGCCCTCAGTGCCACCGTGCGCTGCACAATGTGGCAACCCGGCACCCGGCCCCCCAATATTGGTAAGCAACCAGCCGAGTGCCGACGCCGCCCTTGCGATCCACGGCCCGAGTCCCACAAAGTGAGGCTCGAACCGCCA
The DNA here is from genome assembly GCA_014332785.1 of Antheraea mylitta. Classification (NCBI taxonomy): domain Eukaryota; kingdom Metazoa; phylum Arthropoda; class Insecta; order Lepidoptera; family Saturniidae; genus Antheraea; species Antheraea mylitta. The sequence continues at coordinate 9,270,986 of JACEII010000025.1, read as the reverse complement.
GCGCCCGTCCAGGGTGAAGCCTAAGTACTTCTTGTGGGCCCCCACCCTGATCCGGGCACCCTACACCATTATGTGGGCCCCAGGTGGTGGCCCCCGCCGAGACCCATGAAAAAGTATGGCCTCGGTCTTCTCGACGGCCACCCTGAGGCCCAATCTCCTTATGCGCCTGACCACGAGGGTTGTGGTCATCGTGGCCAGGCGCTCTACCTCCTTCCATTCCCCCCACCCGGGCTATGACAAGTGTGTCATCCGCGTAACAAATTAGGCACGTTCCATATGGGAGCACGCCGCGAAGCACCCAGTCGTAGCCCATGTTCCACAGGAGCGGCCCCAGGACCGACCCCTGGGGAACCCCCCGCCTTGTAGCCCGCAGAACCATCCGTCCGTTGCCGTCGACGTAGGCGACCTGCCTGTTCTCCAGGTACGCCTCCAACAACCGCCGCAGGTACGGCGGCATTCCGAAATATCGGAGAGCCTCCCGTATGACACCGTGCGGCAGGCTGTTGAAGGCATTGGCGATCTCTAAGGACACCGCCAAGATCCTCTCCTCTTGGGAGGTCGCCCCCGGCGACAGAGACTTTAGCAGGCACAGGGCGTCCACTGTAGAACGCCCTGCCCGGAAGCCAAACTGCGCGTCCGATATATTCGGCCCCACTCCCTTTAGGTGCTGGATGACTCGGAAAGAGACGACCCTCTCCAGCACCTTCCCGACGTCGTCCAGCAGGACAAGGGGCTGATACCCGGACGCGCAGTCCAGAGGGCGGCCCTCCTTCGCCATAAGGCAGAGCCGTCCTAACTTCCAGAGCTTCGGGAACTGCCCGACCGCCAAACACCGGTCGAACAGCTCCCGAAGCCACCCCCCATGTTTGCTCAGTGCAAGTCCGAGCACCCGACCCGGGACCTCGTTCGGGCCGTAATTGATTTTGACGTGCCTTTTATCATGATACATAGAGGTCTTTATACAGTATTATTTAGTCTATATACCATTAGGTACGCCCTTTCCATATGACGTAAGTAAGTTATAATGATACTATTTAACAGAGCTAATATAAAATCGGTACAAGTGTTACAATAATGACAAAATTGCAATAAAAAATAAAAGACAATCCACAATTTGTTCTAGAAAATATACGTAGTTTCTGTGAAGCACGAAATAGTTGTACATAGAGATATTATGCTAAACTTTGATTTAATAAAAAAAAATATAGTAATTTTAATACTTAATTGAGATACGTTATATATACACGTTCTACATAGTCTAGTACTAGTAATAGACATCGGAAAAATTTGTTTTTACAGGCATTTAAAATCCAATAACATTAAAATACTCTCTTAAACCAATAACCAAAAAACTATTTGACAAATCAGCATCAAAGAATCAAAAACACTTTCTCCATTTTAGGCCTTACTTAATATAACCATGGAATAGTTAAAATGGCCGTCAGTTTTTTGAAAAAGTTTGTCATTGAGAAGAGTCGTCAAGAAACAACAAGTTTTATACAAACTCACAAGTATAGTATATAATAAAATTTAGAATAGCGAAATTAATAGCATATACAGCATACTATTCTGTTGTGAACTCGGCGCATATCTAGCTGGCTATCTGTCGACTGACCCACCCTTATAAATAATAGTGGTAAGGCACACCCCACCCCCCCAAGGGTAGCTACTCCCCGGATCTCATTTCCAAATTGCATTTCTGAACCGAATCTCGACTTTGATATTTGGTTTAATGAACAGATTTTATACTATAATCATAATGTTTTAAAGTTGTTATTACGTTGCAAGTTAACGTTGCTTAGTTTTAAGTTTATAATGTAAATAAGGGGGTAAGTTATACAAGCACTAAGTTGTATAATGAGATATGATAATAAACGCTTCGGTTGAATATTGATGCCAGAGAGTTAGGAATGCGGTTTGCGTGTTTATTCATCTTGTGGTATAATTAAATAATAAATAAATTCTTCACGCCCTATAATTATTTGAGAATTACTTAAATACGCTTGAATTTTATGGCAATACATAATTAGTGTTTATCGTTTAGTAAAAAAAAAAAATGTTTTCAAAGATTAATATTTGAGGCAACAAACTATACATCGAAAATAACAAGTCTAACTCTAAGAGGGCCTTACGTATTTCAAAGTTCAAATCTTGATATAATCTTATTGCTCTTATACAATTAATTAAGACGGCAAATTAAAATCGTTAAAGACAATAATCATAAAAATCCTAAACAAAAAGTTAGATGTATTAATAGACAAACAACTTGCCACAGCTTCGCATGCACAGTAGTCCGGTGAAGCTGTTAAGACCTTGCTAGGGCAATAGCGTAGTCAGTTCGAGAAAAAAAAAATTCGCATGCGTGCAATGTACTAATGCGGCTCCATTAGTGTCAATACAAATTGGACACGTACGAAGTTATTACAAAAAATTTAAACACGTATTGAATACTTGCTTTAAAAAGGTTACGTTTCAAATGCACCGCGCTCGCTGAATGTTCGCCATCTTGCTCTTTTGTCTCGCTTTGGTTAAGTTAGGTTAGACTTGCGGTGCATTTAGTACGAAGCCTTTTAAAAGTAAGTAGTTAATACGTATTTCACTTTTTTGTAATAACACCGTAGGTGTCTAATTTGCATGGACACAAATGGTTTCACATTAGAGTAACATTGTGTATGCGAAGCCGAAATCTCTCGCTAGTGTATTAATAAAGGTAACCTTTTGTAAAATCGTAAAATAAACATCAAAGCCACACATACCAAGATATATTCTATAGGTATGTATATCGCTGAAACACGCAAAGATGAATCACCCGCTGATATTATTCTGTGCACAATTATCGAGCCTCGCCTAGTACTTACATCAATTAATTGTTATGACTGCTCATTTAAGAATAAGCTAAGAGATAACTTTGTATATACAAAATTATAAGATCAATCACATTAATTATTATATCTACTACATATAACCCGGTTATACTGTGTGTCTTATATTGATTTACTTTTGAACTACTAAAGCGTCCATAGTAAAATTTTGCATACACATTGATCGGGATATATTGCAATAGACTTAAGATACCTTTTATCCCGGAAAATGTATTGTTCCTGAAGGATAAAGCAAATCTATATTAACGTCAACGGAAGAAAATGGTATATAAAAAAGGTTAACAATTAGTCTAAATAATAATATAACATACAAAAGAAGCACTTACAGAAGAACTCTAATCTCTGCATGTCGGTCTGATATGAAAAGTAGTTTTTTTGCATTTTACGATTCGATCACCGAGAGTCACTATAGTTTATCTAATACCATACTACGGACCTTAGGAGCGGAGTAATTATCACATAAAATATACTTCACTGTGCACGCTTATATCAGAGAGTCGCGGGCGGTAAAAAAGAAACGCGAGCGAAACCGGTATATATATTATTGTAATAGAATTTAAATCGAACTCTTTTCTGTATTACCAATTACACTAATTAAATTTTGTTTACCTATCTAACAAAGGAACTTAGGTAGAGGTGACGTTTGTAGACTATTATTTAAGTTATACTTCTTTTGGAGCGTTAGGGAAAAATGATGAGAGTAAATTTTTACGATGCGCGCGCACACTGTCACGAAAAACCGACACCCTGGAGTTAGCTACAGTCAACATTTTGTTTCTTTGTATTTGTTGTTTGTATTTCTTTCTATTAAAACTTTCAATGTATGAAATACCTTTTTTCTATTGTTAGTGTCGTTTTTTCTACAAACGTAGAATAAGGCGAAAAATAAATTTTTTGAAAAGATTTTTATCTTGTTATGCCAAAGAAGTATAACCTCTAAAGCGTGTACATAAGTACACATACACTTTTTTACTTATTCCTAGAAACTTCCAACATTTTTTTTTTCAAACATCTAAAAAGTTCATCTATAAGTAATATATACTAATATTATAAAGAGGTAAAGTTTGTGAGTTTGTGACGTTGTGATGTTGTAGGGGGTAATCTCAGGAACTACATGTCCGATTTGAATAATTCTTTCAGTGTTATATAGCTCATTCATCGAGAATGGTTATAGGCTATATATCATCACGCTAAGACCAATAGGAACGGAGTACAGATGAAAGATGTTTCAAAATGCGGGGTGGTAGAGTTTTACAGTCCGACTGGGTCGCAACCACCATGTATATTGCGAAAAAGCCCCTAATAGTGATTCGCTTCTACGGGTCGCGTTTCGGGATCAGCCTGTGCATATCCAGCTTTTTACAGGCCGGCATGATAGTGGCGACCGGCGATGGACAGTGTGTCAATCGGTGGTCGCTATTATTTTTGGATTGTACTATGCTTACCATCAGGCATAGTGCAGTCACTTTGCTGTGCTACAATAAAAAAAAAATCGGGATGTTTTTTCCTTTTGAGAACGCGAACGAAGTCGCGAGCAGAGGCTAGTAATGTAATATATATGTAAGAAGATTATATATGTTCTACCAAGTATGCATTTATTTTATTGGTTTTTATTCACACGTCAATGGTGAAATGTGTCTCTAATCTAAACTAATATATAAAGCTGAAGAGTTTGTTTGCTTGTTTGTTTGGTTGAACGCGATATTCTCAAGAACTACCGGTCCGATTTGAAAATTTCTTTCAATGTTAGATAGCTCATTTATCGAGGATGGCTATAGGCTACATATTATCACGTTACAACCAATAGGAGCGGAGCACTAATGAATGTCTCAAAATCGGGATATTTTGAGATGTTCCGCTGCGTGTTACCGTTAGTATTATAGACGTTTTAATTATACATGGTACGCAAACATTTCCAAAGTTTATTCTGTATTACTATTCAAAAAGTTTAATAGTAATAATATTCGTCCAATAAGATAGGCGAAGGAATTAATCCATACTGCCAATTCTGAAGTTATCAACATAGATAGTTATTAAGTATGTATTCTTTAGCCAGTTTTCTTTTTTGTCCAAATTAATTAAAAGGTGTAAGCGTCAAACCCTCTATATAATATTTCGTAAATTTTTATCTTCTTAATTTTGAAGACCAAAGAATTCATGCTCCCTGGTATTATTTTCATTCATTTCACTTATGCACAATAAACGAACCATATTACATAAACGCCACCAATTTAACACAATATAGAGTGAAGTAACACAAGATATGATGATGAATAAAATATAAAATCCACTGCATGACAGACTGGAATCTCGCCAAAAACTCCTCAAAAAGTGTATTGTACGTTAGTTTTGTTCCTAATTTTTGATTTGTGATATATTACATACTATAAAAATAAAGTGTGTGTGTATATAATATTAAAATAACCACTTTTTGGCGAATACATATATGTGTGATGCTACAAATATCAACATTTTTTTAATGCTGTCGATATGTCTGTTTGTTTATTTGTTCTGTGTAATCTCTGAAACGGCTGGACCTATTTGAACGGTTTTCTTCTTTGACTTGCTTCACTTGAACAGCTTCACCGGACTACAAGTAATATTTGAACGGGAATTTTACGGGCAAATAACTGACTATTTAGCTGTTTATATGTGATTTCAATTACAGCAACGTATATCAATAACTTAATTATATCGACAATATGGGCATATTATATCTATATAATAAAATATTTAACACATATTCTTCGATAATGTATAGCTTAATATTTTTAATACTTTCTTATATAGTATAAGTGAGCACTGAGGATGGTATATAGTAGTTTAAAGTTCCAAGTATGTGGCTGATGATAAATCCCATCCCATTTGACACACTGTTAGTATTCACATATATAATGTACACGTTACCTGTATATGATGTGCGTCTCGTACTTACAAATATTTTTGAGCGAGTATTTCTGTAACTTACACATCTAATTACAATTGTACATTTATTTAATATATTTAAAACGCGTGCGAAGCCGCGGGTAACAGCTAGTGTTATATATGGCACCTTTTTTGTAAGTTTGCTAAAACTATCTCACTATTTAGACTATAATTCACCTTATGACCAATACATATTTGAAAAAATATATTAATGACATTAAAACATCGGTAAATTAAGCATATACTAGAAAATAAACAATAGCCTGTGCAATTAATACTTTTATGGCAGCGCCTAAATGCGTCTGTGACTACATCTCAGCCTATTGTGCTCTCGACTTCTCTGTAAGGATTGATTCAGAAAATTAGACGACTGATTCAGAGGTGTTAGATTATGTGTCATGAATATTTTTACAAAATTATTTATTTCAGGATTTTAGACGTATATCCAAAAAACACATTTACGTAGGAGAGTGCTGGAAATCCTTACTAATATTATAAAAGCGATTTTTTTTTTGAACTGACTACGCTATTTACCTAGCAAGGTCTTAACAGCTTCACCAGACTTCTAAGGCGAGCGCTTAAGGAACTTAGTCGATTTTATTTGACAATTAGCTCAAGGGTGCACGGCACACCTCAGCTTGGACTGTTGTTTGATACATGCGATTCGCGACTTATTTGAGTTCCCAGTGGTAAAGTAAAGAGTAGAGGGTGAATAGAAAATAGTACTGTATTCAAGGGATAGCTCAAATCTACAAGGAGGCCCACCTCTCCTCACCTCCTCATGTCCCCTCCCTCAACACAGGCTGGCTCAGACAGGCTTGCTTTAAGTCAAGCAAACCAAAGTCAATATCAATTATGTAACGCGAGAAAGTGATATGATTTTAAAAACATGAAATTTTGCATACACTTTGTCAGTAGTATAGGAAAGAGTATTGTTCCAGAGGAATAACTAAAATCTACATTAACTCTGTAGTCCGGTGAAGCTGTGAAGGCCTAGTTAGGCCAATAACGTAGTCAGTTCAAAAAAAAAACAACTCGAGCGAATCAGTGTGTAAATGCTATGTACGCTATCTAAAGCTATGAAATATAAAAATCTTTTAAAAACAAAATGATCTATTAATTCAGATAAACACTTATCTTGTAAATTAAGAAAGCTAATTAATCAATAATTAATTAATTATTGCCATTGTTTTTGGATTGTACTGTGCTCATCATCAGGCACAGTGCAGTCAATTTGCTTTGCTATAATAAAAAAAGGTAAAGCTAATTCTAATTATGTTTATGGTGATCGACTGTAATTGATGAAGAATGTGCACTGACTGATTATCTTCAATTTTTATTTTCAAATCTTGAACGTAAATGATGTTTTCTAATTTGAATTGATTATTGAATAAATGTGTTTTATTTTGCTGTATCAGAGTCGTATTCTTTCCTAGAGATAACATTTTAATTATGTGGCAGAGATGTTAAATCTATTTCACGTTATCCATAAACATTAATTTGCCTGAAAAAATCTTATAAAGTCAGTAGTCAATTCTGTAAATAAGCGGAAGGTTACGAGAAATGCCAGAGAACTCAGATCTCCTACAACACTTTATTCTTAATTAGATTTAAATTAAACCCGGAAAGTAGTTGCCAAATTCATTAAAACAATGTAGTTTTTGTCGTTCAGGATGTCTGATACGAACAATTAAGCGATTCAAGCGCTGCTTACAGCGGTGCCCTCTCGTAAAATCTGCATAAGAAGCCAGCCGTGAGGCAGACGACTTGTGGTCGCTGTTCTACAGTGGAGCAAGAAAATCTTTAAAATTATTTATTTTCTTAAAAGTAATTATAATTGTATCTCACTGTGGTTGAAACTTTTAAAAACAAGAAATAATACAGTGAATAGTACGTCAAGATTTTTGCTTGATTTTTTTGTCTCAAGTCTAATCATTTATATTTATTCGTCGTAAACTTGTGTTATAGGTGATGGATACATTTTAATTGGTAAATGGTTTGGTAATAACACCAAACATGAATTTGCATATGTCACAAAAACTTTCTAGACATTTCCAACAAGACGGCCACCATATTTTTAATATAATTTATATCGCATGATAATAGCAGTAATAATATACAATAGTGAGAATTATTTACTAAACAAGGAAAGAAGAAGTAATGATGTATATCATATTCTATGAATAAATTTATAAAATCCTGTAACTTATCGTTAAATGAGTATTAAAAAAAAGACGTAAATAATACTTCAGCTGATTATTGTTGAACTGCAAAATAAATCATAGAAAATCATCCAATACATAATAATGTGTAGTAATCCAATACATGGTGAATCCTAAAAATAATAATCTATATTTTAGTGATGCTATATATATATATAAATGCGATCCATGCGAAATTTGTCATAAATGTTTCTTGGCTACTTATTTTTTGGATTCGGGTCAACCCATTATAATTTCCTTTAATGCCCAACGAGATGAGCGGGTTTCAAAGCTAGTAAAATTAAATTACTAAAATGAATTTAATAATGCGAGGACATTGTAGAACGTTTTGGCCCGAAGACTCATTACAACGGTTCCAGATTATTGTTTCAAGTCCATACAATGCGACGGGACGCAAGTTCGCGCCCCGTCTTTGTTGTTTCCAATTGTGTCGACACACGAATATTTTAATGAGGTATATTTTATAAGTTCTAATTTTTTTTCTTAGTGCCTCAATGTCTTGTAACCAATTAATACATACAGTTGGATGCGTCTAACAACATTTGTAAAATAACGCATTATGTAAGGTAATACAATGGTCGCAAACAATACAGCGTAAATTTCATAATACACTATACTTTAAAGTTATTTAGTGGTACTCATTTCTTGTCTTGGTTATTTTTGCAATAATATTATATTTAAATAGCTGAATTCTAAGCTTCTTTTGTTTTTATATCAGTGGGTACTATGTGCTTTATTTTTATTTAACGGTTTGCTTAATAATACCCTGGTACGTTGAATAGGTTTTAATAATCTTTTCAACAAATAATACGTGAATATTAAAATACAATTATTTCTGTCTAAAATCTTCGTCAATAATAATTAATTAAAATTTGTAAATAAATAGTTGATTGAAGAAGGCGTTACTTTGCGGAAATCCATAATTAAATATTATAGTGGACGCTACTTTGTACTAAACTTCCTTTCCTGGCGAAAGTGTAAAGTAGGGACCACTGTAATATTTATGTAAATAAATATATATTCCACATATGCTACCTCGATCTATCCCACAGGATCAGTATAATTTTTTCAGCTTGATAAGTACCCTGTATTTTTCATGAACTCTGATAATGTGTATGCAACATTTCATGGTAATCGGTTGAGTAGTTAACGTTGCGTAAAAGCGTAATTAAAAAACAAAATCAACTTCTCATTTATAATATCTCTAGAAATGATAAAATATACATTTTTTCAATGTCTTCAGTAACAAGAACGTGTCGGAAACAATGGGAAACGGGAAACTATTCGCTGATGCGCTATTTGGCGACAGTAAGTAATTTACAGCTCCAGCTTCATTGTGTTTGCTGGAGTAATGTATTGCTTTATTACACATATATAGGTTTTAATGAGCTCATATAAATGTTTATACATATGCCACGTCTATACTCTTCTGTGGTTTACACATACATTTAAATATACCTATCTTAATACTCTTCAAGCGTTCTTACTTTTTTTTTTCGAAATGACTACGCTATTGACCCCGCAAGGTCTTAACAGCTTCACCGGACTACTAAGGCGAGCGCTTAATGCACTCACCCGATTTTATTTTGGCAACCAGCTCAAGGGTGCACGGCACAGCTCGCCTTGGCTGTTGCCTGTTGCATGCAAAATCGCGACCTATCTTACCTAACCTAGCTAACTATTCATATATGTATGAGTTGTTGAAACGTATATGTGTACCAAGCATACACGCCTCAACAACTCCTAGCGTTCTTACAAAATGTTGTATTTTGTATGTAACTCACATATCAAACAACTAGGGCTGTCAAAATTTGCATGCGACTTCCTTTTACACTGTAGGTAAGCATTAAGGATTTTTGGAAAATCAATGCCTAAGGTGGTGAGATAAAGAGTCAAACATAATTATTGCATAGAAAACGTTTACGAAATCGCAAGAAACTATTGGTATAATATAAACGATTCAACGGTATACAAGACAAATAATCAAGAAGGAATTTACGTCGGCTATAATTTGAGATAATTTATGTCTAAGATTTTAGATTAAAAATAATTATAGAGCGTATTTAATAAATATCGAGTTATTAACTATAAGTATTTCTCTAAATATTATTGTACACTTCGTAAGTAATACTAACATGGTGATTGTTAGGCGTATATAATCTATGCTTTAAAATATATATCTATACTAATATTATAAAGAGGTAAAGTTTGTGAGTTTGTGACGTTGTGATGTTGTGACGTTGTAGGGAGTAATCTCTGGAACTGCTGGTCCGATTTAAATAATTCTTTCAGTGTTATATAGCTCATTCATCGAGAATGGTTATAGGCTATATATCATCACACTAAGACCAATAGGAGCGGAGCACAGATGAAAAATGTTTCACAATCAGGATGCTTTTTCCTTTTGAGAACGGCTGCGTGTTAATGTATCTATTCCACGCGAACGAAGTCACGGGCAGAGGCTAGAATCCTATACATATAATAAAAATATAAGTGTGTTTTTGACGGAATTTTAGTCTGTCATGTAGAGGATTTTATATTTTATTCATAACTTTGTGTTATTTGACTCTATATTTTGTAAATTTGGTGGTGTTTACGTAATATAATTAGTTTATTGTGCGTAAGTATAGTGAATGGAAAATAATACCACGGATCATGAAATTCTGAGATGACACAAAAACTCCCTGGAAGGTTCTAACAAGGGATCCACCATCTTGTTAGAATATTGACTCACACGACGCAATATTGAAGTGATCGCTCGACGCTTGTAACATTGACTACGTGATAATGGCAGTACTAATCTAAAAGATTGATTGTCAAAAATAAAGTTAAAAAAAGGGTAACGTGTCTGAATTTTTTAGATTTTTGCGGAAATATTTTTAGCAGATGTCTAGGAATGCGGAAGAAAATATATTTCAATAATTTTAGAAATGTCTGTCTGTCTGTCGACTTGTTTGGACACACATCATTGCTGAAGTACTGCGTTCACGATTAAACTTGACCAAGAAAATCATAAAAGCATACCCTTGGGTAATATTAAGCTTTTGTTTCATTAAAATCGATTCACTATGTAGTCCGGTGAAGCTGTGAAGGCCTAGTAAGGTCAATAGCGTAGTCAGTTCGAAAAAAAAACGGTTCAGTACGTTAACAGTTATTGCAATTTTGATGACAATGTGACTAAGTACGAGAGAAAAGAAGAAAAGTAAATATAATTAATACTTTTAGACGGTTTTATTAGCAGTGTTTTTACATATATTTTTAGGTACGCTAGTTTTATAAAAAATCAATTGGCGAATATATCTGCATAACTTCAGAACGGCTACACCTATTTGAGCTTATTAATTTTTTGTTGAATTTGTAATTATCAGAACCTAGGTCTGTATGAAATAAAATGTTTAAAAAAAGATGGAAAAGAAGAAAACTTTATTTAAAAATCACTATATAGAAAAGTTTCTGAGTTATTTTTTATGTCATAGGAGGTAAATAAACAGACGGGTCACCTAATGTTAGGTGATCACCGCCGTCTATAAAGACTTGCAACACCAGTGGAGTCGCAATTGCGTTGCCAACCTTTGTTTGGAAGAAAAGGTAAGGGGGAGAGGAGTAGGGAGGAGCGAGGGGAGGGGAGGTGGGCCTCAGGCGCTCTCACTGACCGAACGAAATGCAACAATGCAAGCACTGTTACTTCACGTTGGTTTACTGTGAGCGGGTGGTACTACTCCGGACGAGCTGAACCATTCATGCTAAAACCAGTAATAGCTTTAGCGTGGCTCTACTACCTACAGAATGAGTGAGTGAGAACCTGAGTAAATAAAACCGAAGATAGCAGTGAGATATTAAAAAAATATTGATACAATTGACATATTGACAATCACCACTTTATTTTATTATATGGATTTACTGCGAAATGTAGATTTGGTCTTATTTTATTCGTTACAACACCAAGGCGAAACTGAGACAGGTAACTAGTATATAATAGTATATAAATAAATTCAAAGATATTCGAAGAAATTTAAGCCAATATCTGAAATGGCTGCATTGCTTTTAATTAAACCCTTACAGGGAGAGAAAGGACTAAAATCATTATTTTATTTTTCTGACGTCTATGCCGTGAGTAAAACAATTTGTCAAATGTAATTCATAATCTTTAAAATGGTGATAAACTTCAAGTACGTAATTACAAAGTGATAAAAAATAAAAACATCCCACAATTAAACGAGATTAAAGATGAAAAGAACATTTTCACATAAACTAAGGCGGACGCTAACTTGTGATTTAGTGTTTTCAATATAAATAGTAACTTTTATAATTGCAAAACTTTTTAACGAGGTTTTAATACATATACGAAATGTAAAATACCACCCGACAAACATATATGATATTCCTATTGGTTGCAATATAAGTAAAATTATAAATAAAAACCAATACACCGTTCATTCAGAAGCAATATCAAATAATAAATTAATTCAGTAAGTAACAAGCTCTTAAACAACTCAGAATATAGTCTCAACGCGGCAACGGTCACTCGTGTAAAACTATAAAACTCTGGTAGGTATCCCACTCTACGGGCTGAGTACTGCCGTGATATATGGGACCACCGCGCCGTCCGTCCTTACGGCACCCGTCGTTACTACGTATATATACAGAGTGGATAACAAACTTTGTACTAATAATTTTAGTGTGTCGTTTATTTTCTCCGTCGGGGTATTAAATTCTTTAAGTTCACTGATTTATTCCATATCTAATAAAATAAAGAACCTAAGAAATAGCTAGTATTTAAAACTCAGATGCAGTAACAAAGCTCAAAATACAAAAGTAAGTATGGGCTGGTGTCGAATCTGCAATCTCCCGGCTTAATAGTATGGTTTATTAAAATTGTGATAGTCCAACGTTTTTCCTGCATTTCTGATTAATTATTTTCTGAGCAAATACACATTTGAAGTAAATCTTAAATTTAAAAGTGTTGTTTTAGTTGCATAATAAAACAATTAAAGTTAGACTCTCGCGTGGTAACATTGATACATCTTGTGCACAGAATAAATATGAAAGACAGTACGGAAACTACCTACACACGTTCGAAAACGATACACTCACACAAGCATACGCATCGACCAGAGATTATAAAAGGTACTCTATAGACAGCACTGCGAAAGCCGCTTAGGGGTCTCGTCGATGCGCATGTTCGGAAGAGTATGCCGGTACGAGCGTTTGTAGGTAGTTTCCATACTGTCTCTAATATTTATACTGTGTCTTGAGTTAACTTATTTTACTTTGGATAGATAATTGATATGGTATATTTATATGCCGTTCATTATAGATGGATGTAAAGGATATGTGATGCAGTTTTACAAAGAATGTAGAAATTATTTTTCTTCTATTTTCTTTCAATTGCCAATTAATGTAAAATAAGGGAAATCATTTATATTACTGCACTTGCCCTACAACTGATCAAGTAAATCAACTTGCCCTACGGTACCTGAATTGCAATTCACGTCTGATTAAATTAATATGCGTAGTTTTTTTTTAAATTATTGTAGAGTTACAGATTCAAGAGTTGTAATTTTTTAAAGTGGTGTATGTATTGTAGTGGGTTTATTTGGAAAATCATATCTAATTTAAAACTACCACTAATATATTATAATGGATAATTAATGTATTTCTTATATCACAATTTCTATATTTCTTTTTGTTTCTATTTTTTATTTTCTTCTACGTCATAAAGGTAAAGGTAAAACATGTCGGCTATTGGTGTCAGGTATTAGTTATTGGTGGTATATTTTTTTTGAAACTAGCTATCTGCTGTTAGCTTTACGCGTGACGTTCGTAATAACTTAGCCGTCTGACAACGAGCACAATGGTGCCAAGAACAGCTCACCTCTCAAGCCGTAGCTGTGTGGCTGTTAATTCCAACTAACGCGCATTAAACTAAGCTAACCAATGCAGGTGAATTATTTGGTTGATGACATGGATAAAATGTATTACTATTATTACATTATCTAAACAAACGTACAGTGGAAACAGCGTGAGTACAACTCTGTATAGATACCATTTTCTCCTAAACAAGCTTTTTGTGTTTTTCTTATTGAGCTCACGTAACCGAGTAGCGATGTTCAGTCGTACGCCGTTCACCGCCGATTTGTTGGGCCAACTACTCGTACGTTGGTCGTCTTTTGTTTGCCTGACCTTCACCTCCACTTGACCCGTTGAGTCGGTTTCGTTTTTGCTCGCTCCTTCTGCACCCCTTCATTGTTTAGAGGTGGCTGTATCCGCGGAGATTGTTTACCTTTATGTTGTGAATTTCGGATTATATTGAAGAGTGTGCAATGAACGTTTTGAGTTTATTAACGATTATGTTGGGAATTCGTTAAGATAATTATTATGATTTTTTGTCAAAGCTATTAGCAAAGTTTGAAAAATATTACTGCTGTATGTATTGTTAGCAATGAGGTACTATTTTGAACAAGCATGTTAATAGAGAACTGATAATATAGGCCTGAGGATTTTACACTCGCACCTAATTTGAAAAAAAAAGATAATCATAAAATATTTTTATGATAATCACATAATATAGTATTAAATTGTTTTTAGAAGCGATATATTGGCATAGGTTCGAATACTTACAAGTGACGCGGAGCTTTTGGTGAAAGAAAACATTATGACGAAACTATAACCTGTTTTTTTAGTATCAACCTCTAGTAGAACTTTTTTCACGAAACACTTATTATAGGTTTTTTTTTTCTATTGTATCATAGGAGGCAAACGAACAGGCGGGTCACCAGATGAAAAGTAATCTCCGCCATCCATAGAAACTAACAACACCAGAGGAATCGCAAAAGCGTTGCCAGCATGTGTTGGCGGGGAAGAGAGGGATGGGAGAGGGAGGGAGGTGGGCCTCTGGTGCTCTCACTGATCGAACGAAACGCAATAATGAAAGCACTGTTACTTCACGTCGGTTTTCTGTGAGAGGATGGTACTACACCGGACGAGCCGACCCATTCATGCTGAAGCTTTGTACCACCTTTTTTCTTTACGTGGGGAAATCCAGGTGACCGCCGCGCTTCTACCTATAGAGAGGCAGACTGGGTACACACCAACTGCCTCCCTTCGTCCGCCGGACCTGTGCAATGAGAAGATGAACCCCCCCCCCGGTCCATCCTCTCAGGTCCGGCTACGGTGGCAGGAGGAGTTGGGCAAAGCACCGCCTCCTCCTGCCGGGCCTCTGTTGGCGGAGACGGCCACTTAGAAGATCTACCTCGTGGGCACTCTCCGGCGCCTCCTTCTGCGAGATGACCTCCTCGCAGGAGGAGGCCATTTCTCGCCACGCCTGTTCGTTGCCGAGCATAGCGGAGACCACACTCGGCAGCGACAAATTCCTCCCCACCGTCGTCGTTAGAATGCGGCGCTGTCCCTCTCACGTAACACACTCGGAAAGCGTGTGCTGCGCGGTGTCTTCCTCAGCGCCGCACTTGTGACAGGCGGCCGTCGGCTCCCTGCAAGCGATCCGATGCAGGTACCACCCAAAACAACCGTGCCCGGTGAGTATCTGCATCAGTCGGAACGTCAGGGAGCCCCACTCCCTTCCAATCCATTCCCGGAGGACCGGGCGGACGGCGTCTACGGTATACGTTACGAAGCGCACGTCCGCCAGGTTCTGCATACACCTTCCAACAGCCCCCTCTCTCAACTCCCACCTCTTCGCCTCAATTTCCCTGGGAGCCAGAGGCTCCCCGCTACGTTTCCTCGCTGCCGTAAATTCGTATACGGCGGCGAGCACTCCAGCCTCCAGCTCCCAGAGAAGGGAGCCGGCGAGCGCAGAGGCCGCCGCCGAGGACACAGTCCGGTATGCTGACTGTACCACCTATGAAAAGTTAAGGTAAGTGTATTTAAGAGCCAGTCCCCCTCTAAGTTAAGAGTGTTTACTATCTGAGACCACATCGTATAATCAGGTGAGTGGTTGAACGAAAAAATATAAAAGAAAAATATTTGTACGATATATATAGATAACTAATAATAAAAATATCATAAATGTAATTAAAAAATATTTTAATCGTATGAATTTTAGATCAAAACATGCTAAATTTAGCAAAGCAAAATACAGTAACTTAATATTAGCGAAGCTTGTTCGTAAAACTCGTAATTCAAAATCGGCTTCACATTACAATTTGCACTAAATTTGTCATACAATAACGTTTGTATCTGAAAATTATTATTCAAATCGAACAACATTAATCAATGCGTCGATAAAAGAAAACGCTGGATAGACGATGCTCCTGCGCAGGATAGTGTTGGGAAAGTTGCTATATCGACATTATTTTCTTGTTATAATTTTATAATTACGTTGTTGAATACGTGGGTTCAACGTCGATGAAAAACTGTAATTGCCATAGCAATAACCATAATTTTCCTTTAAAAAAAAACAAAATTATATAAATAAAAAAAGGAATTATTTTTATTCGACTTATGAATAACAACGGTGGCTAGTCGTAAAATATTATAACGTAGTGATTAAATTAATTAATCTAATTTACAAATATTTTCTCTTTCATTTAACCCATTCGCGAAGATTCAATTCTACATCCAACGAAATTGTGTCCGGACACGCTAACCACTGAGCCAACATCGCTTCCATGCTTAATAGTGGTGTCCATTTAAAATTTAATACAGACACTACAGCTTACTATCTTCTTTCATCCATGTTGAACATTTACTTTTTAAATTATGAATCAAGACTGCATTTTAATAGACAGAGTGGTTAGTTTTAAATCAACATATTAATTCGTTTGACTATATTAACAGTTAAAAGGCTAACTTCTGAATATGTAAATAATGCCAATTGCAAATTAGTTATTTAGCATTTCCACAGTTAATATTCCCCTATTTATATACAAACATAGTTAAAATTGTTATTAATATTAGTTATATCGCATTACTAGTCGAATGATACAATGCACATGCTTTATACAAAAATTTTCTAAAATAATCATTGTGTTATTAATTATTATTATCTTCAGTAAATTGATGTATCTAAACTGAAACTTATAGAAAATATTTAAACATAAAATATATGTGATAGTTATAGTAAAATAAGAAAATTATTTATCTCTTAAAAATAAATTTATTAAAATCAAAACAATACCAACAAAGGTACAACACTAAAGTCGCAAAGTGTACTTCGATTTGCGTGAATATTTGCTAGTGTGTGTGCGTGAAAGCAACCACTGAGATAATGAACTATCAGAACTAATATATTATAAAGTTCATTATAAACAATTATTTATTGTTAGCGCATGTTTATTAATAAGGAGTCGGTACAGGCGGCTACTGTGCGTATGTTTATATATATATGAAATATTATAGGGTTGACGAATTTAATATCTAAAAGATAATTATAACCTTAAAAATTTAAAGATCAGTATGTATTAGAGAAATTAATCAAGTTGTAAATTTGTTATGTGGTGGGATAACAAAAAGTTTTTTTTCAACCAATCTTCTTTTTTTTTTATTGAAGCACGACATAGTGACTGCACTATACCTGATGGTAAGCATAGTACAATCCAAAAACCGTGGCGACCACGGAGAGACAGATCATCCATCGTCGGTCGCCGCTGTCATGCCGGCCATAATGACGAAAGTCACCTGGTACTGGATATGCACAGGCTGATCCCGAAACGCGACGCGCAAAAGCGAGTCACTATGACGGGCTTTTTCGCCATGTACATGGTGGTTGCGACCCAGTCGGGCTGTTAAGCCCTACCACCCCGCTATCGCCATTGCCTCGTTCGTTGATCAGCAGGGTGCACGTGCAGATGAGGTTGGCTTGGGTGTCTTAAGTCTTAAGATGTTACTCGACACCCCTTACACCCCTATTCTATTAGATCTATTCTAGTAGATTATAAATGCCATCGTCGAGTAGGTAATGATAGATATCCCAAGATTTTTGCGAATATTTCCATATTCTAAAAAAGAAAGCGGCCCTCTTGTAAGAATTTATTAAGGAGTTTTTGCGGCAAGCCAGAATCCATGCTACGTGGTATATTACTTCCCCATCCACTTCACTTGTGCACAGTAAACTTACCATATCACGTAAAACATCATCAATATTACAAAATATAAAGTCAAATTACACAAGATTATTAACAAAATATAAAAATCAGTACATGACATTCGAAGATCCCGCCTAAAACTCTCGACCAAAATTTATAGAATATTTGGTTTCCAAAAACATTGATGAATCCGTTTCCCGAACTACATGATTTACTTTAAGTGAATTTTACACTACTAAAGATAAGGATATAATATCAATATCTGAGATATGCTGAAGTTAGAGTCAAAGTCTAAAAAAAATCCCGCACACCCGATTAAGCCTCCCACGGCAGCGGCTCAAGCCTAGGTTCGAACCCTCGGTAGGGAGCCCTTGAGTGCGTTGCTTGCGTGATACGGTGACACATAAATATACATCACCGCTACAACACTACACGATCACCCCCACGCACGTGCACGCCTACATGCTTACACATGAAAGTGGAAGGGTTTACTTTTTTCCCTTATCGAACTGAAAAACTCTCAATTTTCCGATAATAAATATATGGAGGAGTTGTTGAGGCGTGTATGCCTGGTACACATATACGGTTCAACAACTCATACATATATGAATAGTTAGCTAGGCTAGCTAAGATAGGTCGCGATTTTGCATGCAACAGCTGAGTGCCTTAAGCGCTCGCCTTAGTAGTCCGGTGAAGCTGTTAAGACCTTGATGGGTGAATAGCGTAGTCATTTCGAGAAAAAAAAAATCTAAAAAAAGACAGGCTTGAGGCACTTTGTCAAAATTCTTTTAGCAAGAAACATAAAATATAAGACGTAATAAAAATGACTCCTTAAGATGTCAAGAACGACTTATACATCTGATTCTTCCATTACACTGAGCTATCATAAACTTCGAATTGGAACTGTGTCCCTAAGCACCTATTAATCGAATATTCTTACAATTATCCTTAAGATTTCCATTCCTTATCTTAATGCCCACGCCGTAACTAATATCGCATATAATAATTGTTATTAAAACATTTTAAATATGTTAATCATGCCAGAGCACAGTGGTAAAGCATCTTTTAAAACCAGTCTAGCTCACCACTGTATTAAATGCAAAACTTGACACTAAGCAAATAGGTGTTACAGGAGTCGCATTCGAGGGTCAGTAATTCATGTTAATACTAATCTATACTTCTATACTAATATTATAAAGAGGTAAAGTTTGTCGTAGTCCGGTGAAGCTGTTAAGACCTTGGAGGGTCAATAGCGTAGTCATTTCGAAAAAAAAAAAGGTAAAGTTTGTGAATTTGTGACCTTGTGATGCTGTGACATTGTAGGGGGTAATCTCATGAACTACTGGTCCGATTTGAATAATTTTTTCAGTGTTATATAGCTCATTCATCGAGAATGGTTATAGGCTGTATATCATCACGCTAAGACCAATGGGAGCGGAGCACAGATGTAAAATGTTTCAAAATCGCGATGTTTTTCCTTTTGAGAACTGATGCATGTTCTATCGTATCTATCTATTCCACGCGAACGAAGTCGCCGGCAGAGGCTAGTACTTTATATAATACTCATGCAACGTGTCAAGGGAAAGACAAATGACTTATCCAATTACGATCACCCATCTCTCTCTTTATATTGGTAGTTCAAAATATCTCTGTGTGAAGTATACAAAATTGAAAAATGAGTAGTTTCTCTATGCTTTTAATGCACGAGAATAACAAACTCTTGATTCGAACAGGTAAAATGAGTATATATCTACAAAGTTTACCGGCGGACTATTTCAAATGTAGAATCAAAAATTCTACTATAAAAACAACATAGCATAGTTCTCATCTATCGACAGTTTAACCCGACGCGGAAGTGGTCCATTCGGGGGCGTTCGATAAAAAAATAAGTCGAAAAAAAATCGCGCGCCACCCCTAGTAGGCCGGGCGAGTAAAAAATACAAATAAAAATGGGCCCCGCTCGTAATTTAAACGTCGTACCAGTGGTCGATAACCGGCGGCACACATCGGGAATATATATTGAGTTTTCATAATGCTTCTTTTCTATCTATAAACACGTTATATGTATGAAAGAAAATGATTGGTTTTGAAAACATAATTTCTTTTGAAAAATATCTCTTGTAAAATAACTTTATGAGTGACGTTAATTTGAAATTCTCAATAATATGGGCTTGGTAAGAAGATTAAAGAAAACAAAGCTGTTACAGCTAACATACTGAACGATTTACTGTTAAAACTCTTTGAATAAATACACTTAACAGCCTCGTAAGTGAAATTAATGCAATCCTAGATATTGTGTTTTTGTGAGTGTAACTTAGAATTCATTTAATTATTTATTAGATAACAGTAATTAAATGTGTAAAGAATATAATCGAAAACAATAATAACTAACTAACAATCGATAACTAAGCACTTAAAATCTTTGTTAGTGTATTTGTTTGGCGTAGTCCGGTGAAGCTGTTAAGACCTTGCTAGGTAAATAGCGTAGTCAGTTCGAGAAAAAAAAAGTATTTGTTTGGAAACCCAAATCTCTAAAACTACTGCTCGAATTTAAAATTAAGTTTGTCATAAAAGACTCGAACTTATCTTAGGACAACATTTATGCTATATTTCATCAAAAATATGCAAGAAAAATAAATAACATTAAATTTTAATAGCAGCATAGTACATTTTTAGAAAAATTTATAAGAGTCACTTTTGTTTTTTTTTTCCAAACGCTAGGTGTTGCGGGCATGGATTTTAATGTAATAACGATACATAATTTAGATTTGCCGCATTCAGCAGTTGGGTATATTAATTAAATGCTTTCATTCTCTCTTCTTGTTCTTTTTCTTGTTTTGGCTCCACAGAAGTACTTGCCAGTGACAATGTTTTCTTTCTATGGACGTTATAGTACAATAATATGACAAGCGTCGTGTGATTATTTCAATATTCTAACAAGATGGTGGATCCCTTGTTAGAACCTTCCAGAGAGTTTTTGTGGCATCTCAGAATTTCATGCTACGTGGTATTATTTTCATTTACTTCACTTATGCACAATAAACTAACTATATTACGTAAAACAACAAATTTACAAAATATAGAGTCAAGTATTTTAACACAAGATTATGAAACAAATATAAGATCCACTACATGACAGACTAAGATCCCGCCAGCTACTCCCTAAAATATATCAATAACTCCTTCATTCTCTCAAGAAGAGATGTTTCTCCAACTGGTAAATGTTTATAGATACGTAGTATTATTGTTCCTAAAACACAAGAAATGCTGTTTCTTATAACAGCTTTACCACCGTGCTTGATGTATTGACTTTACGTAAAGTGATCGGTGCTCCGTGGTACATTCGGAGAGTCGATCTTCATAGAGACCTAGAGATCCCTTCTATCTGGGCGTACGTAAAATCACTTACGATTAGTTATTTTGAAAAAGCTGCGAATCATCCCAATCCGTTAGTGGTATCCGCCGCAAACTATGAACTCGTACCTAACGCTGCGCGTTATAAAAGACGTCCGCGATGCATTTTTGCCGACCCTCCTGATTTAATCACGTCAGCGAACAATCAGTACCAGCCTGTCCCTCGAAACAGAGCGTGCTCACGCCCACACCCGCGTAACCACAGATCACGCCGCCGTGGTCTGGGGGTTAATTTCGCTCCCGCACACCCAATTAGGCCTCCCACGGCAGCGGCTCAAGCCTAGGTTCGATCCCTCGGCAGGGAGCCCTTGAGCGCGTTGCTTGCGCGATATGGTGACACACAAATATACATCACTGCTACAACACTACACGATCACCCCCACACACGTGCACGCCTACACGCTTACACATGAAAGTGGAAGGGTTTACTTATTTCCCTCGTCGAACTGAAAAACTCTCAATTTTCCGATAATAAATATATGGAGGAGTTACTGAGGCGTGTATGCTTGGTACACATATACGTTTCAACAACTCATACATATATGAATAGTTAGCTAGGTTAGCTAAGATAGGTCGCGATTTTGCATGCAACAGGCAACAGCCAAGCAGAGGTGTGCCGTGTACCCTTGAGCTGGTTGACAAAATAAAATCGGCTGAATGCCTTAAGCACTCGCCTTAGTAGTCCGGTGA
>JACEII010000025.1:9172746-9248710 GCA_014332785.1 Antheraea mylitta | reverse complement strand
CTGTTAAGACCTTGCTGGGTCAATAGCGTAGACAATTAAAAAAAAAAGAAAAAAATGATGCATTGAGTTCATCAACTTACCAAAGAAACATCAGCACCTGTCACACTTTATATAGTTGTAAACATGTTCCATTCATTTTACACATCAAGCAATCAAAGTGTTGGGTGATATCAATTCGCTATCTACATGATATACTAGCTAATTACCCCCCACTTCACGGTGTATTAAGTAAATTTTTACTTAAAGAAATGGCAAAAGGTTATTAGAATCCAAATAATAAGCCCTAGAATCATCTACGACAACATTCCGCATCGGATGGTTATAGTTTTTTGCCAAGACGTTTAGTAGTTATGACATAATTGGACCTCAAAAGAAACTGTATTTTCAACATATATGGAGATTATATTTTTGGAATACTAGCGATTCACCACGGTCTACTCGTATTTATTTTTTTCTACC
Source organism: Antheraea mylitta (assembly GCA_014332785.1). Classification (NCBI taxonomy): domain Eukaryota; kingdom Metazoa; phylum Arthropoda; class Insecta; order Lepidoptera; family Saturniidae; genus Antheraea; species Antheraea mylitta. The sequence continues at coordinate 9,248,251 of JACEII010000025.1, read as the reverse complement.
CTCGTTGCCTCATACCACATCACATGGCTCCCCCTTACTATTATTTTATTCTGGCTTAACGGAGTTATTATCTTTATAAGACTTTGTAACTTCAAATGCTGTTTAAATGTTTAATGCAGTTTTTTAGTTCTTTCAAATTTTATGAAGGTTTTTCAATATGGCTTATTTAAATGAGGCAATAATAAAATTAGAAAAAAAAACATATATCGATCATTTTGAAGAAATGTTGACAACTGTACACAGGTCTGTATAAATTATAGAGTAACCTCTCACATTTTTTTTATTGAAGCACGACAAAATGACTGCACTATGCCTGATGGTAAGCATAGTACTTTTTTAATGATACGGCGACCACCGAGAATCAGATCATCCATCGTCGGTCGCCGCTGTCATGCCGGCCATAATGACGAAAGTCACCCGGTACTGGATATGCACAGGCTGATCCCGAAACGCGACGCGCAAAAGCGAGTCACTATGACGGGCGTTTCGCGATGTACATGGTGGTTGCGACCCAGTCGAGCTGTAGAACCCTACCACCCCGCAAACCACTACCACTCCAGCTTACGTGTATTACACATAGGTGGTATTTAAAAAAAGTTATCTTACTCAAATCAAATTTGTCAATTTAGTAGAAAAACTATAAACTTATGTTTGACAAAGATGTGGCTTAAGATGGTGCCATTCTATGCTTAGAAGTACTGACTTCAAACTATAGATTTTATAAGTTTCAAGACAAGCAGAAATATCAACCTTACCTGCCGATGTAATCTATAGAAGATCTATAGAAGTCACCAATTTGTCAGTCTTATTGGACGAATGTCAAAAGGTCGTACAGAGGTCAAAAAAGAAATATTCATTTTAATCAATATAAATAGGCGAAGATAAAGCAGTAACCTTTCTCTTCTGTTTGTCAATCAATCTTCTTAATTTTTCTATTATTTAGTAGTTTTTTTTACTGTCGACGAATCCTCAATCAATACAATTCAGTACAGTTACTATTATATATAATAATAAATCAAAAATTATACACATAATAAAATATATAAATACAAGCAAAGAAAAAAAATCTGGGGGTCTATCACGTGATATAGCGTTCATTTTTCCGTTTTCTATTTGCGTTAGTGATTGTCGATAAGCAACTTGGGTAGGTCCCCTAGTACCACTTATTGAAGTGACAACTTCTTTAAGCGCGTTGAACGGTATCTTTGGCGGGACATAAACTTATGATTTCGCGTCACTGACATGCTAGTAACGGTGACCGGTCGTATTGCGCTTGCGAGGCTTACGTGAGACTAGCGACACGTAGTATAGCGGCCTGTGTACATCTAATATTGATTATTATGTTATTATATTATATTTTATATGTTGATTATATTATGCACCTCATCATGTTTGATTAATTAAAAAAATGTTGATTAATGAACAAAAATGTATATACATAATTATTGTTTGAGGTACCAAGATGTAAAAACCAAACTAATTTGAATAATTTCAATATACAGATTATGAATTTTAATTATTGAAATTCACACTATAAATAATTTAAGAATTTAAAAGAGAACAGTTATTTTATTGTTATGAGTTTTCAATTTATATGACTGCCTTGTCTTTTTTATGGTTGAATCTCAATCAGTCGACGATCAGTAGCATATATAAATGAACAAAGGGCGGCAACGCATTCGTGATTCTTCTCGTTTCACAGGTATCCATGGACGGCGGTGATCACTTATCATCAGGTGACCCGCATGTTCGTTTGCCGCCAATAGTATAAAAAAACAGTGATAATAGTGTTAATTAAGGTTACTATTTATAATTGTAATTTTAAGAAAAGAGACAAATATTATGCATAATTTTAAAATATGTTGCATTAATTGTAAATTATCAACTGTTGACCAGCTTCGTATATTTACAATATTTCATACCTCAGATATGCAATTAATTTAGAGACATTTGTAGTTTACTTTCCATATTTATTTATTGTGGACTACATCCCAAACAGATTCGATATTAATAACGTAGTAGTCTGGACCAAATGGACTATGTTCGTAATTATTTTATTTAGCACTTAGCCGATTGGTTTCTTATGCCTTCCACAAAAGGTAAAGTAGTACTTTTTATCTAAAATAATACCTTTAAACGAGCAATTTTTGTATATTTTTATATTGTTTTATATTCAGAATCTCGGAAACGGCGTCATCTATTTCCATATAAACTTAGTATGTAGGTAGTTTCGGGGGCGATAAATCGATCTAGCTAGATTCCATTAATAGATAATATTTTTTAACTGAGTTTTCAGGTAATGAAAAATTATAGCTAGAATATAAAGGTAAATATCGCTGCCGGTTTCAAAACAAAAATGGCACAGATGGAAATCGCCTGCTACGAAAATCCGAGTAACCCTAGTTCGTAATTGAGTGACAGCAAAAGAAATATCTCTTTTTAATGCTTCTTTTTTAGTAATAAAATTCTAATTTTGTGAGGCAAACCCAACAGTTAATTTTGAATATTTTTTAAAGAACCGAGCTTGGCTCGGACGCCCAGGTTCTTGAAACTATACATGTTATTGAATGACAAAAATTGTTTAATGTGCTTAGTTCGATTTAAATTCGTAAAATTTGCAAGAAATGGGCAAGATAACGGCCTACGTCGAGATTTGACTACTTTGGCATCCTCAAGTTAGTTGTTATTTCAGCCTTGCCCCAAAACCTGGTGAAGACAAGCCATTTGAGCCAACAGCATCAGTCAGGTCGAAAAAATATTTACTTGTAGTTACATTGTATAGTAAATTTAATATGGCTCTTAAACACATTCATTTTTTTCCGTTATAAAATAAATAAAAAAACATGTAATCAATGTATTTAAATCTAACCTCAAAATAAATGCCTATGTTAACTTAGTTTTAAGTAATAAGTTGGAAGGGGTAGTACATATTTGTGCGTCTCTTCATTCTTTAGAACAGCACTACGAGAATGACTTTTCTGAGACAGAAATATTTGTATGTCTAAAGATTTTGCTTTTGATAGTTGAACCTTGCACGGAGTAGTTGAAAGAATAGTAGAACCACTCCGAAATAATCACAGATGAGATAAAAAAAAGTCGTAATATCCAGTTTCAAATATATCTATATTTTTATTAGAAACATATAGAATTTGCTAGTTTAGTCGATGCAGTGTTCGGTCCATAATTACTTAGTACCTGGACGACCTAGCTAGCTCGGTTCTTTAAAATTATTTTTAAATTAAAATAATCAGTTAGGTTTGCTTCACGAAATTAACATTTATTTATCAAAAAAAAAAAAAATATATTAAAAAGGTATCTAACTCTTTTGCTGTCGCTCGGATTCGAACTGGGGTTAGATGGATCTTCGAAGTAACCGATTTCCATCTGAGCTTTTTTTATTTTGACAGCGGTGGCGAAATTTGTCTTTATATTCTAGCTATATTTTTTCACTGCCTAAAAACTCAGATAAAAAAGTTTTCTATATTGTGGATAAGTTTGCAAATAGAGCCATAGTTAATGGTAAGGATGCCCTATGTAAGCCACTGGCTACAGAGTTTTTACCCCGAGCGAGACGTGGTGTTTCCACCATGTGGAAGGAACACATGGATAGGACTTCTGTAGACAAGGGTATTTGGTATAAGACGTTTGAAGTTAAGTTATGGGAGTCTCCATGGTTTGATCATGCTAGGCTTTCTAGACGGGAACTGATTGCAGCGTTCCGAATCCGGTCCGGTCACATGCCCCATAATAAATATCTTTTTATGATAGGGAAAAAAATATCTCCGCTTTGTGAAGTTTGCCAGTCTATGGATGATTTTTATCATATGTTGTGGGAATGTGGCCGAACCAAAGAGTTACGCCAAAAAATGCTTTTAGAGTCCTGGAGAGAGCTTGGAGAGGTAAATATTATATTGGGAGATCCTGTATGTGATGCGGCTAGAGTATTTTATAAATTTGTATCCTTAGTTTCTAATTGTGAGAATCAAGCTTAATTATATATTAAGCCAAATGAGTTACCTTATGAGGCTGGCATAGTCATCAAGGATGTACTGAAGCCTCGTTAAAATAAAGAGAGAAAAAAAAAAAAAAAAAAAAAAAAAGTTTTCTTTCATCAGATTTCATTCAATCTAGCTAGATCGATTTATCGTCCCCGAAATCACCTACACACTATATTTCACAGAAATAGATGACATCGCTTCCGAGATCCTGAATATATAAAAATATACAAGAAATGCTCGTTTAAAGGTGTTAGATAGAACAACCGAAATGACTAAATAATGATTTCAAGATTGCGAATTCAAATTAAAAATGAGTTATAACTCAAATTAAATGTGCACTGCTCTGTATAAATTTAGTCATAGGCATTATTACGTATAAGGAGATAGCAGTGTTTTTGCTGTGCTACAACTGGCTATGATTGGTACATCATTTGAATATGTCATACATTAATCTGCCGCTTTACTCTTACGAAATACGTAATTAAGATACAGAACTTATTGCCAATCCTCCTTGCTAAGGAATGTTTCGAAACCTTGCTAACGAGTATACCAGATTAGGCCCTCCTCGGCAGCGACTCAAGCCTAGGTAGGTCCGTTCCCTCGGCGTAGAGCCCTTGAGTACGCTGCTCGCGCGATACAGTGACAAAAAATCTTACATCACTGCGACAACATTACACATATCACCTCCACACATGTGCACGCATACACGCTTATACATGAAAGTGGAAGTGTTTTTATTTTTTCCTTTATCGAACTGAAATAGTTTAGAAAAATTAACCGACCCATAATACATGAGTTGTCGAGGTATGTGTGCTTGGTACACAGATATGTTTCAATAACTCATATAAGTATGAATGTGTAGCTTAGCTTAGGTTAGCTAAAATAGGTCGCGAATTGCACGTATCTGGCAACGGCCGAAGCCGAGGTGTGCCGTGCACCCTTGAGCTAGTTGTCATATAAAATCTGCTGAGTACCTAGCGCTCGCCTTAGTAGTCCGGTGAAGCTGTTAAGATCTTGCTAGGTCAATAGCGTAGTGAGATCGAGAAAAAAAAGAAACTTGCGAACGAGTCAATACGTTATGTGAAAGAGAATATGGTGAGGAAACTAAACCCTGATGGTAAGGCTTTTTTATACCTATCTGGTCTGGCTACTACTACTCTTACGTTGAAGATTTGTTGCCAAAAATCTAAAGATGTGTTTTCCGGCAGTTACAGTTGAGAGCCAATCCTCCATCATAGTCTGCGCGAGTTAACCATCTTATTCAACGTCGTATTATAAACATGATATTGTGGCTAAATTTAAATGACACTGGAAAAGTAGCTCGTTGTTCTAAATTACATTTTAATCTATTTCTAAAATACATTAAACATTCATGATCTCGTTACAAAATGGTTACTGGAAGAATCATCGTTGAAAATTTTCCACACACTTATAATAAACCACTTACCATATAAAGATTCGCATATACTGACCCAATAATGCGCAACAATAAGTGGACGGAATAGACGTAACCAGGCACCTATCCTGGCGGTCGCAGGATCTCTAAACATAGTAGCACAATGGCTCGTCATCATTCAATTGTGCGAATGGAAATCATCCGTTTATCAACAACGGACGATCATTTTATCATCTCATTGCATTTCTTTAAGTTCATGCATTATGTATGGATAAAGGTTTTGTACTATTACGTGACTTCTTTACTTTGTAATAGTTTAAAATTTGGTTTATCTACACCTATACTAATATTATAAAGTTGGAGGGGTTGTTTTTTTTGGTTGAACGTGGTAACTCAAAAACTGATTTGAACAATTAATTCAGTGTTAGATAGCTCATTTAACGATGAAGGCTATTATATCATCACGCTAAGACTAATTGGAGAGGAGCAACGACGAAGAATGTTTCAAAATCATGTTTTTTTTTCATTTTGAGAGCTTCCGCTGCGTCTTAGCGTTAGCCCAAAGTAACTATTCCTTGCGGACGAAGTCACGGGCCGAAGCTAGTATATTAATATTTTGAAGATCTTTATATTGTTGGAGTGCAGTTATCTCTAGAATTACCAATCAGATCTGAATAATTATTTTTGCATCTTAAAGCCAATTTAATAAGGAATACTATAGAGTATCTAATATCATATTACGATGCTTTGAATCAAAGCAAATATCATACTATAATAAGACAAAACTAACTGATAATGTGGACGAGTTTGACGTTACGCAAGAGTATCAGGGATCTATGGCAGGTTGGTTGGCGTGAAAGCATACTAAATTTTGTTCATTATAATGGGATAATTTGCAGTACCTAAGGTTGATGATGTACCTAACATTAAACTACACTATTGTGCTTCCTATTCAAAAGAGTGTGATATATTTTTCTGTCTATTTATGTGGGTAGCGTTTGACTAGAGTTAGATAATCCAAACTATACGCGGCTTTAACATTTAATAAAAGTGCAGCTTTAAAATGAATGAATGAAACACACTGATTTCTATGATAGTTGACCTTTTTAATTCCTACTTCGCAATCAATTGTCAACGAATCCTTCTTTTTAAAGATTTTATAATTCGATTTCTGCGACTTTAGGTAATTCAAGTGCTTTAACAAAATTATGGCGTTCTTTCTAGAACTTTCCAGAGAGTTTTTCAGAATTTAATATACGTGTTGTTATCAATAACCAAATTATATTACGCAAAATGTTACCAACATCACATAGTGTAAAGACAAACTAAAATCGCGGAAAAATAGTATTATTACAAATAATTATTTTTAGTTTAAAGTATCAACCATTATTATCGCTTCTTTCGTGCAGTTTTAACCTTACCAGACCTCGTGTATATACCGTTTGGTGACAAACAATTGCTACTTATTACCGACATTTAGAAAAGTAGATTTTCATTCATTCCAGATGGAAAGTACGATATATATTCAAGTTTCTGTCATGTAATAAATTAATGACAGTGGCAAATGTTTCTCGGGCAGCTTTTATAGGAAAATTAAGAAAAAAATATTTCAATATTCAGACTACAAACTGGGAAGTGACCAAACATCATTTTAGACTCGGAAACATATCATGTGCATCTCGTTAGCAATATCCAGAAGGTCAATAGGGTAGCGCAGCGACTTCTGCCAGTCATATAAAGGATACGTGAGCTATTATTTATCTACGTATTGTATTGTGTATATATTTTGTTTTTGTTATCAAAATTTACAATTTCTTAACAATTAATTAAAAAATGACATTACATAGTAACTACATATCTAAAACGTTATATTAAGGTCTTAGTCGCTTTTGTTTTATCAAGATATTACGTACAAATACTAATACGAGTAATACTTTAGAACTTCCAACAGACAGACAAAAATTCTATTTTTAAATAGGTATAGCACCAAAATAATTTAAATTCGGAATACATTTTAAGCTATATAGTGACCAATAATAAAAAAAAAATCTTGTTTTTTAACTGGCGTCGCAGTTGAATTTGCCATTGTCATTGTTATAATTACATGAAAATATATAATTAAAGTTCTATTTAATATAACTGTTATTTATTCTGCAATGTCGAATCCGTTGCGTAAGTACATTTATGTTGATCAAATAATAGGCGAAGTGGTTGTTACCTTTTGTGGTAACACGAAACTATGTTCCTTGCTGAGATATTTAGACTTCAATTTAAGTGCGCGGTTACAAAACTATATCGTGTAAAGTGGTACCAAAGTTTTAAATTATAGTGGTAAATAACATAAATTTATGAATTATAAATAACGATATTATGATCAATCAAGCTACTTTCAAAAATTCGACGAGTAGTGTTTAAATGTAAACAGAAAGCAATACATTCAACAAAATGTAATTAAACGTACGAGTCGTTCTATTGTTATTACAGTAGACGTATTAAAAATAAATTATAAGATAAGCGATGATGGCATGTTCCTTCTTTTGAATGAGCCTGATTTTTCGGCGAAGGAAAATATCTTTATATAGTATTGTTATGTAGGTGGTAGAGCCAGGCTGAAGCTATTACTGGATTTAGCATAAATAGGTCGGCTTGTTCGGGGTTGTACTACCCGATACACAGAAATAGCGACGTGAAGTAACAGTGCTTGCATTAGCACACTTGTGACTCCCCTGGTGTTGCAAGTGTCTATGGATGACGGTGATCACTTAACATTAGGTGATCCATCTGTTCGTTTGTCTCCTATGATATAAAAAAAATAGTAAGAAAACGAAGCTTTTCCTATCACGCTCAAGCTGAAGATTTGTTGACTAATATCTACATATGGATGTATCTACCCTGGAATACCAGAAACTGCACTTGATAGCCTCTCCAAATGAGTTTGCTGTCAAACATTAGATCCTATAAAAATCTTATATATACCTTAATGAATGTTGCATCAGTTCCTAACGGTTCCTCTTTCTATATTGTATTTTTGGAAATCAATCTTCTAGAAGCTGCCATTGTCGAGTTGGAGTTACAAGTTTCTTGCGATCTTTTCAATGAAGAACAAGCTGATGGCTGTCATTCTAGAACTTTCTAGGTGGCAGAGCCGCGTTGAAGCTACTACTGATTTCCGCATGAATGGGTCGGCTCGTCCGGGGTAGTACCACCCTCTCACAGAAAACCGACGTGAAGTAACAGTGCTTGAATTGTTGCGTTTCGGTCGGTTAGTGAAAGCGCCGGAGACCTACCTCCTCATTCCCCTCTCCTCTTCTCTCCCCTTACACCCCTTCCCCATCCCTCTAAACACAGGCTGGCAACGCACTTGCAACTTCCCTGTTGTTGCTAGTGTCTATGGATGGCGGTGATCACTTAACATTAGGTGACCCGCCTGTCCGTTTGCCTGCTATATGATATAAAAAAAAACTTTCCAGGGAGTTTTTGTTGCAAATCAGAATCAATGCTCCGTGGTATTATTTCCCACTCAAGTAACAATTGATTTTGAATAAAATTCACTGCATGGCATTCCAAGAACTCTTTGTGATGGTTACACACATCTTCTATTTTATTTTATATTTGTCAACCAGTCTTTAATAGAACTTTTACTGCCATTGTCAGGTTTCTTGATTAATTTCAATGAAGTAACTAAATGGTGACTGTCTTGTCAGAACTTCCAGTGAGTTTTTGTTACAAGTCAGAATCCATGTTCCATGGTATTATATCCGATCCATTTCACTTGTGCACAATAATCAAACTATATTATTACGTGAAGCACCACCAACATTACACAATACAGAGCCAAACTACAGAAGATTATGGATAAAATGTAAACAGTTACTACATGTCATTCCAAGATCTCGCCAAAAACTTTTTGTGACGGTTACACACGTTATAACTTTTCATAATCGAGCGTTCCATATCCCAGCCCTATCATTTCGCAGCGTAACCAAATAATCTCATTAATAACGAGCGGGGGCCGAACAAAAACAAAAATTTGAATAAGGAGGGCATTATTTATCACCGCCCCAATGAACGCTGTTAATGTGATTTTTTAATAAAAAAAAAAAAAATGTTTATATCTACGTATTATACACGATGCCAAACGAGGATCGTGTATCATCGCTTTTTCGGACAGTCATTGTCCACGGAAAAAGCATTTTTTTAGGGAAAAATACATTTTATTTATTAATTACTCCGTGAATTATGTTGGAGGATTATTGTGGATGAATTACAAGTAGTTTAGGAAAATGTAGTATCACACTTTATATTATCTTTGCTTGATTTTTTCTAAGTTTATTTAATATACACATTCTATAATAATTTTACAAAGATGTAAAGTTTATGAGTTTGTGACGTAGTAGGGGTAATCTCAGAAATCACTGGTCCAATTTGAAAACTTGTGATAGTGATCAGTGTGATATAACTCAATTATCGAGGAAGTTTATAAGCTATATATCATTACGCTTAGACCAATAGAAGCGGAGCACCAATAAAGAATATTTCAAAATCGGATGTTTTTTTCCTCTTGAGAGTTTTCGCTGCGTGTTAGTGTTAGCTCAAAGTAACTATTCCACGCGAACAAAGTCGCGAGCAGAGGCTAGTATGGTATAAATAGAATATCCATTACCGTCGGTTGATTGAATACTATATTTGTCGTTGTTAGGTTAAAGTTATGTGGAACAGAGCAGATGCAAAAAATTGGAGGTTTGATGTTATTCATGTCTGCAAGAAGTGTGTACCTTTCATTCCTCTGCATGTCCTCTCCAGGTGATGCTAAAGAGTAACCGATTTTTGGCCGATGACTGTTTTTTAAGTGAGAATATCCTTAGATGCGTTGAATTACGAACAAAAGTGACCGTCATGCTCGGGTCGGTGACACGAAATCATGTTTAATCGGCTCCACTCGACATCAAATGCACTCGGATCGGTGATGTAATGAATTATACACACTAGATTCAAGTTCTCATCAGTCATGTTTACTGTTTAAAAGTGTGCATCATTCTTATATTAGGCTTATAATTTAAAAAAATTACGCTTTTATAAATTTTCGCTTCTGTTGTGTGGTAATCGCAGACACCCACTATGTCATACTTTATACGTTTCAGCCTTTGTTCATAATGTCTCTTCCCATGGCTAAAAGGGTAGTTCTTAGGAGTAGTTGAAAAAAAAAAACACCTAAGAGTACACAACTACAGACTTTCGACTTATCACTTTCATCAATAATATTATCCTTCTTGCAAATGTTGACTGATTCATCAGTGGATTACGACTCCGCCAAGTGATACGAATTTTCGGACATTTTTTCGGAATTAAATACTATTATGAACACGCATGTGGAGTCATAAGGAAGCGTCATCTTATCTATGAGGGATTTTGTCTGTACACGAAAAGCATATCTTTTAAATTCTCTATAAGTAATGTTGTCAATTACCGAAGGATTTAATGTAGGATTGGAATTTACGTCGTTCGAAACAGTCTTTGTGTGGACTATCAACGCTGCGCGCTGTGTATATGTAAAATATGTGTTTTAAATCTGGATTTTCAAACTCAACCAATTAATCTGAACTCTTACCTGATGATTATGCCATTTTAGTGGTAGGGCCTAGTAAACGGTCATCTGTTGGTAAGTTGGCAAAACACCTTATTGTAACAATTCAAAAACTTAACCAACAATATAGTATACTTTTTATTATAGAGAGCTTCAACCATGCTTAGTGTATACCGTGTTCCACTAGAGTTTGCTAATTATATGTGAAATATTTTGTGCTCAGCAAATTTTAAAAGTTTTACATCTTATTAAAAATATAGTATAGAAAAAGATATTAACTATGACTTTTGTTTTGTATATTGAAAATGTTTTTTTTTCTATTATAATAAATGAAATCTTTCGACAACCGTAATTACCATAGTTGTAACAAAATTTGGAACAAAAAACTATCTCGTACGTAAACAATTGCTGTAGAATCAGAGAACTACTTAATTTAATTACACAGTGCAGGTAATACAAATATATTTAAACTGTCAACCTATTTAAAATAACTAAAAAAATATTTCATTATTTAATTTCTATATTTTTTACGTTAGCGTTTGAAATAGAGTTGCATTGTTATAAAGAAAACAACCTCTACCAATGCCTAATTAAAAGAATTAAAAATATCACTCCCCCGAACACGCGTTGTCACGTTTCATATTCGCGCGTTAATTACACGTCATTCTTTTTCAAAAAGCGCGCCAATGACGCGCGCAATTAAAGCCCCGTACAGAAAACGGGAAGACGCGACATAAAGCCGACACACAATGCGTCCTCGGGAAAATTCGCCGCAGGGTACGTAAAATTAACAAGGCGATTTACGCTTGACGCTACAATGTTTTTCACTACTCTCTGTGACGTAGTTTGTACATACTAAGTCAACCTATTTTACAATAGATCACAGTAGTAAATAATTCCTATAAGCTACATTGCAAACTGCGTGTATGAAATTTTTAGTCTACAACGTTCTTTTACTCTGTGGCCAAGGGTATAAAAAGGCGGCAAATTGTACGCGTTCGGAAGGAGTTGTCTCCTTCACATATCGTAGTAATTGTATGAAAATAAAGGGCTTTGTATTATTATTTTTCTACTTTCTGAATTTATCATTTTCTTTTGTTTGTAGACAACATCTGCTATATTGATATACTCTGAAAAAAAGTTAGTCAAATATAAAGTACTAGCGAGCCATCTTTCTTATCAATATTGAAATATTCAAAGGATAAAAAGGATAGCCTATAAAGCAAATTTGATCTATATCAAGGTGACAGTGTTACTAACATTTTAATTGGACAAATATTAAGCTAATATTACATTGCTTAAAACATCTTTCTAAATAAAGCACTATTCTATAATACCATAGGAAAAATTTGATAGACATTGAGTAATTAATTTGAGTATTTTCATTAATACTAGGGTAAAGAGACAATATGGCGACGTGTGTCAAAAGATATATGCCACCTTAATTCCAAACCCTATTCGATGGTGAATATTTAATAATTTACAATAAAACCTGACAAGCTCAAAATATTTTAGTTCATCAAGCGTGGCAACAAGCTTTCAGAGCTAAGGAAAAAACGCAAACAGTTTCAAACAATTGCAAGTCGTTTATAACAATGATATTTACGGAACAATGTCGTGCCCACAGGCTATTCTTTGACGTTTCTCGACTGTACAATATGAAATGAAAGTAGGATGACGTCATATGTTCTTTGTTACAAAATAATTTCTGGAAGTATGTTTTCAATTACATAAACAGTGTGCAAGATGAAAAACGTCATTAATTTCACAAATTGAAATGTAGTCTCATTAAAACTTAGAATCTATAGCCATAGTAGGAATAACTGATAAGATTGCTTGGCTTTCGATCTTAAATAAAAAAAAACAACAATCAAGAACTTAATGTTTGGAGTTTTTTGCGGGATTTTAGTCTGTCATGTACTGGATTTTATATTCTATTCATAATCTTGTGTTATTTGACTCTATATTTTATAAATTTGGTGGTGTTTTACGTAATATAGTTAGTTTATTGTGCATAAGTGAAGTGAATGGAAAATAATACCACGGAGCATGAAATTCTGAGATGCCCCAAAAACTCCCTGGAAGGTTCTAACAAGGGCTCCACCATCTTGTTGGAATATTGACTCACACGACGCTTAATATTCCCCGCCCGATACGCTCAGGTGTGCCACAAGGCTCAATACTCGCGCCCACCCTCTTCAACCTGTTCATCAGTGACCTACCTAAGCTCCCGGAAGCTGAGGTAGATTGTTATGCTGATGATACAGTTATCTACGCTTCTGGCTGGCGGCCGGATCACTTCAGGAATCGCATCGAAAGAGCCGTTAGCACACTCAGTGATTGGTTTCTTAGATGGCGTATAGCGATTAACCCCGAAAAGAGTGCCGCGATACTCTTTAAACTCTTTAGTAATTTAAAGCCCATAAGGCTATATAATACCGAGATACCCTGGACCGCCAAGGTCAAGTATCTCGGTGTCACATTAGACAGACACTTAAAGTTTGTTCCACATGTCAAGAGAGTGCGAAACAAAGCCGCTATGGTTTTGGGTCGCCTCCATTATTTACTTTGTCAGAAGAGCAAAATGATCCTCAGACATAAGCTCACGTTATATAAGACTTGTATCCCTCCGATAATGACGTATAGTTGTCTGGTCTTTGCTCACGCAAATAATTTCGAAGATTTGCAGATTCTACAGAACCGGGTTCTGCGTAAAATCACCGGTACCCCATGGTACGTCCGGAATGCGGATCTCCACAGGGACCTGGAGATGCCGTCCATCTTGGCGTATATAAAATCACTTACGAGTAGTTATTTCGAGAGAGCCGCGAATCATTCCAGTAAACGGACTAACGAGACTAACGAGTGGTATCCGCCGCAAAATACGAACCCGTACCCAATGCTGGGCGATATAAAAGACGTCCGCGACACATTTTTACCGACCCTCCTGATTTAATCACGTCAGCGAACGATCAGTACCAGCCTCGTAACAGAGCGTGCTCACGCCCACGCCCGCGTAACCACAGATCGTGCCGCCGTGGTCTGTGGGTTAACTTCGCTCCCGCACACCCGATTAGGCCTCCCACGGCAGCGGCTCAAGCCTAGGTTCGATCCCTCGGTAGGGAGCCCTTGAGTGCGTTGCTTGCGCGATACGGTGACACACCCATACATCACTGCTACAACACTACACGATCACCCCCACACACGTGCACGCCTACACGCTACACATTTTGGTGGAAGGGTTTACTTTTTTCCCTTATCGAACTGAAAAACTCTCAATTTTTCGATAAAAAAAAATATATGGAGGCTTTGTCGAGGCGTATATGCTTGGTACACATATATGTCTCGACAACTCAAACATATATGAATAGTTAGCTAGGTTTACTAAGATAGGTCGCGATTTTGCATGCAACGGGCACCAGCCAAGCCGAGGTGTGCCGTGCACCCTTGAGCTGGTTGCCAATATAAAATCGGCTGAGTGCCTTAAGCGCTCGCCTTAGTAGTCCTGTGAAGCTGTAAATGCCAAAGAAATAAGGCCAATAGCGTAGTCAGTTCGAAAAAAAAAATAGACGCTTAATATTGAAGTAATCGCACGACGCTTGTAATATTATTGTAAACTACGCGACAATGGCGGTAATAATCTGAAAGATTGATTGCCAAAAATAAAGTTAAAAAAAAGCTTATGTACTTCATCTGCGCTTAAAGAATCCTTTCTTATATTGCACATCGTATGATGTAAGAATGTATTTACATTAAATTGAATCAAAATTGCGATGTAACAATAACTTTTATTTCAGCTATTCATAATATTCGGGAAAAGAACTCCGGTGAAGCTGTTAAGACCTTGCTAGGTCAATAGCGAAATCAGATCAAGGAAGAAAGAATAATATTCGGAAACATTTTTCTTAAGTATTGTATAAGTATAATGTTTATTATAGTTAAGGGAAAAAGTTAAGCCACCAGATAATCAAGTTTTATATTTGACTAGCGAGCCCGCGGATGTTGACGCGCCCCAATAATAAAAAAACACTTTTACAAATTATACACTCAACCCTCCTAATGAATCTCTTTATCTACTAGTGAAAACTGCAAGAAAGTCCGTTTAGTAGTTTTTGAGTTTATCACGAACAGACAGACAGACATGTGTGGAGAGGACTTTGCATTATAGTTTTATTATATGTAGTGATATTCGTTTTAATCCTGCTATATTTTTTACACAATATGTTTCGTTACAGAAGACAATGAATCTCCGACAATTTTAAACAAATAAGTGCAATCCTCAATTGGTTCAGAAATGATAATAATAATAATTAGTAAAAATAACAAATGAAAGTGTTAGTTTAGAAATAATCGTTTGAAAAAAATGTAGTCTAAAGATTGTCACTGTTGATTATCTTCTACACATTTTTACAGACTGCATTTACAATGCCACTGCGAATTATAATATAAAATTTGTTTCATCTCCTCCTGATAAGCAAAATATAATAATATACGTTTTTTTTAATACACATATATATTGTTTAACATTATGCCTGTAGCTGCTTTCCATCATCGCACCGCTCGTCATCGGCAGGGAATTCATTAGAACCGAAATGGTCTCGGACGGTCCGGTTCCAAAGGGGTTTCCTTTCACGAACAATCCGATTGTGGAATGAGCTCCCGGCTGAAGTTTTTCGTGGGGACTACAGTATGGAGTATTTCAAGAGGAAAATAAATATGTTATTTAGGGGTCGGCAACGCGCATGTTATATTTCTGATGTTACAAGCGTCTATAAGCTGCGGTGACCGCTTTACATCAAGCGTTCGCATGCTTGTTTTGCTACCGACGTGGTATAAAAAAATATTGTTTTTAATTGACTAGTGCCAACTTTCTTCACTAGAAATATGTATTTTTTCTATTATAACAAGTATTCTGTATTTTTTTAAAGTTACAGGTCACTTGTATACCACGTTTCATCGCGATTGATTCAGAAGATTAATCCTGGAAATATAACTAACAGGCAATCATACTTTACATTTACTATCGCTTCAGTATCACGATGTTTTTATAACTTTGATATTCTTCCAGTAACTCATTAGTGATTCGGAGCAACTGCAAGAGAAATTTCTATTGTCATAACATAAACACTGATACAAGTTGAACAATTATGTAAATTTTATGTCGCCCCTAATTGCCAACTTATTTAAAGAGGTTCCGTTAATTTCCTCCTCGAGGGCACCACCCTCAGCGTTTGAAACATTTTCTTTTCTTCAAATCGTATATAAATGCAATTAAAAGATTTTATCGATGGGGTTACAAGTGTTGATGATTTAAAAATTCTAATTCTTTCATAAGTTTCTGTGATATCGTTTTCTGTCTTGTCACTACCTACTTTGGACTGACACAAAGTCTCTACCTCTTCCTTCTCTTTAACATTAAAAAGTGTGTATGTATTTATGTACACGCGTTAGAAGTTAGACTTCTATGGAGTAACTAGGAAAAATCTTTTCAAAATGTTTTTTCTCTCGCCTTATTCTACGTTTGTAGAAAAAACGACACTAAAAATGGAAAAAAGGTATTGAAAGTTTTAATACAAAGGAACAAAATGTTGACTATAGCTAACTTCAGGGTGTCGGTTTTTCATGACGGTATGTGTGCGCATCGTAAAAATTGGCTCTCATCATTTTTCCATAACGCACCAAAAGAAGTATAACTTCAAAAAATGCTTCCATAACATAGAGTTAAAGTTTTTACTAAGTCCGTCTGGTATTCCTTGTAGCCTTTGCATCTAACCGAAATGAAGTTTCAGCTTTAGGCTGCTCTGAGTAAAAAAACGATGTAATATGCGATGAGCAATACTTAATTTGGGCTGTAGTAAATGGAATGCCTACACGTACCTTATACTGCTCTAGCACCTACTAAGGTTCAACGACAAAGAAATAGGTTGCCAAATAAAAAAAATGCACGGCGATGATAATGAACTTTTATGCATAACGGCTTTACATATACTCGATGTTGGTGCTACAATACTTGACGAGTAAGTATCACATGACAGCTGCTGTAGGTTCGGTTTTACTACTACATTATGCATATATATTTTATGCCAAGCGTTGTAGTCCGGTGAAGCTGTTAAGACCTTGGTTGGTCAATAGCGTAGTCAGATCGAAAAAAAAAAAATGCCAAGTGTATGGTAAAATATTTTTGTATCCCCATATTTTTTTGATCTTGTTATATATTTCTTCTCTGTATACTTAATTCTACCAATTAAAGAAAACATTTAGGGGAGCGTGGGGTAATTGAGAACGGAGGGTAATTGGGAACAGTTAGATAAATAGTACATCTCCCCATACTACACTGTCGCGAACCAATTCTACGGCTGAATGCAGAGCCATTCATTGCGTATGCGAAAGTGGGATTGAAAGGACGCACTAGTATGGTCACTGTAAGTCGAACAACTATTTTTGTATTTTTGGTATAATTTTTGTCATTAGTAATAACACATATAAGTATCTTATTTTTCAGTTCTAAGGTATTGTGTTTTTGCTCATATCATATACACAGTATCTGTTTTCAAATGCAATATAGATTGAAGTTAATAAAAAAAGGCTTTTGAGAGTTGCGACAATTTTTATGTATATTGACTGATTCGGATAATTGGAAACGGCATTAGGTGAATAATTTGGAACGTTCCCAATTACCCCTCACCCCCATAGTAATGCTGGCTGATTGTGTAAAAATATTTAAACTTTACAAATTATTTCAGATGCCCCGTAATTACGGATGAAAGACCGATCGAACGTCTTTCTTAATTACTTCATACCGTTCCCATTTCCCCCACGGGATGATTTCAATTACCCCATAGGGTATCGGGTAAACAGGAACGGCAATGTTTTTTGTTTTAGTTTATATTTTTATTAAAACGTAAATTTAAGATAACGTTTTATGACTACTAAGTACATAGATAACTAAAGTTCATGTAGCAATAAAATTTGATTTAGTTTATAACTTTTTTCTATTATTTTTTAGTATTTGAAGTTAAGTGTTCACAATTCCCCCACTCTCCCCTACTTCATCAATTTTATAATCAATTATTAATATTATTGATTTTGACCTTTAGTTGTGTCAAAAGAGGGTGTTTGTTTTAGTTGTGTCAAAAGAGGGTGTTTGTTTTAATTACTTTTTTCTTTAGACACAATAATGACTTTAAGTTCCCAAAGCAAAAATATAAAGTAGCAATTACATGCAACTCGTAGAAAATAAGTTCATAGGTCAAAAGTCAAAAATAAATGAGCAATAAACATACTTGCCTCTATGAGATATATAACTTAAAAACTGCACAGGTTATTAAAATAAAAGCTCTGAACTACCTACTCGTGGTCTATAAAATATTATAAATTAAAAGAACTTAATACCAAAAATTGTTAAAGATAAAACTAAATTGACCGCAATTAATGTCACTTATCAAAAATTTTAAAATACGAAACCAATACATAGTTATGTTCAAACGAACCTCGAAAAATATAGATTGATTTTAAAATAACATCACAGCTTGTGCCTTTGGAATATTTAAAAACCGAAGGATAATTTCTGAATTTGTAATTCTAAACTATCGAATTAACCGAACTTCGGGGAGAATGGCTAAGGTCAGGGGTACAACCACCCCTCGCCTCCCGCTTGATCATTTATAATGCCAAAATGTTTTAATTAAGATGCTGTAAAATGTAATTTACATGCAAATTCGGTTTATGTTAATGTGCCGCGTATATCTGTTTGGGTGCGTGCTTGCTATCTAATTTTGCGACAGTGTGTACCGTCATTATCTTGGCTCTAATGAGAAATCTGGCGACGGCTTGATGTTTGCATAATTAAACTTGCGGTCGGAACGTTCGTTTTGATTGTTCAAGTGATAAAATAAACGTTTCTAATTCTTCTAATGCATTAATTACGTTTAAAACATTGAGTTTGTTTTTTTTTTTTAATAAACATATATAAATTGTATAGCATTTATCTGACAAAGTTTATGTTACAAAAACTGGTAGTTCGAGCAATTAACAATATATGAGCTCTTCTATAGCTAAACAAGTTTCTAGTATTTAGTATCTTAACTCCGCCCTCCTAATAAATTCTCGATAACCTAATGTATGTTCGCAAAAACGTAGATAAGTAAGATTTTATAAACGACTGTCATAACTTGATAATAAAAAAGAGCACAAATTTTAAAAAAATTGTGGTCAGGGGATATATTCAACTCAGAATGTATTTCGATATGAAGATTTAAATTGTTTACATTTTTATATTTCCTTCAGGTAAAAAAAAAGCGTTATACCTTCACCGTGCGACTTTTTCACTGTGTAATTTACATACTTAATTTATTTTATTTTCTATCGTTTTCTAGAATATATATTAATTTATTTACAAAGAGGTATTAAATATAATAAATAAAATAATAACTTAAAATAACAAAAACGTTCTAAAGAATTATCCACGCGTCCATTATTGAGTTTATACAACTATTTACACTATAATTAGACAAAATAGCGCTTTTTCAAGTTTTGCAATGTTTAGTACACATGTCAATTTATTTTATTGCTGTTATGGTGAGGTAAAAAAAAGCATTGATCAATTTATGAATTTAATATTTATTTGTTACCAAATTTTGTCGACCTGAGGGTACAAAATCGAATGCAGCGAGAGACAGAAAAGCTGAACGTTTTCGTGCAGCATATGTCAGTGAAGGTATCCATATGTGTCTCACTAACGTATACGTGTAAGATTATTCTAGCTCTCTTGGCTAGTTTAGGTCCATTCGCGATTCTTGATTTAAAGCGACTGTGGGCCATGGCTTCAGCCAAAATTCGGCTACTTCTCCACGCTTGAGCTGGTTGCCATGCGGCTAAGTCCATAGCGTAGTCCCTAGCTAGCTAGTCTAAAAATCCTGTTGAAACTGTGAAGCCTCGTAAAACGTATACTCAGTTCGAAAAAAGAGATTAGAGACGCTTTTCCCTTTCGTGATAATTTCTAGCTTTCAACTCCTACCGTAAGCACCATATCAAGCCGATTTTACCGTTAAATACTTAGTATAAGGTTGGTCATTAAATGCGTAAATGATAATGTTGTCTAGAAACGACTGCCACTTTGTAGATCCAAAATAAATTTAAACAACTGTGTACGGTGTTATCTTCTTGCAATGATCCAGTTTCTTGTCGGCTCCTCTGAATGACTGATAGGTTTTGCGTATAAGTTCATAAATATCTTCTTAGGGTGTAAACTTAATATATTTTTTATTAGCATATGACCGCGACTTCGTTCGCGAAGAATAGTTACTTTGAGGTAACGCTAACACGTATCGGGAGTTTTCAAGAGGAATAAAATCCCAATTTTGAAACATTTTTTATTGGTGTTTCGCTCCTATTGATCTCAGCGTGATGATATATAGCCTATAACTTTCCTCGATAAATGAGCTATATAGCACTGAAAGAATTTTTCAAAACAGACTAGTAGTTCCTGAGATTACCCCCTACAATCTCACAAACTCACAAACTTTACCTATTTTTTATAATATATTATCAATCATCCAAAATGATTAAAATGAATGGCACTTCGCATACATTTTAAAAATGGTTTCAGTTAATCGTGATAAAGAAATCATATTAGTGGTACGTTGACATTTTTAACTTTTTACTTCTGTAAAATCCAAATTCAAATCTGATTATGTAAATTGTGCGTTAATTTATTGTCTTAGCGATTGAAATCTGTCTGATAATATTCATTGATATTAGGGACTGCTATTAAAAATAAACTATATGTGTATTTCAGACAATAAGCATTCTACGATAGTTATTCTTTCATCTTCTTGTTTCCTATGCTTGTCACTAATCCAGGTAATGTTATTGGAACCATTCAGGCATTAGTAAGTTTGAAAAAAAGTATCCTACATTCTGATGTTTCCATTTTGTAAATCAAATTCTGGTGTACGCGTACCCGTAATTATTCTGCTTAAATAACTTGATCGATATTGTTTTCTTTGCATTACAGAGGTACCTTCATAGTTCTTAGCTTTAGCTGAAGCCGGTAAGTGATGCTATTGTCTTTATCTAGATATTTTTTTTTTAATTTCTGTTACCAATTTTTTAATACTACTTTGGATTTTTCATGCAGACGCATCTTGAATTATTCAGCGTTGGTGCAACTTGTAAAATTTTTAATTGTTTTTTTATAACCTATAAAGAGCTCTGACCAGAAACAGTATGCCTATGTTTCTTATTTATAAGATAAATTGTATAGATTTTTGAATATACTTGAACGACATCGTTAAATGATTATCATATAGGTAACAATAAACCATACATTTAAAAATGGGTTATATCATTTATTTACTGAAAGAAGGAGTTTCCAAAAAAAGAGGTACAAAGTTCAATACAATTGAAGGAAAACGAAAATTTTATTAATGGGAATTAAATAAATCTATATTTATAAAACGCAGATGATTCAAACTAGAATAATTAATTCTAATAATAAAAAGGAATAACATCCAACCACCCTCGAGTATATACTATAATTATATATCCATCTGTGTATATTTTTTCATTCCAACCCTTCTAAGATTCAATTCGGCTAAATAAACTGAATTATATGCTACTTAAATGAGTGTCAAGTCCCTCGGAAGCCCGCGGCGCCTTCACCCCCTGTAAGGACCACTCACTTCTTCACCTCATCCCGAGATTCTTCTGAGATTGTTACGCGAAAAACAAATGTGTGTAAGTTTGTTTTTGCATTATTTTGCGAAATTTTAATTAATTTCAATTTTCACTTTTAGTTACTTGAAAATGAGTTTTACTTTCATCTTTATATACATTACTAGCTGACCGCGACGTGTTGTTGTCAAAGTTCACGAAATTCAAAATTAAAACGTGGCTCCATCTATGTAATATCTATAACAGTTGTTCCTACAGTTTTATATAAACAAATTAATATAAAGCGCCACCTGTTCAAGACTGATGAAACTAACAATTAAAAACAATAATCAACATTGATAATATATTAATTTGTAATTAAAAGTTATTGAACCTGTTAATTGAAATATAAAAATATCTTATCTCTCAAGTTGCACTAAATTATTAATAAATGCCAAGTTACATAATAGATTGATTGAGTAATTTCGGAACTCCATGCCACTGGATTTTTATATATCTAGAAGATTTGAGTTTATTTACTAACAAATTTAGTCCACTACATCTGTAAACATAGTAGGTGTTATTACATAAAAGTTAAATACGTATTGAATACTTGTTTTAAGAAGGTTACGTTTTAAATACACCGCGAATGTTCGCCATCTTGCTCTTTTGTCTCGCTTTGGTTAGATTAGGTTAGACTTGCGAAAAAGGATAACGCGAACTTGCCTCGTGCGAGTGCGGTGCATTTAGTACAAATCCTTTTTAAAGCGTGTGTTTAATACGTATTTAACTTTTTTGTAATAATACCGAGTACAATGAACAAACAATGACGAACATCGATTCGGTTCGGATCGCTGTTATTCGTTTGAGTAAAAAACTTATTTCTACCCCTTTATCTTTTTGATATGTGAAACGCAATAATTAAATATTATACTCCATATCACTACCTACCACTATTAAAATTAATTTTATGTCACCTCCTGTGTTTAAATCCATAGTACGCTAATAACATAACCTTCCTTCGCGCAGATGTGTAAAAAAATGAAACTATTAAACATTATTTACCATGTTAATCCAATGCAAATTTAACATAATAACGATATAATGAATGTAACTATTATGATATAATGAAAGAAATAGTTTTATTCTACTTAAGTTCGAAACAAATTATCCAAATAAACCAGTTGGTTACATCTGATCTACTTTTTAGTAAAAGCTTTTGCAAAACGACGATTTGTATATCTGCCTATAAGGTGAACTTGCAAAATTAAAAAAGAAATAAATGTTCCGTAAGTAAAAATGGCTGAAAGAAAGTTAGGCTACTTTGTTTACAGTGTACAAAGACAAAAGTAGGCGGGCGCCCTCCGTGAAACGAATAGGCCGGGGCGGCGAGCTTTTCTCACTCTCTTAAACGCTCTCGCCGAGTATACTACGACTTATATTTATTGGTACTTTTAAAAGCGGTCAAGTGTGGTCAGTAATAATATATATAATTATCAAAAAGAAATAATCCTATGAATGCTCTTGCATTTTTTTTGTATACTAAACTATACTCGTATTTAGAAAGGTTATTAAATATAAATAAAATAGTCTTAGTAATGCTTATTGGGTTAAAATACTTTCAGATTAACTCGCAATTGTATAAAACATTGTTGTTTGAATAGATATTTAAATTAATATCATTTGGTAAGTACCTACGACTTCACTTAGTTTTCGCTTTATATCACGTTCATTCTGGATATCAAAGACAATTGTAAACAATATTCATTGGGATACCTGATATTGTGATATTCATTGAAGATAATATTTTTAGACATAATTGCAAATAGTTTTATTTTATAGTTTATTTGGTAAGCTTAACTGTTATTTTTGTCGTTCTTAAGAACATTTCAAACTGAAGTGGACCCGAAAACAGTAAGTCAAGCACCTGCACATGTGATTAAGCAGTTGTCCTTGAGATAAAACTTTAACCGCATTGTCATTTAAAATCGGATCAGACTATGGTCAAATTTTTTTTATGTCATACGGCATACGAATAGGCCAGTGACCTGATGTCAAGTGATCACCGCCGTCCATACATCCTGAGTTTGGGGGAGAGAGGGGGAGGGGAATAGGTGAAGACAGCGTTGGGGAGGAGAAGTAGGCCTCCGACACTCTCACTGACCGAACGAAACGCAACAATGCAAGCACTGTTACTTCACGTCGGTTTTCTGTGATAGGTTGGTACTACCCAAGGCGAGCCAACTCAGTCCTGCTGAAACCAATAATAACTCGAGCGTGGCTCTACCACCTACAAAAAGCCTAAAATGTATAAATTATTACAAAACCTTCAGATAAATAATATTATCATTTATTGTTGTATAACAAACACAATAAGAACTATAAAAGTTATGATTCTTGCATATATAATTATTTTTATTTTCCAAGTATCAAAACAGCCAGCCGTAGTAGAAGCGACAAGTGTCGTTGGAGAGCCGGCGGCCGCGTCGCGACCCGGCATTGTTATAACATGCATACTTACTAATAAAAAATTGGTTATACATATGCCTTCATTATACGCGGTCAACGTTATTCTAACACGAGAGCTTTTACCTTTGGCTTATTTTTGCGGTTAGAAGAACAATGATTAGTACGGACATTAGCCTTCATATGTCAGTAAACCCGTATATAAATAACTAAACGGAGTTTCCTTAATATATTGTTATAAGACATATCGGAAAGTATTGATAAAAACAAAACATAGTTCGAATTGAAAAGTGACATTGTCGCACTTTTTGCACTTGCATATAAACTTTTTTTGTGTTACGAGAATGTGACAGCTCTGTACCAACTAGGAATAACAGTATGATGCAAAAATAACGACGACTATCAAGAAACGTACTGTCCATTCATAGTTGAGATTATTATGCCAACTGTACACAATATACTATAATCCCAAGAGCAGATGAAAATACTCCTAATCGTATATATCAAAATAAGTTTAGAAGCGTGGACATAGCAATATAAAAAGAGACTATTTTTACTAAACCCTAAACTAATTATTGATTTGTAATGAAATTAAATTAAAACAAATATAGCGAACCCTAAATACTCAAACGAACCCTTCAACTCTCGAATACGAAATTACAGTTAAAAATGTATAAAAAGCACAGAACTCCATTAGAAACAAAAATAAATTGAATTACAACTCTATCGACATTTTCGATTTGGAGGCCTAACTCAATTAGATGGGAGCGCTGATGGGAAAATAAAATAAATACGAGGAACAAAAAAAAAATTAAAACGAAAAAGAGTCCAGATATAATTTGAAATATCTCCGCAAATGCAAAGTGCGAGTGCTGTTATTTTATTCAAATGAGGGCGAACTTTTTTCAACCCTTTCTCGTCGCGCCATCAAAATGGCCTGATATTCAATTAAAAAAAAAAAAGAAGAGCCCGCGTCCGCGACTGAAAATTAATCAGAAAAAAATGCTTTTAACTAGATCTACATTTTAATGAAATTATTATTGACGAGTATAATATAAATGGGAGTGCTCTTTTGTGATTGTGTTAGTAATGTTTAAATAAAGGATTGTCTATAAATTTGTTTTATTTTCCTTTACATCGATGTCCGGGTAAGAATGGAGTAGAGTTAATGTGTTTAGATGAAGTGTGTTTCGAATCCCACAATTATGCCTTTTTGAGGGATGACGCAGTGGTTTTTTTTTATCAAAGGAGGCAAACGAACAGATAAGTCACGTGATGTTAAGTGATCACCACCGTCCATAGACACTAGCAACATCAGGGGTCGCAAGTGCTTTGCCAGCCTGTATATGGAGGAGGAGTGAGGGGAAAAGAAAGAAAGTGGTCCTCCAACGCTCTCAGTGACCGAACGAAACGCAACAATACAAGCACTGTTACTTCACGTCTGTTTTCTGTGGGTCAGATGGTACTACCCCGGGCAAGCCGACCCGTTCATGCTGCAACCAGTACTAGCTTTAGGGTGGCTCTACCGCCTCAAAAAGCTTTCAACTCTCGCTTCTTTTTTGTTACCGCTCAGTGTACTATGATCGATTCTCAATCGGAATTATCATATGCATAATGCACACATGGATGTGTGGGTATATGTTAAGATGGATGGTGTAACTAGAATGGATGAAATTAGGAATTAATATATCAGAGGAAGTTTGAAAGTAGCACCAATGATAGAGAAGTTGAGGAGTCATAGGTTAGCATGGTATGGGCATTTCATGAAGAGAGATGAAGACCATATAATTTGAAAAGCTTGGAGTATAATGGTTGATGGATATGAGAGTAGAGGAAGACTGAAAGTGTATGGATGGATTGTGTGAAAAATGATATGTGTGTAAAAGGTGTGAATACTGAGATGACATCTGTTAGGCGAGAATGGAAAAGGAAAACATGTTGTGCGGACCCTACTTAGGTGGAATAAAGGTAAGAAAATGATGGTGATCCACAGATGATTCTAATATGTACCAGGTGTACTTTGTATTTGTAAATTTGATGTTTGTAAATTGGATTGTAATAAGTCATCTATTTAAAAAAAAATTGAGTAATGAGCCTGATGGTAGACTTTTTTTGTAATACCTGCTTAATTAGGTATTATTTGCATGTCAGAAATTTATCCTAATGTACTTGTCGCTATTTTTCAGTAGCTGAAATTACTGCACAGCCAACTCTCTCCAGACGCCGTGAGGGTTTCCACCCTTACGTGGTTGATATTCTCGTAATTCGTACGAAGCGATTTGCTTCCACACTCATTATATGTACTGCTAAGGAATGGTATTCGTTCCCGGCGTCTGTCTTCCTGACATCTTATAGCTTGGGAATCTTCAAGAGTAGAGTGAATAGGCACCTAGTGTTTAAGTGCGATACATCGTCAGCCTCATCGCCACTTAACATCAGGTGAGATTGTGACCAAGCGGCTAAGTGCTGAACATAAAAAGACATATAACATTACCATTTTAAGCAACAATGTTACAACAGACAAACGTTATCACGCCCTGATAATATAAAAAAAACTTGGCAAGGTATATATTTTAACCTTTGCCATGAATCACTATATCTACTGGTGAAAACAGCATAAAAATCTGTTCAGTAGTTTTTCAGTTTATCAAAATACAGACGAGGCAGAGGACTTTGGTTTATAACATGTCATGATATATTATATCTAAGCATATATTATTACATATCATATTATATCTATATAACGTTACTGTAAATACATAATGTTTTGCCAAAGTTGTCAGACTCTGAAACTATAGAACTAATTATAAACGAACTGTATGGAAATTTCCAAACGCATATCCGATGTATAGTCCATTTTTAGAAACGTCATCCAAGTGAATTAACGTCGGCATGCAACTAAAATATTCTAAACATGATTATCACTTGAAATCATTTCAATATGTATGCGAGGTCATGAAAAGTGCTTTTCCTGATACAGAGATACGAATTAATTGTTGATCTCCATAACTTAGGTCACATGTTACACTGTACTGTAATTATCTATTAACATTCTTTTTTCCCAGTTTATTTAAATAATATCACGAATATACATACATATGATTAAACAAAGAAAATCTATTATTATGTTATAACTTTATTCATAGATATAACATTTATATTATTTTGGAAAAAGTTCCTATTTATCGTCAAAAAGTATATACCGGCAGAAATAGTAAGCGACACACTCCAATACGAAGCAAGCTTATAATAGTAACAGTACAGAATTAATAGGGGATTATCCCTATTTAGCATTAGCATTAGCACAGCATTAGCTTGTGCGGATTATTGCACTTTTCATATTTGACAATTTGGAACTATATGTATAAAGTGTATCTGGTATCGATGACGTCAACATAGGGTGATGTTATACTTGCGCATTGGGCCCCTCAAGGTTCCCTCGACATATCTATTATAATACTAGAAGGTCCGAGAGACGTTGTCCTGCCCTGATGATAAATAAAACAGACAAATTATACACCTAGGCCTTACTCGTGAATCATTCTATCTACTAGTGAAAACCGCATGAAAACCCGTTCAGTAGTTTATCGCGAATAGACAGACAGACGTGGCAGAGTACTTTGTTTTACAATATGTCATTTAGATATAAAAAAAGAAAAAACTTGAGAGGTGTCAAGGGACACCCGGATGGAACGAAGTTCCTTTCGATTAATTAGTGAAGGAATTGTAATAAAATTTTATTTTTTTTAAGTTATAATATTTTTTTTTATTATTAACAAATATAATGTTATATAAACTTAATCAGTAGGCTCAATTTTCGTAATGATTGGCTTGTGGTAACTGAAGTAGAAAACATATGTTTGGGATTATTATTATTATTATTTTATATTTACAAAAAACCTGTATACACTCAACAAAAATAATCGTCGCGACAACACACGGTTTAATGCGAAATAGAAATGAAAATATCTGGCTTGCTTTCTATAAGAGAGAGAGAGACAGAGAGAGAGACAGACAGAGAAACATGCGACGCCGCACAGCTTACAATAGCTTACTATAGTAAAAAGTGTCGTGACACCTTTTCGTAAGAATTTTTTCCGTCTAGCCCCCTTTCACAACGCGCGATAAGGAACTTCGTTCCAAAAAAGAAAAAATATATTGGTTTCCCGATGTCTGGTTACTTTTACTGACGATGCCCTAAAATACGGAGAAGATTAAATATTGAATTAGAAGGAAATATAGGATATACTCTATTTTACAATACAGAGAGATAAATAAATGTAATTATAAATAGAATTAAATTCTCCTTTTTCATTCCGGGGAATCACTGAAATCAATAGAGACAATTAAGATACAAGTCTTTTCATTATATTTTAGTAGCTGTGTCTGCGACTTTGTCCGCATGGAACCTGGTGTACAATATATATATTAAGTCTCATTACCATCTACTTTTCTAACGTATTTAAAACGCGACGTCATTAAAATTACAATAACTTTTGATAACCCTACCCGATTTTAATAAATCAAAGGTTAAATGTTACTTGGAGATATGCTTTATAATTATCTTGAATAGGTTTTAAACTAACACAGTGTTTTAGCAGTGATGCGTGTTCATACAAACAGAAAGACAGACATTTCTAAAATTGATTGTTATTTTTTATTAAACTTATTCCTAGACAATTGTAACAATTTTTTTTTAAATCTTAAAGTACAAGACACGTTAAAAAACGATGTCGCACTACATACAACAACATAAACAAGATATATTAAACAAATATATTTGTACAGCTAAATGAAAGACTCAAAACAATTAAATATGTACCTAATCGTTACACGACGGTGTGACATGCGTCCAGTGTAATTCAGCAGCCAGTTCGTCCGAACACATTATTATTCACCGACGGAACGAAATGAATTCATTTTTATTCAAACGCCACAATGATATAATTAAAATTTGAATACAAGATTAACTTGAGAAAAATTCAATATCGAATTCCGTTCACTTCTTTGTTAATACGATTCGTTGATAGGATTTTTGAGTATAACATAGTACCTAATAACATATTATAGCTATTATTTTTTATATCAGAATAAAATCTGACAAATATTTTGAGATAGTAGCAAGGTGATACACTCTCTCTCACACAGAAGGATGCCGAAGACTGGGCAAAGTGGAGGAAGTTTATTAGGAAAGCGGACCCTGGCGCTAAGCCGGGAAAACGCTAGGAAGAAGAAGAAGAGTAAGGCACAAATATGTTAATTTATATCGCATACATCTGTTGATAAATCGGTCACTTTCCTTACTACCAGGTACACTGTAAACACTGTACTATTTTCGGTTCGGTTCGGTAGTTCGGTGAAGCTGTTAAGACTTTACTAGGTCAATAGCGTAGACATTTCGAAAAAAAAAAAGTCTCGATCCGTGCGAGCTTTGTACAGTCGTACCATATATATGTTAAGCGAACGTTCGGCTGAGCTACATGGTAGGCAGAGTGGGGGTGTTAGGTTTATTCGTTACGGAATTTTTGGATTCGGTCTCCACGCTCAAGACCCGCGATAGAAGCTACGCAATAGTTTAAAAAAAATGTATTAAGCCAATTTTCTTAACTATTTTTATCTAGTACTAAGTCGTGTCGTCATTAAAAGTACAATAACTTTTGATACAGTGAACCGATTTTAATGAAACAAAGAATAATTGTAACACGTATCTACGTGAAATATCTAAGCTTTATGATTTTCTTAAGAAGTTTTATCATGAACGCATTGATTGATAAATACTTATACTAATATATTTGCAATATTTTTTTTAACAAAATCTAAAAAATACATACACGTAGGATCAGTGTTTCCTAACGTGGGGTCCACGCCCTACAGGGGGGGGGGGATTTTGATAGTTAAAGGGGGCAATTTAAAAATGAACTCGACAGGAATTTAGACCTTTCGCTTTGGGTTATTTAAATGCAATGCTAGATATCGGTGACAGTTTTAACGAAAAAAGCAATTAAAAAAAAAGCTGTAAAACCAAAATATCAATTGGCTAATTAGAATCGTCGAGTTAAGTTGTTCATTATATATTTTGAAATTTTACTTTTGATGTTTTGATAACAATTTCATAATGATTTCTTCCTAAAACTTATCATGTATATTTCTTAAGGGAATAAAATATTTTTAATGGTAAAAAATTATGTATGAAGGGGCATAAAAATTTTAGAAATATTAAGGCAGGACATGGCCTAAAAAAGGTTGAGAAACACTGCATTAGATTAACATTCTCATTATATGGGTAGATGTGAACGCATTGTTTCCATTCTAAAATGTTGTTCATAGTACAAACGAGTCGTGTCAAGCCACTATTCTCAGCGTGAGTCTCGTCGAACGGCGAGGCGCACATAAATCGAGAAGCCTCTCCCATAATAGCGAGCTCACTCAAATCTAAGCCCAAAGCCCAAAAGCCGGACTTCTCCCCGTAATACACTTAAAACGCCTGAGCTTAAATCATCGTCATCGTTTGTTGAACAAGACTCTCCGGTCACATATCAGGCCTGCGACGGCTGGCCCCCGTCATAGATTAAATAACGTTGATAAGAAAGTGCAATATTTAAGTGAAACTTCTTATGGGAGGTATTTGAAATTATTTTCCGCAATATTTTTTTGTGACGAAAAATGGTAGGGGTAAACACTGTCTCAGATAAAGTGGGAGCAGTGCCTGTCTTTCCTTCGAATATTAGCGCACAGTGAGATATACACTATTCTCGTTGGATATAGACACCACGTGGGAACTACACACATGTTTTTATTTTGAAGTAAAACTTCTTTAGGCACAACTAGGTGGTAACTGGATGAGAATGTAACGGAAATACGTTACACTAATATGGCATAATGATTTTGTACCATCCGGTTTTTAAATATTTTTGCTTTTGTCAATAAATCGTTTATAACCAAACTAAGAGAATTTTTTTGAAAAAAAAAAAAAACACTCAATTGAATAATAATAAAAATCATACAATAGAACTAATTATGTAAATATGCATGCGTGATCGTGCTGCTATCTGGTTTTAATTGATCATCTGTAGGGCCATCTATCAGCTAATTTAGAACTTAAATAACAAGTTTTATTTTAATCGCGTATGACGGTTATACGCATTTATTTTTTACTAGTGAGTTTGTTCTCTCGTTTATTTGTCTTTGACTAGTTTTATATTTTTATATGAATTCATCTTAAATAACATTACAAATGCTAATGTGAGTTTTCTTGTTTATTTATTACACGTTCACGCCTTCACTTCTGAAACAATCATAATTAAATGTTGGTGGTTGTGGTTAAATGGTAGGTTAAATCGACACTAATGCGAGCGAAGTCACGTATAAAAGCTAGTTAGTTAATTTTCTACCCAGAATAAATTGTGGGTTGGTTTTTCTTTTTGATAATTTTAAATTATTCAGTACTTGTTTTGGATGAAACATACTGTCCTTTATTGTAGCCCTTAAAATTATATGCGAAATATCATTATGATGATATCGTTAAGCCGAGTAAACGTAACAAATACTCTCAAATTCGCAATTACATTACTAGTTAGGATTACATAAAGTGTATTTATTTGCTTATAGTATACTAAAAGTATTAAAAATAATAAAGCTTCCAGAAGCACTCCGTTCGTAGGCACTTATTCAATAATTATATATTAACTGATCTATGAACCTCACGACCCATTCCCTTACCCGACTTAAACCCCCCGACCCCCCAATAATTTTCGGCCTAGGCTCTCTGTAGGCATAGATTTCTAGTCTCAACGTACAAGGTGGGTGTTTTGCGATGGGGTATGTACTACGTAAATACGGAAGGATATTCTGCTTTGGATATTTGATCATTTATAGAGTTAACAGGGTCTTTGTTTGGAATAAGGCTATGTATATGTAGTATGTAGTATATGTAGGTATGTATATGAGTTATATTTTTAATTAAAATGTAATTTGTTTTTTTTTTTTTTACTTTAAGACGATTAAATTATTAAATCTCGATGTTTTTCTTCAACTAAAGAGAACATGAGACAGTCATTCACAAGGATTCGAACCTATCACTAGAGACTTCTACATTTTAGAGTCCTACCTTTTAAACATTTCTTCAGTCCGGACGAAACATTTTTTTGGAAACATATGACAAAAAAAATTGTCTCGAAAATTTGAACCAATTTTCAAATTCGAGCAAATTTACAATTTAAAAAATGTCAATGAGGCATTTGTAGGAATTTTATTTTTTTACAAAAAAGTTTTAAATAAAATAACTAAGATCAGTATTTCTCGAGCACTTTTTGTAATATAAAATTTTATTAAATTGTGTGGAGAATTTTAAAAAGTTTAGATTCTCTCTTATTTATTACGAAATATGTCAATAGTTAGTTGAGATGGAATGAAAAGAGTCGTTTAAGAAAGCACCCTGATAAGTAACTTCTTAATACTGTAGACAAAAAGAATTTGTTACAATGAATACTTGTTTGTAACTCTTTCACTCAATTGCCGACCTTATAGTGTTCACTTCTGTTTTTGATACTATAAAAAATGAATGAATGAGCTTGCCTGAATCAAATACTCAGTTTCTTCGCAAATGGGATACAGATTATACACGCTCGTAATAAGTGTCGATTTTATAATTATTTCGTGTTGATATATAATAAAGTATTATGAGGCAGGTAAGTGCGTGCGCGCAGACTTGAGAGCACGGATTTATGTTTGAATTACGCGTGCGGATAATATATTTTTGTGCATAACTGGACTCTGTAGGGCTGTTGTTTAATTAAATCTTGCTTTAGATTTTTTTATTTCATATGGAGGCAAACAAATATGCGAGTCACCTGTTGTTAAACGATCACCGCCGTCCATAGGCACTAGCAAACCCAGAGGAAGTCACAAGTGCGTTGCCAGCCTGTATTTAGAGGAATGGAGAGAAAGGGAGAGGGATTAGAGGAGAGAAGAGGGGAAATGGGGTTTTATTTATTAGACCACTTCCTTACGTAGTATAAAAAGCAACATTTATCTTTCTGTATTAGATAACTATCTATACCCGCGACTTCGTGTGCATGGAATCTGATATGTAAACCAGTGACTAGTAAGGTCACCTAAATGTATTATCTTTATTAATTGTTCTCTCGTACTTAAGTGGCATCGTCATTAAAATTACAATAACTTTTGATATACCAAACCAATTTTAATAACAAAAAGTGTAAATGTTACTCAGAAATATGTTTAATGATTTCCTAGATAAGGCTTTCTCATGAACACAGTACTTTAACAGTGATACATCAAACAAACAGACAGATAAATAGACAGACATTTCTAAAGATAATTGAAATTTATTTTATCACACACCTGCAACAATTTTTTTGTACAAAAATCTACATTTAGGTTCTTATTACATATTTAAAATTTTAGAGCATATATATATTTAAAAAAATGTTACGTTACTAAGTGTTTACATTAGTTTCACCCATCAAGTTTCCTGTTATAGTGATCTGTGTGTTACCTGATAAATAAACCTTTTCCAGCTGTTTCCATTTTGTCCGACCATTTGTTTTTTTTTTTAACAAAAATTACACTAGCAACTTTCTTTACGCCACTTTTGTGTTATATTAGCTTATCTACCCTTATTTCTTTCACCATCCCGTCGATACCATTTCGTATCAATTATGGTACATTTCATTTTGGTTTATTTTGCCATGTGTCCTGTCCATTGCCACTATAATTGCTTAATCTTTTGTATCTCTTCCACTTCTCTTGTTAATATTATTTCTTGTGCTCTTTTCCGGTGTTTTTGTCAAATTTTCATCATAATCCTTTCTATTTCCCTTTGACATGTTCTCAGTTTAAAGTAGTGCTTCTGAGATACCGCTTAAGTTTTACAACTATGTGGCAACAATATGGCAAACTGCACCAGTCAAATTCTGTATATCAATGTGTAAATAACAAATCTCTTGATTTTTTATTTTCTGCAAATATTTGTGCTAATTATTATTTCTTTACTTGCCGGTCGAATACAGAATTAATATTGTAACCCAGTGCATTAAATCTAAACTGTTCTTCCTCTCCATGAACGTAGACGAATTGCTGACATATCGTTCTCTTAAATATCACTAAAGGTTTAGTAGAGTTTTTTTGTTTTACAGGTACGTGCTTAGCCACAATTTTACCTGATGGTAAGTGATCATGAAGCTGACGATGGATCGCGCTTACCT
This sequence comes from Antheraea mylitta, assembly GCA_014332785.1. NCBI lineage: Eukaryota > Metazoa > Arthropoda > Insecta > Lepidoptera > Saturniidae > Antheraea > Antheraea mylitta. The sequence goes on along the minus strand of JACEII010000025.1, from coordinate 9,213,928 downwards.
GCTAAATGCCTATTCACTCTACTCTTGAACACTCCCAAATGATATGATGACGGGAAGACAGACGCCGGGAGTGAATTCCAAATCTTAACCTTATGAAAAAAAAATAGAGTACGTGGAATTACTAATTAAATTTTGGTGTATGTTTTCTTAAACAAGACATTATTTCAGTTAATAAAATTCTAAACACAAACTTTACGTGTTTATTTGTAACAATAATAATGAACTACTCCCCTACTTTCTCTCCCTAAGTAATTTACATCAGACCCTTTATTATTCATTGCGAAATGTATGTTGGCAGCCCTGCTCGGTCTAGTACCGGAGTCCTATCGACTGTAGATTTATTCCCGCAGCGCTGTGATTTGCGAGACATTATGATAAGTGGGCGAACGGCAGCCTAGCAATTAGAACACTGCACATACAGCCAACCGACAAATTATATAAATTAACTAAACGACACTATTACAAATTTAATGCGACGGGGTTTTGTTTTATCGCTAACGTCATTAAATTCTTGATAGAGGCAAGTAATTAAAAACTTAAACATACATATTTAATTGATTTACCGGAGTTTTTGGTGGGATTTTAGTCTGTCGTGTAGTAGCGTTTATATTTTAGATGTGGAAACGTCTTATAAGTCGATGAAAAAACATGATTCATTGTCACAATCCAATAGAGAGATAGATAGATAGCAATAGAGAGGCAAGATTGGCTTAAGCGTTCGACTTATGACGCATTTATTTCTCTTCAGTTCCATCGGCCGATGCGTTCCATTCGTTATCACGTAAAATCTTCATCCGTAAAACGACTTCACAGAGACACTGGCTTTAAGATCATGTGTTACTTGATTATATTTTATGATATTATTGACAATTTACGTAATTTATCTTAGTTATTGTGCACAAATGAAGTGGATGCGAAATAATACTACGGAGCATGAATCCTGAGATGCCACAAAGACTCCCTAGAATGTTATAACAAAGGGGCCACCATCTTATTAGAAAATTTAAATAACCACAAGGAACTTGCAATATTATTACCTATAATAATCTACAAGATTGGTTGCAAAAAACAAAACTAAACGTAACATACATAATATACAACGTTAATCTACACAAATAAAAATCTCCTGCTTATCACTTCAGAAGAAATGCATCTATTAAGAAAATTCTCGTTTTGTAATTTTCAAGATGCGGGAATTCAAGAAATTAGATAAGGGGAGGGGAAGAGGAGGGTAGGAGGAGGAGAGGGAGAGAAAGAGGGGAGGTGGGTATTCGACGCTCTCACTGACCGAACGAATCGCAACAATGGAAGTACTGTTAATTCGCGTCAATGTTATTGTGAGAAGGTGAAACTACTCTGGGTGAGCTGACCCATTCATATTTAAATTAATAACAGCTTCAGCATGGCTCTAGCTCCTACAAGCGTGGCTCTACCATTTACATGCGTGGCTCTACCATCTACAAGCTTGGCTCTACCAACTACAAGCGTGGCTCTACCACCTCCATTATACGAATATATGATTTCAGCGATAATTGTATCCACAACCTCATCTAATGTTACGTGACGTTTTATGTCTTGTGGTGCGATACATTATTTCGTTTTATCAGAATATTTACCCATAGTTTATTTACCTATTTGAAATTCAAAAAATGTTAAATAATCTAATAATTACAATAAGCAGTATAATAGATAAATTAAAGTAACATACAGACGCCATTCCAAATTTACCGTATTCGATCTTGGTATTTTACCCACAAATATTTATGCTAATTTGAAATGTGTTCGTAATGTCTGCAAAAAAATATCGAACACGAAGGCTATTAATATAATTTATAAAAGAAGACATTAATTGCAAGTCCGCGTCAAACTTTTTGACCACTCTTAACATGACTGCGAAGAAAATAAATTTAGGTAAATGTACGTATCATATTGTACTTAAAACATCTAGACAACTTAAGGCTAAATTTCAATACTTAACAAATTTCATCTTTACTTTGTTTTGTATTATACTTTTGACGATATTATGAGCAAGTCCGAACTTATGGCTACATTCAGAGCGACTAAAAACATTAACAGCGACTTCTATACACATACAAACGTATAACACGGGAGTCTATTTATTTTACTTAATACATTAAATATATATAAAAGTAGGTCTGCATATATAGCACCCAATGTCATTTGTACGATCACCACGAAATATGTTTTTCCTTTTTTTTTAATATCATGGGAGACAAACGAACAGACGGGTCACCTGGTGTCAGGTGATCACCGCCGTCCATATACACTAGCAACACCTGGAGAGTCGCAAGTGCGTTGCCAGCCTGTGTTGTGGGGAAGGGAGAGGAGAGGTGGGTATCCGACGCTCTTACAAACTGAACGAAACGCAATAATTCAGGCACTGTTACTTCACGTCGGTTATTCGAGACAGGGTGGTAGTACCCCGGACGAGCCGACACATTCATGCTGAAACCAGCTATAGCATCAGCGTGGCTCTACCACCTACAAAAATGGACAATTATCTTATGCTTTATATTATACTAGCCTCTGCCCGCGACTTCGTTCGCGTGGCTTAGATATACTAACACTAACATTTTTCATCTGTGCTCAGCTCCTATTGGACTTAGCGTGATGATGTATAACTTATAACCATTCTCGATGAATGAGCCATATGCCACTGAAAGAATTATTCAAATCGGACCAGTAGTTCCTGAGATTACCCTCTACAACGTCACAACATCACAACATCACAACGTCACAAACTCACAAACTTTTCCTCTTTATAATATTAATAATATAGTTTATAATTTCGCTTTTAGATGAAGATGCAGATGCAGATGAAATCACGGGCAGAGGCTAGTAATAAATACTTGTCAATCTGTTAATAACTTTTAATGTAATTAATTATACACTTATTGATAATTATCTAATTATTCATGAAATCAAATTTACAATACAATACTTTTTTTTTCTCGAACTTACTACGCTATTGGCCTTACTAGGCCTTCACAGCTTCACCGAACTACTAATACAATACATTCACTTTTATGCAGTTAACCGACTGCCATGAGTATGTGTTTAATGAACAGAGAATATTTACACAAATACATCAGACTACTTAATACTTAATACAAGAAATAATGGTAGCACCAAATAATAACAAAGAAAGCCGCGGATACCGCTAGTTAATTCCATAAAATAGGGTACAAATAATACCCAGAACTCGCGTAAATGTTTTATTTATTCTGAAAAAATATACGAACCTTAATAAAGATGGCGTAATTCTAACTAATATTATGAGTTTAAAAGATAGTTTGTTTATTTTATTTCTTAACCTTTCATGTTTTAGGCTATTCAACTGATTATTGGCGCATTTCACGTGAAGCGGACAACGAAAAAAAGCTATGCTTTTATGTAAAAAAAAGAAAAAAAAATGCCAAGTTACTAAGATTTTGTTTTGAAAAATTTACTTTCGAACATTAAATTTTTTTTAAGTTTTATTTTATTTTTAAAAAGAACAATTATTCTTCTATATAAATCGCTGCATTTAATATTTCATTGTAAATTTGTTGAGTTCAAAAAACTACTTCCAAAAAATCTGACTTTCAGATGTGAATCCTCTTTAGAAGTCCACAACGTGCCAAATAAGCATGATAGAAAAAAAAAATGCATTCACATTCATATTTATTAGAAGTTCAATTAGGCTGAATAGGAACGAATTTCAGAAACTCACCTTTTTTCGTTGTCCGCTTCACGTGAAATGCCCCTATTATGAAATTTCACAAACACGTTGTTAGGGGTGCAGGAAAGGACATAGGGTTATCTTTAATAAAAAAAAAACTCTTTCTAAGGGATATATCAAATTTACATTAACGCAAGCAAAGCCATGAGCAAAAGCTTATCATTATATAATTGGTCATTAAAAATATGGTTTCAATTAATGAATTAAGTCGTAAGTGATAAGTTATTGTGTTAAGCAATATTAAAAATTAAAATGTGAGTGTTTTTTAAATTACTTAACCAATTAATAAGGAATTTTGTATACCTGTTATTTCCGTAAGATAGAATAAGTCTTCTTTGACGCTAGAGAAGCCGCGTGCAAAAGCTGGTTTTATATTATTCCTAATTTATTTTCAATTGTTGACTGTACTACTGCACTATAATGCAAAATTTACAACCAACTAGTAATATAAGCTTATGATATTCGTGATAATGGATTCTATGTTCGAAGGAGCGGAAGCGATGAAGAATGAAACAGAACTATGTAGATTAAATTAAAAGATTGCGTATTGAGAATCACTGATTAGAAACGGCGGTTGTAACTCGGCGTAGTGGATGCCGTACATGAAATTATTTGCCAATAACTAGTCAGTCAATACGCGTATTCCTTAAAACAACTATCTGATTGCTACTTTTTTTGTGAATTTATTTATAGTTGAAATTTGTACTATACGTCTGTCTGTAGGTCTATCTATGTGTGTCTGTAATTGGAAAGAGAAAAAAATCTAATAAAAAATAAAGTTAAAGTATCTGATAAACAGATTTAGATGAGATTTTTATTGACTAGTATAGCACTTTTCAGAGTGTTATATATAGTGTAGGGGTGAGATTGAAGATTGCGAATAAAAGTATGATGTCATCTATAGTCACGTCATCTTAATGATTTAATGGACCAATCCACTAAGACAAATTGAGTATGCAATACTGAATATAATTACTAATTATCTGTCGATATTAATCGTCCTACGATTAGGGAATGACCAGCGCTTTTCTTTTCGAAATGTCTACGTTATTATTGGCCAAGCAAGGCATTTACAGCTTCACTGGACTACTTCCAGTGCCTAGTCGTCGGTCACCTTTTATACCATCCAATCAAAGCAGACAGGCAATAATAATTACAACGTTTATAAACCGCTGATACCTCTAGTCAATAGTAATCCAGAACTGGGTAAATAGTACCGATAGTACGAGTCAATAGTACAGATGCAGGTCAATAGTAATCCTTCTGACATATAGTACGTATTAAAATGTAACACAGATAGCTTTTAATCACTAAAATATTTTTAAGAAGTTAAGCATATCATAGTGTTAAAATTACAAATAAATTAATAAAAAGTAGTCAACATTTAATTCAGTTCAAACATAGTTCTCTTCAGGTAACAAAATCATGTTAGCAAGTTAGTTTTTAATAAAAATTTCGCAATTATCTTGTCAGTACTATAATTACCTAAGTATTTACATGTTATAAGGACGACATAAAGTATCCTTAACATACCATATGTAATTAAAACCTGAAATTTCATGTTCCATTCCAAACTTTCAATTTATATCTCAACATTAAGTGATAAATGGGTTTAAAAATAGCCGAGCCATCGAAACCCATCGATATAATGAACGACGTCAATACGTACAAGTTGATTCATTACTGTGCAATTAAGGGTACGATAAGAGTTGTAATTACGTATGCTAATCGCGAACTTAATTCCATGCACTCGCGCTTAAGGTGTTACCACACGAACGGTTTAGTCGCAGCGTTATCGCTACTTATAATGGAATGAATTTTACAGGTAAATGACAAAGCTGATGATGGCTTAGTTAATAGCGCGTTCGGAGACTAGCTACTAAGTCGGATCTTTCGATGAAGGAAATCATCAAAACATAGCATGGTGGTAGGGCTTTTTTATGTCCACCTAGCTAACTGCTACCCTCAAGTACTAAATCGATCGCCAAGCACATGTGGTTCCGCCAGATCCTCTGGAGAGCCACTCCCTCAAAGTTCAGCATGTTTACCATCTTAGACCACAGCGTCGTTTAACGTGATATGAGATTGTGGTCAAACGCAAAAGCTATATAGTATTAAAATAATCGTTTAAGTTATTCAAAAACATCAGCGAACACCGAGATATTAAGTGATCTATTATATATATTATTATAAGAAAAAGTGTACACACGAAACTCAATATATTGTTCTAAAACTTCGTTAAACGTAAACATTAAACAAAATAAATGACAATTTCTATTAAGGTTATCATAAAATTAAGGATCCAAAATATAGCGTGTATTATTTACTATGTTAGAAGTTATAGAGTTATTTTAATTTTAAAGTATTAATACCATAATATATTGATTTTTACGTTTCTTTGACTTGTAAACATTCATATGGTATACAGAAGAAGCTGTTACGATTTACTCAGTACTTGGAACTTATGTATAACTGATTATCCTATGTTGTTTTGACAAAAAATACTACTTTATTAAAATGTTTTGATCTACATTGACTCTCATTGGCTAAAAAAATATCTTAATTAATATTAAAAAAGGAAATGACAGTTTGTTTGTATATGCCTTCGTTTGTTTATTACGCTTTTTCACCTTAGGTAACAACCGATCTTTATAAAATTCTGCATAAACATTATCAGTGATAAAAATAAAGACAGAGTGTAGTTTTTATCGGGAATAAAAACACTTTCCTATGGAATAGCTCTATTTTACAATTACGTGACGATACCGCGGATAAAAGTTAGTTTTACATAATTTAAAGCGAAACACAATTGAGTCCTTAAAAGGGTAACAACGTACGATTCAAAATCCAGAATATAAACGCGCATCGCGCAAGTCATCTGGAAGCGTACTTAGATATGTTTGCCTCGGTACTCCTGGTAGTCGGTATTCGAGTCCACCGGCTCTTGTTTGCATTACTGGATATTATCAATATATTATAATTAAAATTAAAGTGTAAGTTATTCTGCTGCGAGCGGACTTGCTTTCCTGTTCGATAATGTATTTTCTGTCGGTACAGGATTCTCTGTTATGTTCAACATTTATCTAAATACGATTCAGTTGATTGTAAAGCTCATCCGATATAAAGTATTTGAATATTAAAATACTGACAGCGTAGTAAAAAGAATAAAGTTATTCGAATGTATATATATTAGACGCACTCTGTAGCCTTATCATTATTATTTATGTATGATGTCTGTAAATAAAATAATCAGGCGGAATAATAGTATTTTTTTAATTTTTTACAAATAGTCAATTAAACAACTTGTTCATCTATACTTTTATACCGATGTAAAACTGAAGAGTTTGTTTGCTTGATCATGGTAATCTCAGAAACTACTGGTCCGATTTCAAAAATTATTTTAGTGTTAGAAAGCTCATTTATTGAGAAAGGCTATATATAATGCTAAGGTCAATAGAAGTAGAACACCAAGGAAGATTGTTTCGAAATTGGAGTTAACGTTCCTATTATTTAACAATATTTTCACATTCTACGTAAACGAAGTCTCGAGTTAAAGTTAGCGTTAGCCCAAAGTAACTATTTCACACGGATGAAGTCGCGGACAGTAATCAGTGTACAATGAAAATGGTTAACTGTTATAGGCAGTCGACTTTTGTATTTATTAATATATCTATTTATTTATTATACGGTATCTGATAAGAACACTGTTGATGACATTTTAATTACCGCTTGTATAAATAAATATTGTTTATTAAAATACATGTTAATTAAAACTTCATCTATATAAAGATACTAGCTGATGAGGCCACGCGTTGCTGTGGCTCAGTTATTAAATATTGAATTAAAATTATTATAAATTTTTTTGTATAATGGAGTGAGGAGTCTACTAATAACTTGATACAGAAAAAGCGAGGTTACATAGTAAATAAATTAACAGAACACGTGCACTATAAAATAAACAAGTTAGTAAGAAAATCCAAATTAAAGCGTGTCGCCATCTATGAGATAGCTATAACAAGACAGTCCTATTTTTCTCTGTCAACAAATTGATTTAAAGAGTCATCTCTTCGAGGCTGATGAAACTTACAAATAATAACAATAATCCATATTGATAGTCATCTAATTAGTAACAAAAAACATTCATATCATTAATCAGAATATAAAATACTGGCCTCTGCCCGCGACTTCGTTCGCGTGGACATATTTAATTTGGGCTAACTAATATGCAGCGAAAACTCTCAAGAGGAAAAGACACCCTGATTTTTAAACATTCTTCACTGTTGCTCCGTTCCTATTGGTCTTATCGTGATGATATATAGCCTATAACCATCTTCAATAAATGAGCTATATAACATTGAAAGAATTATTCAAATCGGACCAGTAGTTCCTGAGATAACCCCCTACAACGTCACAATTCACAACGTCACAAACTTTACCTCTTTATAATATTAGTATAGATTTTATCCCTATTGGACCAAATTGTACATATATGCCAAATTTTGTAAAGATCGGTTGAGTAGTTTCGCAGTTCGTCGTGGACAAACATCATGACACTGAATTTTTATATATTTAGATTCGTCAGAGGACCGGTCATGCGCGCATCGTGCAAATATTATTGTACATAGATGCCGATAAAATTTCCTTACGTTTATTTCTTAAACACTTGCTTCTTTAATCTAATTTAAAAAGAAGAAGTTTAAATAGAAATTTACCGCGATATCTTCATTTAATAGTAGGATTTAAGGAACTTTTAAGAGACTACGATTTTATTAGCAATAGACACGCGTTCAGCGACGTTGGAAATCGGACTAATTTTGTGGCTCGTACTCAGGAGAAGTAGTATTCAGGAGAAGGAACATAAATGAATGACAATGTTTACATATAATTTATTTTAGTAAAGTTTATTTTGATTTAAGATAATATACAATGCATAAAAAGTCGCAGACGTTAACTAGTATAAGTTATACTATATACTAGTATAAATATATTATAATTTTTATTTATAGTCAATCTGTTACTAACCATATATATATTTATATATATATATATATCTTTCATATTCCATCCCATATAGTTAACAAAATGTTAACCATTTTAATCGAATATTGATGTCGGACCAAATTGTTAATTGACACTACAAAATCCTGTATTCTGCCTTCATAATATTATGGCAACCCCGTAGTAAGTGTTGAACTACCAATATGCATTAAAAATTAACTGTTAACCGAATTAATACACCTCAAAGCAACGATCAGCCACCGTCAAAAATACATATATTGAACATCGGAACGAGTGCAGACTTTGTTTGATAATGCTAGAAACATGGTAGACAGCAATTTAATTTTATATATTAATATTGGTGCAGATAAATTTATTTAAATATAAACTCTAACACCGTCTGATTGATCAACATGGAGGTTGGTCAGTAGGTAACGTTGCAATATTTGAATTTTGGTAACATTCATTCGATCATCTTGTTATTTCGTGAGTTTATTTTTTTGAATGTCTAAAATATTCTGGAGAATGTATATTTTTCGAACTTTATTTAAAGAGATCTGGTGTCACAATTACTTATTTAATTATCCTACCTTTAGAAACTAGAGAGATTATAGCAAATTTCTGTTTAACTTATGGTTTTGATGTATCTTATAATTGCGACATACTTTTTTAAATATTACTACGAGTATACTCCAAGAAAAACGAGAGCCACAAATTGAAAGATAAATCGAATCTTTATAAAAATCCACAGCGATTCAAAGCTACGAAACAGCATTACTTACGTAGTCCTGATGAGTTATTTGCGCGATACAGTGACACAAAAATTTACATCACTGCTACAACACTACACGATCACCCCCACACACATGCACGCCAAACGCTTACACATGGAAATGGAAGGGTTTTATTTTTTTCCCTTATCGAATTGAAAAAACTCTAATTTTCCGAAAAAAAATATATGGAGGGGTTGTTGAGGCATGTATGCTTGGTACACATGCGCGTCTCAACAACTCAAACATATATGAATAGTTAGCCAGGTTAGCTAAGATAGATCGCGAGTTTGCATGTAACAGGCAACAGCCAAGCCGAGGTGTGCTGTGCACCATTGAGCTAGTTGCCCAAATAAAATCGGCTGAGCGCCATAAGCGCTCGCCTTAGTAGTTCGATGAAGCTGTTAAGACCTTGCTAGATCAATAGCGTAGTCAGTTCGAAAAAAAAAAATCTGTGTGTTCTGTACATTAACAATATTAGTTATTATTATCGTCAAACTTGCTATAATATCACGATAAAAGCCACTAGATTTCTAAATGTGCAGACACTTGTGTATATTATTATCATCATCAATCTATGAATAGACAGATGCAAAATAGTTCAGTAGCTTTTTCCTTATTGTTTATCTAAGAATTTGTCTTTTTATTTATTTATTTTTTGCTAGTTAACTTTTATGGAACTTTACATCTTTCAGTAAAAATTGGATATAGTTTGTTTTTTTTTTTATCATGTACAAGTCGAACCGTTTGTTTATAATTTTTATATGCAATATTTCATGATCTACTTCCAAATCTGTAATATTTGACAAACATTTAAGAAAAAATGTTGAAAATGAAAAAAAATGATTATGATCGAATTTCAACCATTAGTTATGTTATAATGTTATAATGTTTCTCAAACGTTTCTCATTATTTTTTTACTTAATCAAATTTTAAAATGTGGAAATCGCTTTTTTTTCTTGGAATCTACGAGTCGAAGCCTTTATAAAAAAAGTCGATTTTCGATCACAGGACGATCACTAAAACTATGTATATGTAAATTCATACGAAGCGTATACCGAGTTCTCGCAGACAACAATCGCATCGAGATGATACGTGGCGTTCGTTTGTAAATGCGCCGTAGTCCGTATAAATTCATTAGCAGTGTTGGGGTCATACGACTATTAAATGACGAACATTGGAAACGCATCCCGAACTCGGAACATTTGACGGCTACTCAAAGGATTGATTACAATCATTAATTAACCGGGATATCGTTTGTGAAAAATATTATGGGACGTGCCTATGTATTTCTCATTATGATAATTCAATGTAACAAAGATGTTTGTTTATTGGAAAAATAATTTCTGGCGAAGATAATATATCAGAATGGACTTTGTTTTATCTATACTAATATTATTAAGAGGTAAAGTTTGTGACATTGTGATTTCGTGAGTTTGTGACGTTGTAGGGAGTAATCACAGAAACTACTGATCCGATTTCAAAAATTCTTTCAGTGTTATATAGTTCATTTATAGAGGAAGGTTATAGCATATATATCATCACGCTAAGGCCAATAGGATCGGAGCACCGATGAAAATGTTCCAAAATTTAGATTTTTTCCCTTTGTAAGCTTCCGCTGCATGTTAGCTTTGTCCCAAAGTAACTATTACTACGCGAAAGAAGTCGCGGGCAAGGTCTAGTATATGATAATGCTAAACTCCACCATCCTTTGACCGATCGCGACCAAAATTGATAGATAGACATTTGAATGCTATAAATGTATTGGCGTTATTTATTATTGTTTAATGAAAACATTTATTACAACAAATACTAGAGAACTATAAAATAATAAACGCGTGAGTTACTAACCACGGACAAATACACGTAGATATTATACACATTATCTATACTATTATTACAAAGAGGTAAAGTTTGTGAGTTTGTGACGTTGTGATGTTGTGACTTTGTAGGTGGTAATGTCAGGAACTACTGGTCGGATTTGAATAATTCTTTCAGTGTTATATAGCTCATTCACCGAGAATGATTATAGGCTATATATCATCACGCTAAGACCAATAGGAGTGGAGCACAGATGAACAATGTTTCAAAATCGGGATGTTTTTTCTTTTTGAGAACTGCTGCGTGTTAGTGTATCTATTCCACGCGAACAATGTCGCGGGTATAGGCTAGTTCAATATATAAGAAGCTTTAGACTTTCGTGTATAATTCTGAAATAAGATGGATTTAAAACTCATTTTTATCCTTTCTGGTTTATCTCTGTTAATCATATTTTCTACTAGCTTATGCCCGCGACTTTGCTCGTCTTAACGTAGATATAACTTATTCTTCAAGAACAGTAAATTTTTCTGTTTTGAATGGAAAGTACCTAAGACAATGTGTATGTAAAGTTTCATGATGATCGGTTGAATATTTAAAAAGTAAAGGCGTAACAAACAAACGAATGTACATTTATATTATTAGTTAGGATTATCTCTTAGGAAGGAAAAAAATAAATATTGACTGATGTCATATTTTGGAATTTAAAATCCAGAAAATCCAGTCTTTCTATATCATAGGAGGCAAACGAACAGGTGGGTCACCTGATGTTAAGTGATCACCCCAGTCCATAGACACTTGCAATAGCAGAGGAGTCGCAAGTGCGTTGTCAGCTTGTGTTAGCGGAGGAGAGGGGAGGTAAGAGGAAAGGTGGGCGTCCGGTGCTCTTACTGACCAAACAAAACGTAGTAATGCAAGCACTGTTACTTCACGTCGGTTTTCTGTGAGAGGGTGGTACTGCCCCAGGCAAGCCGACGCTTTCATGCTGAAGCCAGTAATACCTTCAGCGTGGCTCTACCACCTTGAAAATTAAGAAAACGGCAAAATAGAGATATAAAATAAAATTTACTTACCATAGGGTTTCTATTACTATAACTACCATATAACTAATGAAACAGCCGTCATAATGGTGTCCTTAGCGAAGCGAAGCGGTAAGATTTCTATCAAACTAAATCGCTGCCATCACACACATGGTGGAAAATCAGAAACAGTGAGTTTCGGACATGTTACAAACGATAACTAATGGTTTATACATCTTCAATTTACCATCGGTCACTATTTTGTATTGGTTTGAACTAATTATAATCTACAGTGCCGACAATAAGGGGTGCTAAAATAATCGTAAATATCAAAGTAAATATCTCAAGATAACACTATATTCGTACTGTACAAAATCAAATAACCAATCCGCAAAATACGTTGCGTCTGTCACAGACGATTAAAAAGCCTTTCGTGAACTAATAAAAGCGGCAACGTACAATAACCGCGAAAAACTATCGGGCGAGTATGAATAGAAAAAAAATGACGAAAATAAACAATGAACTATACAAAAAAAATATTACGAACACTCAAAAAGAGCGCAGATTGTCCGCGGTTTCGAACCCCGCACCGGCCCGTTATTAATTCTTGGACATTCGGCTCGGACGGACCGCAGCGACAATCGAAAAATAAAATAACTACCGTTCATTTGCAATATACGATTGTATTTACTGCAGTAGCTTCACTTTGGATTAATTATTTTGCAAGGTACATTAATTTCTTATTTTGATGTTATTTGTTTCGAGGGTAGATACCAATAATTTATAATGTAAGCGAGAAATAAATAGTAATCAAGACAATTATAATCATTTATACCGTAAAATAAATTATCCATTAGACTGTAGGTGTTAAAACCACGCTGAAGTTATTACTGGTTTCAGCATGAATAGTTCAGCTAGCTCGATATAGTACCACCCTCTCACAAAAAATCGATGTGAAGTAACAGTACTTACATTATTACTTTGCATTTCCCCCTCCCTCCCCTACCCGTTTCCCAAAACACAGGCTGGCAACGCACTTGCATCTCCCCTGGTGTTGCTAGCGTCTATGGACGATGGTGATAAGGTGACCCATCCGTTTGTGTGGAGCCAGGATATAAAAAAAAACTTCTACAATAAAGGCAAATCGCACAACAATTCATATAATATAATTAACGTAGTATTAAGAAATAGATAGTCTTTTTCTGTGTACACAGGTAACAATAACATTTTTAATCGCTTAGTATTGCATTAATTGTTTATAAGTAAAATGATTACAAGTTTTTTTCTAGATAAAACACCAAATTGTAGTTAATACAATACTGGAAAATGGCAGTGGTAATATTTGCCAATTTAATTTCGTTTATAACAGTGTTGTCTCGTTTTTTTTTTATCTGACTACGCTATTGACCTAGCAAAGTCTTAACAGCTTCATCGGACTACCCTCGTTTAAAATAATATTAAAAATTGTAACAGTAATTCATTTGTAAGGCAAGATGGGCTTTTTTTTAGTACACTAAATGCAGTAAGCGATAATGGCTTAATTGATAGCGTGTTCGGACACAGTGTCAATGGATGTACGTTCGATTCCTTACAAGGGAGTCGGAGCTTCTATTAAAGGAAAACATCTGGATGAAACCATAGCATGGTGGTAGGCCTTTTTCTAAGTCCATGAGGCGTGCTACCATCCTCAAGTTAATTATCTGTCGCTAAGCGTCTGTTAATGTGTTCAGCTACCCCATGCTGTTTACCATCTTAGAATACGTCGTCGTCGTCGGTTCACATCAGGTGAGATGGTTGTCAAAGATCAAACCTATAAATGATTTAAAAAGAAACTAGGGAATGTTGATGAAGTTACAATGGAATATATTCTAAATGGTCTAGGAAGGTGAGAATATAGGTTAGGTGTAAATACAGATTTGCATTGTATTGGGTCTGTATCGGTGTTTAGCTTCACCTTTATCGGAGTAGGCCAGTTAGTTTAGCTATAGATAGGAGAGCAATTAAAATAAAAGAGTTTAACTATCTTAAAGTTACTTGAGATACTTTAACGCTTCCAAGGAAAAAATATGATAAAAGAAATTTTGAATAATCTGACGTAGTTAGTCAATCTCGTCACCAGTTTTGCTAAAGTTTATGTTGCTAGGAATAAAGAAGAAAACCCTCATGAAACCATCAATTTGAAGTATGTACTTATATTCTGTTGTGATAAAAGAAATTACACAGACAGTAAAAATGTGATTGAAGACAAAAATCAAACCTCGACTGATTTCAGGCATCATAACACCACGCCGTCGACGCGGCGCAGTTTTTCAATATTTCCAGATAATAAAGCATAAAACCGAAAAATTTCAATATCAGTCTGGGTTGTTGTCTGTACGGAAAACTTAAATTTATCCGAATTAAATTAACAGAAGGAATAACTTAATTGATGTGCCATTTTTAAACAATAAGTATTTGTTTTCAGGGCTTTACTTTTTGATGGTTTATTATATAATTTGAGTAATGATTACTATTGTGATAATACTTTCTCGACGTTGGGAATGATCTTTTACATTCTACTTCTTAGGGTTTTCCAGTCCTGATACCAGGGTCCGCTTTGCTTCTTAACTTTCTCCACTTTGCCCGGTCTTCAGCATCCTTTTGTGCGCGGTTGTTCTCCTCTATGTCCGCCTTCACCACGTCCAGTCTGCGTTTTTGGCCTGACGCGAGATCTTGGACCTTGAACGGTGATGTTGAGACATCTATTTCCTACGTAGTCTGAAGGCTTGGCTTATGTGAGATACACTCTATTAAATAATAGGCAATATTGTGACAATAGTTAGAGTTAAGTGTAAGAATTATAGCTACTATTCATTATTAATAATTATTATTTATTAAATTCAGATATTAGATCCATATTTTGTTAGTGAAGCTCAGTCTATGTTAGAGGTATACAGCATATTTTAGTGCAATTAGAAATAACGTTTTTCACCCACACAAACAAAATACATCAAATTGTATAGGTGCACACAATTAACATTGATATCGTTTTTTTCATCATTGCTATTTGCTAGGTTTAAGATTAATATATCACATCGTGGATGGTCGAGAGTTTCAGGTAAATGAGTTTTTATTGAAAACATCAATAGGTTCATAATAATCATTTATTTTGCTCCATGAAATATTACATTCTTACTGCAAACACTTGCGCCCGGTATCTTTATAAAAATATTTTCATCATATTATACGCTCCACATAACTTCTAAACTAAGCTTTAGCGCTTATCTTCAGTATTTTCTAATCTCGACGACTAGCTGCCATCCTCAAGTTGCAAATCTATCGCCAAGCACAAGCACCATCTATAGGCGTGTTTTGGCAACTGCAAGAGCCTTTCCCATTAGATTTAGCGTATTTACTACAATGGATTACGTTGTCATTTAACATCATATCAGATTGTTGTTAAGCATTAAAACCTTAATAACATAAAAAAAAAACATTACTAAGATGAAGAAAAAAGTAAATAACACCTAATTTAATTTCCAAATTTGATTACTTTAATGTTTTCTTCTAGTGCGATATTTTCAATAACCTACGGTTTACACAAAGTCCACTATTAAAGGTCATCGTCATTAGCCACCCTTATTTTGAATTGTTTATATCGAAAACTAATTCAGGCAGGCAGATTCCCTACATTTACAAGAAATAACATTATTCATAAATTCAAATTTAAAAACGTAATTTATTAATACGACTTACAAAAGCAATTATGTATACAATTCCCACAATTATTCTAAAAATCACGCGAACTGTATTATGCAATTTACCATCGACCGGGATAAAACGGTACCGGGTAAGTGCATTGATTATAATGAATAATTCAGAACGCGAATATAGTATACAATGCAACTGATATTCGTTGCAAGACCCACAACTGCGTGGGCTCGTGTGTTCCGATTCAGCCTTATTAAATTTATCTTATGTTTTGAATTAATTATACAGTCAGCAATTAATTTATTCGTGTCGAAAGGAAGAATTCAAAATACGTTGATAACAATTTAAAGTTTAAATGAAAGATATTATATGCTCTACTATAATTATATGCAGGTTTTTTACATTTGTACCTCGCTTGCTAAATTGGTTATTATCACAAGGGATACGAAAAAACGAAAACTTGGAAAATGTTTGTAGGTCAATTAGCTAATTAGCTTACCTGCTTGTTTTTTCACCGACGTGTAACCGTCAAATATATTTGTTTCTACTAAAAATATGTACTGAAATATGCGACCAAGATCAGTAGGTGACTGTCAGCTGTGACTTCACCTGGTTTGGGAACGGATTGCAAAAAAAAAGTAATTTTTAAGGCTTCAAATTATTTTCGGCTAAATTAGTTTTTAACTACTATCATTAATTTAAGATTCGTTGATCGATTTTCTTCATGTAAAGTTCCTTTTTTTATGGAAATTAACTAAAAAAAAGTAATCCAAAAAATTTGAAGTATCATTTAAAATTTTAACGGAAGCAAATAAGCAAATAATTTATATAAAACATAGATAATGCTCATTAAGCATTTTAATTTAACTTTTTTTCTCGAACTGGCTACGCTGTTGGACTGGCAAGACCTTAACAGCTTCACCGGACTGCACATTACTAAAAACAAATACAAAATACTAAGTATTTCGAACTGTTGATATCTTTAACTTAGTGTGGTTCGTCTTACCAAAGTTCTACTGTATATATGTATACATAAATTGAAATAAAAGCACAAATACATTTATAGAAAATCAACATTTTAAACAGCTCGATTACTCAGATTTTGCATATCACAAGATGAATCAAATAATAATAATATTAATAAAATTAAATTAAATTTAAAAGATTCAAAACGTATCATTTATATTTGTTGAACCCTTTACAAAAAACCAAATCGTGACTTATCCAACATTGAAACAAACGACTGATGCCTGTCAAGCAAATCTGTCACTAACAGCAAACGGAGGACCCGCTTTCGCTGCATTAACATTTATTAACATTTCCTTAGCGTCATTAGGGTAGAAATTTAAATATCTGTTGATCGGAAATGCACAAATTAAGCGAGTGATCTGTTGCCAGTAATGAGCTGAAAGGTACATAATGATGGGCACTGGGAAGGAACAAAACAACACTCTTGCTTACCTCAACGAGGATAGGGTAACGAACAGTGCTCTATTGCATGGAGACTACTTTTTAAAATATTTATTTTTATTAACATTATCTTTTTTATATTTTATAAATTGTTTAGCATTTTACTACAATTACATTTGACATTAAATGACGACGAGTGTCAGACTAGCGACATGTGGTATAATGGTCTATGTACATGTAGTATTGGTTAGTTTGTTTAATAAACTTTATAAGAATACTATCGACCTGGTGGACGTTGTCCGGCCTTAAAAGTCAATCGCAGCGTCACCTACTGGGTCTAATTGTGAATCTAAGCCATTCTCGGATCCACTGGAAGACGCACACAAAATTTCATCAAAATCAGTCCAGCTGTTTAGGAGGAGTTCAGTGACATACACACGTAAAGAAGAAATTTATAGATAAAGATTTATAATTATTGCTCCGTGTGCCAATAGATGTCAAAACCAGATTAATGTTAATAACTTCAATATACACATATTGAAATTTAAATAATTCACACTATAATTAATGTAAAGTTCAAAAGAGAACACTTATTCCATCTTTTTCAGATTTTTACTTTTGTCGACAATTCTTATCACTGCCTCAACTTTTTATTAACTTATTAGTATATTATTATAACAAATATTTTATTTTGTAAGTGAATAACGTAATATCAAAACGTACTGTATATACTCGTATTACTACGAATGATGTTTTTTTCAATGCGACCAATGTAGCATCTGTCTGCATCCATTTTCAGGTTTATTAAAAATGTTTTATCTCTTGCATGCATGTAATTTTATCATGTCTTATTGATTTTTGTGCCGTTTGTCTGAAATTACATTACAGTTTTGTTGATTTCTCGTATATTTACGTCATACGAATATAAGTTACATGTAGCATTGATTTCAAGTGATAACGAAATTAACTTTTCAATTATTGTATTATAGACTGTGTAAAGACGGCTGAATGGCATTGTTCAAATCATAGGAATTAATAATTTCTTATGTATAGAAACAAAATAGCATGAAGTTTGGAATCTAGCAATGTTTGAATTAGCCCTGAAAAAAATGGTATTAGCAAGTTTATATTTTTAATCCAACCATGGCATATGCCTATGAAAATGAGTTCATAAGGAATTAAAAAAGGGATTATTAAAATTATATATTGTATTAAAAATGGTAGCTTCATGTTGTTTTAATACTAAATTTGTACTTGCGGTTGTAGAAACTATCAAATACTAGCGATTTCGATCGCAAGTCGCTAAAAACGTGATCATGGTCGTGATCAAAACGGTCGATTATGATATTTTATGACTTAGTATTACTAGCTGAAGACTCAAAAGTGTAAAGACACGGCTTTTACCACTTTATATTGGGTAAAGTAAAAAAATATATATTTTATATAGTCCTGTTCCATATATAGTTACCCTCGAATACTTATTAATAAGAAACGGTAGCTCCCGGCACACAGAGAGACGGACACACGGACACGGCGGACGACATTTGTAATGTTACTAAATAGTTGCGCGCGGTAGGTGCCCTGCAAACGAGTAATGCGTTCACAACTCTACACCAGGGACGGAATAATGCAATACTTCTGAGAGATTAATTACTTTTTATTTAGATTATCACATCCAGTATTTTGTTACATATGTTTATGTTATTCCTTTTTTTGATTTTGATATTTTAGACACACAAACACTGTCAATCGACATAGGTTCTAACATCCGCCTACATCGGGTACAGTCGTTGACCAACGACGCCTTTTAATGATTTTTTAGTATCCCAAATTATTTCTGTTGCAGTAAGAATTGGCAGTACAGCAGCCAATCCATTCCACGCTGATTAGACGCTCAACTAGATTAGGCCCCCCTCGGCAGCGGCTCAAGCCTAGGTCCGTTCCCTCGGCGTGGAGCCCTTGAGGGCGCTGTTCGCGCGATACAGTGACACAAAATCTTACATCACTGCAACAACATTACACATATCAGCCCCACACACGTGCTTACATACACGCTTACACATAAAAGTCGAAGGGTTTTGTTTCTTTCCCTTATCAAACTGAAATAGTTTAGAAATTATTTAATACGAAATATATATAGGAGTTATTGAGGTATGTATGCTTGGTACACATATAACAACAACAACAACAACAACTCATATATATATGAATAGTTAGCTTAGGTCAGTTCAGATAGTTCGCGAATTGCACATATCAGGCAACAGCCCAAGCCGAGGTGTGCAGTGCACCCTTGAGCTAGTTGTCAAATAAAATCAGCTGAGTGAGTTCGGTGAAGCTATTAAGACCTTGCTGGGTCAATAGCGTAGTCATTTCGAGAAAAAAAAACCACGCTGAAATGCAAAGTAATGTCCATCCCAATATTTAATTATGGATTTACACAAAGTAACGGCCTCATTCATCGTGTTAAAACGTTGTCGTCAATCAAAGTTCCAATAATTATACGGTCTAATTAACAACACCTTTAACAAACGTAGTATATAAGACAATATGTTCCCTACTACTAGTGTCTCAAGTTACTGGTATAGGTCATTACAAGTTATTTTCTGTTTGATGTAATTTTTGCCTGCAATTGCTGAAGTCTATTTTTAACTAAGTTGAACCAATTACAAGTTAAAATCAAAACTATGCCGTAAAGAACCATAAAGAATGGAAATGCAAGCGCTATAAAAACAATAACTTCATTAAACCAAAAATAGTTAATAATTATTAAACAGTTAATATTTAATAAATTACTAAAAATAAAAAAATATGCTCACGGATACGATTTTTACGTAAAAAAAATACTACATATAAGCAAAAATAAGATGCGGACCAAGAGTCTGCAGAATAGAACAAACTAAAAAAAATCAGAACTATTTAATTTAATTTAGACCTAATATCGGTGTTATTACAAAAAAGTTAAATACTTGGTTTAAAAAAGGTTTCGTACGAAATGCACCGCGCTCCCCTGAAGCAAGATCGCGTTATCCTTTTTTCGCAAGTGTAACCTAACCTAACCGAAACGAGACAAAAGAGAGACGGCGAACATTCACTTAGAGATCTTTTTAAAGCTAGCGTTCAAAACGTACTTAACTTTTTTGTAATAACACCGTAAACGTTTAAACGATATCCATGAATGTTATAACAATAGCACTGGATCGGAAACATCTGTCTTCAAGAAAAGTTAGCAAGGAATTTGGTCTCGTTTCTTTTTTTTATTTGTTTATTTATTAAATTAAATTAAAATAACGCAGGTACATACTGTTTACAGTCAAATACTCTTATTTTAATACACAGATTAACACAGAATTGATCAATTCTAGATATTACCATCGTTTCACATCCTTTAAAAACTTTTGAAAATGAAACCTCAACTAGCTTTACCAAATTTTTGGGTACATATATTAGATTTTTGATATATTCCAAGGGCAAAGTGGAAATATGACATTCTTGAAACAAGTTTTTAGTGATTTACGATATGTAGTTTTGAGAAATGTTTGCATTAGTAGTTTTGTTATATAAACATATTTTTGATCTAACAACATCTTTTGGTTTGGTATCTACTTTAACTGCTATATTTGTTTGAGTCAAGCAGGAATGAATTTATTATCACCTAAACTTAACACCGTAGATGGCCAACAACAACGGAGAATTTTTAACCGACGAAAAAAACGAAGGAGGTTCTCAATTCGACGCGTACGTTTTTTTATGTATGATCACGCATAACTTTTTACAATATAGTCCGATTTAATAATTTTATTGGACAGGGTATACTCCGGAGTTGGTTCCATATAAATTTGGAAAAAAAAATCCAATCCTAAGGGTATAAAAATAAAGAATGATTGATTGTCCATTCACTGATTTAAGACCGCGCATAACTTTTTACAGAATAGTCTGACATTAATTATTATTCTCTGATTTGAAAGAGTATACCCCGAAGTTAGTCCCATATACATTTTGACAAGAACAAACAACCCCAAGGGTAGAAAAACAACCCCAAGTTTAGGAAAACAGGGGATGATTTATAATTCAGTCTCTGAGTTGTGTATTACAAATAAATTAAGCATGTAGTAATTAGTAGATTATAGCCACAAAAAATTATAAAATAAAAACTTAAAAAAACAATAAACCGCTGAAAAAACTGAAAAGCAAAAAATAATAAACCTTTTACTATATTAATCTTAATAACTTAGTTCTTAAAGTAATCTAAGTATACCTAAATGATTTTGAGTCGGCACTAAATAATCAATGAACTAAATTACTTTAAATTCAAACATATAACCAATCAAAATAAAAATGCAATGTGAAATCTCCAGCGGTAACGTGTGTGCCCGTTCGGGTTGTTGTCTCGTTAACATTTACTTATTATATATATGCTTTACATAATTAATTAATTTGGTTGTTTAGCGCTGACTAAAAATCACTTAGGTATACTTCATTACTTTAAGAACTTAGTCATTAAGATTATTAAAGTAAAAGGTTTATTATTTTTTGCTTTTCAGTTTTTTCGGCGGTTTAATTTGTTGTTGTTGTATCTAATACTAAATCTTTTTATCCATATATATCTATATAGGTATAGTAGAATCAAGATATAGTTTTTCTGAAATTTAGTAATGTAAAAAGTATGAACATTGTACGTGGAATGTTTCGATACTTTTTCTTTTGGATTCTATTGACCTTTTGCTATTTTCTTTCATGCCCAAAAAAACAGATGGGAATCAACGTGTGAATAATACAACAAAGTGCTCTAAAAAAATATTGTGATGACATAACGCGGTCCAGTCAATAAGTCAGAGGCACCTATCTACGTAATGTCTCGGCGGAGCATTTACATATTTTAATGAGCACAGCGGGCCTATCTTCAGTCTACGTTGCTTATAGTCCGGCCGGCATGAGCCCAGGTTGCCTAGATCGACCGCTCTCACTCGCCTTTTGTAGCTTTGATGGATGGAGTTTAATTGTTGGTTGTTAGTTTTACCGTGGCTTAAATCATGATACGACACTCGTTTTGAATAAAGGTTTTTTTTTTATCATTTCTGTTGTTCATTTACCCATATTTTGTATGTGAGGTTTGTTTATTAAATGGGAATTTATTACATTTTATTGTCGTTTCTTTAATATTCGTTAGCATTACCAACATCAAGATGAGAGTGTGTTGCCAAGAATCTATTGAAGTGTTTTGGCAGCTGCATTTGAGAGCCAGCCCTCTCACTCTCTCTGTTTTTATCATTAGATCATACACACATTACATTACATCAAATAAGGTTGTGGCGAAACACTAAAACCTACACAGTATTTAAAAATATATAAACGGTTGGACTTTTTGATCAGCTATAATGAGTAATCATTATATATTTAACTAGCAGTCGCTGGCTACTTTATTTAAAATTCTATCTTTGTAAATGACTAGCTTTTGCTCGCAGCTTTTCTCGAATTAATGTAAATTTAAACTATGCCACGGGAACACTACTTCTTTCCGAATAAGTTTCGTATGCCCTTTTCTGTATACCTAAAAACGTATATGAAAAGTTTTATAATAATCGGTTCAGTAGTTTAGTCGTGAAAACAACAAACAAATAAACTCCCTTTTTTTTGCTCGAACTGACTACTGACTACGCTATTAACCCAGCAAGGTCTTAACAGCTTCACCGGACTACTAAGGCGAGCGCTTAGGGCACTCAGCCGATTTTATTTGGCAACTAGCTCAAGGGCGCACTGCACATCTCGCCTTGGGCTGTTGCCTGATATGTGAAATTCGCGATCTATGTGAGCTGACCTAAGCTAACTATTCATACGTATATGAGTTTTTGGTACATATATGTGTACCAATCATACATACTTCAACAACTCTTATATATTTCGTATCGGATAATTTTCTAAACTATTTCAGTTCGATAAGGGACAAAAAAAAAACCCTTCCACTTTCATGTGTAAGCGTGTATACGTGCACGTGTGTGGGGTTGATATGTGTAATGTGGTGTAATGTTGTTGCAGTGATGTAAGATTTTGTGTCACTGTATCGCGCGAGCAGCGCATTCAAGGGCTCCACGCCAAGGGAACGGACCTAAGCTTGAGCCGCTGCCGAGGGGGGCTTAATCTGGTTAATAAACTCACATTTATTTATCTATTATATAAATGTAATTCAAACATTATTTTTATGTAAATCTTAAGGGTTGGTACACAACTCTAAATTTATTCAAACTTACTTGACATTTATTACTTACCTTATGGTCATTTAAACACATCTTTATAAATTGTGGGCTGTGTCTTTATTGCTATCTACAAGTTGTATTATTGTAAAATTTCATTATTTATCATTCAAATATATTAAAACTCTATGTAAAAGATTCATCCATGCCCACAAACTTTGTCACTTATAATCATTAGAATTATCTTTTAAAATAGTTATATTTTAAGTTGCATACAGGTGCGCTTTCTCAAAATAGGAAAACTATAAATATCTGAACGGTGTACTGGAGGAATAGATGAAACGATTAGGTGCGCTTTGTGAGCTGCAAGATTCGGATGCATATTCATCGGACGTTTGTGAGAACAGACCGTATAATTAGAGATTACTAATTGATAGTGCCTTCAGGGGACCGATCTCCTGAAACCTAATAACAGTATGTATTTATTCCTTTTAAAACATAAGTTTAAATGTAATAAGCCCACATTCTTATAAAATAACAGGTTTTGCTTTCAACTTTATGAATATTTGATATGAAACGAACCGCGCGCCATCTATTGTAATTGTCAGTATTCATATTTAATCTATATATAGTCTATGGATAGGTATTGTCTTTGTGCATATTTTTTTTAACTTTATTTTTGGCAATTAATCTTTCAAATTATTACTGCCATTGTCGCGTAGTCCATAATATTATACAAGCGTCGTACGATCACTTCAATATAACGCGTCGTGTCGTCTAACAAGATGGTGGATCCCTTATAAGATTAGGAATAGAATATAAAATCACTACATGACAGACTGAAATCCCGCCAAAAACTCCTTTATTAAGTTACATATACATAAGCTTAAAATATCTGATATATTTTTGTATCCATTTCTACTGTTAGTTGGTATGTTATTAAAGGAAAAAAGTGAAGGGGTTGGGGGTTAGAGCGGTATCAAAATAGCCAACAATATGCGATCAACCAATTAAATTATTCATGATATTCATACGCTCGTCACTTCTTTGCACGCATATCTTTAGGTAACTAAATCGCATACTAGATAGGCTTGTGTAGTGTTTTGTATGTATCCGGAACAGAATGTATTAAAATGCATGATGTATGCAGCGCATGAAATTTTGAGATGCCAAAAAACCTCCCTGGAAGGTTCTAACAAGGGATCCACCATCATGTTAGAATATTGATTCATACGACTCAATATTGAAGTGATTGCACGACGCTTGTAATATTATTGACTACGCGACAATGGCAGTAATTATCAGAAATCTATCTTGCTGTCTGCTAAAAATAAAAAAATATATACAAAAATTAATGTACTAATTTCTGTAACGACTAATCGTGTCGCATCTTATAGTCTATTTATTGAAGAAGTTTAAACACTAACATCATGTTATTAATTTCGGGAGCGAAGTAATAACCGTACAAATTGTAGGTTAGAAATTGCACGAGGTCGCCTGGTAAGAAATAAAACATTTTAAGAATGTCAAAATAAACGTCCACTATATCCTGCGATTCTTAAAATACATGTGTTTTGTTATGCCATGAGCCAAAATATCATGCGTTGAAAAGAAATTACCCGAAATCTATACTAATATTATAAAGAGGTAAAGTTTGTGACGTTGTAGGATGTAATCTCAGGGACTTCTGGTCCGATTTGAAAAATTCTTTCAGTGTTATAGAGCTCATTTATCGAGCAAAAGTCGCGGGTAGAGGCTAGTTATTTATACGTGATGTCTTGTTTTACTGTACCTTTTTCATTCTTACTTATATTTATTTCAACTCTGACTAATATAATTGTTTGAAAAAATTAAACAAAAATACAGGAACATAAAAAAAATGTTTTATTCAAATGTTAAATCGATTGTACCATCAACAGCCATATCCTGGACTGTTTCTTGGCACGTATTCTCTACTTCTATTCTCCTGTTTTCTTCTGTTTTCGATGAAGACGGTGTTTCCGGTTGCCTAGCAACTGGTAGAGTCACTGTCTTTCTGCGTTTATCCTTTGTTGCCGAGTTAGGTGTTAAAGTGTTAAGATGTGATTTCTGAAATACATAACGTTTAACTCAACTCACAGAACATTAATACATTAATTTTTTTTTAAATTAACTTAATAAGATAATATCTGACGTATATAAGAATCCAGTGTCATGATGTTTGTCCACAATGTCCACGATGAACACCAAAACTACTCAACCGATCCTCATCAAAGTTGGCATTTATGTATAATTTGGTCCAATTTGAGATATAGGATAATCTATACTTCGATTAAGGGCTTCAATAGTTTTAAATTATAAATTACATTATTGTCAAAGTTGATTGTTATTATTAATTGTAAGTTTCATCGGTATCGGACAGATGGCGCTTTAAATTAGTTTGTTGGCAGAAAACTGTAAGACCGATTGTTATAAATATTTCACAGATGGCGCCACGTGTTAATTTTGAATTTCTTTATAGAGACCAGTTTATTTTATGGTACATGTGTTCCGTTAATCTATTTAAGACTTAACCTCACTATCTCTGTATTCAAATATTTTACCATAATTTGAATCATAATGAATGAGCCAAAGTAACTCGTGGTCGGGTCAGCTAGTTACATAATGTTGCAATACTTATTCTTACTAATATCATAAATGTGAATTTGTTTCTTACACTTTCACGCGTTAACTACTCAAGCGGTCACCATTAAATTTTACATATACGTTTCCAGAGTTAAACATAGCGGACAATTCATCCGGAAAAAAGTATTGCCACCAAATGATACATCAAATCCTACATTAACGCGGAGCCGAGGGAAAAACTAGTACAAGTAAAAAAAGAGTACATTAAAGCAGCTTTTATTTCAATGTCGGAATACAGGTTTTGAGAGTAAGTAGAACCACGCTGATGTTATTATTGGTTTCAGCATGAATGGGTCTGCTCATCCGGGGTAGTACCACCCTAGCACAGAAAACCAACTTGAAGTAACAGTGCTTGCATTGTTGCGTTTCGTTCGGTCAGTGAGAGCGAAGCCCACCTCCCCTGTTCCCCCTTCCCTCCCTCCCATGCCCTATACCCCCTTTCCAACCAATAACCACTTGCGACTCCTCTGGTGTTGCTGGTGTCTATGGGCGGTCGTGATCACTTAAAATCAGGTGAACCACCTGTTCATTTCGACTCCTACGATATAAAAAGAAATAACATGTATAAATTATAATCCTGAATTGTTATCACATTTCAATAAGTCTGATTTGAATTGATCGACTTAGTTTACAGCAGTGAAATAAGCTAGCTCTTTAATATGGAATATTGCAGTGAAAACTTAAAGCCATAAATATATGATTTATACAAATAGTTGCTTAATAAAGATGAAACTTAGTTTAAGATGAGTTGAAAGCGTCAACGGTCTTTTAGGCAACCAATTTGATATTTGACAAAATTGTTTCCGAATAACATTAAGAACAGTGCAAAAATACAATAATAACTTACTAAAGATGGGTTTCTTCTAACCAACAACTTAACGTCTTCAGCGTTAATCGTATTCCTTTTGGCGTGTCTAAAATAAATATTTTTTATAGGTTTTATTTAAATTTTTAAAGAACAACTATTGTCAAATCATGCACATCGTAATATATTATACAATCTTGGGATTGTTTTATATGTAAACGGTTAATCTGTTCATATAAATAAAATATAAATATTTATTATTTGTACTAGCTAATCTTCAAAACGACTAAGCGGATTTTGACGAGAATTTTACTAGCTAATAAAGAACTTTTTATAATTTTATCTGTGCCACCATATTATTATCTTTGTATACTACAGTATTATCTATGTCTTTTCCATAGGGTTAATTAAGCAGTAATTTTAAACTTAATCTTAATTAATATGCGTAACAAAATATCAGCAAAGACTTTATGTGGAGTGTAATAGTAATTACAAAATAGGGATTTAAAAAAGATCCACCGCTATTAATGCGATTCAATCAAATCGTCTTATGAAATGATTTATTGATTCATCTAAAATCATGGTTTAGTTGAAACAACACAACATTCATGGCAGTGAAGTCGCGGGAGACAACTATTATTTACCAGACAGGTTTAACGATGAACAGTTTTTGTTCAATTGCCATCACATCAAGTAAATAAAAAAAGCTCAGCAAAGCGGTCGACAGCCAAAGACTATTTAATAGTTAAAAGGTTTTCACTGTATTTTTTCTTGTAAAATCTTTAACAAAAATATTTGTGACTAGCTTTTGATCAGCTCCACTCACGTTAATTTAGATTTGATCTATCCTTCGGTAAGAGAATGATTTTCTTCATTAGAGGTACCCTTTGTTCTTTTTTGTACCCCTAATAACGTATGTGAAATTTTTTTATAGTGATCGGCTCAGTAGATTAGGGATGAAAGCATATCAAACAAACAAACTTTGTTTAGTTTTTTTTTTAACTGACTACGATTTTGGCCTTGCAAGGTCCTTACAGCTTCACCGGACTACTAAGGCGAGCGCTTAAGGCACTCAGCTGATTTTATTTCGGCAACTAGCTCAAGGGTGCACGGCACACTTCGGCTTAGTTGCTGCCTGTTACATGCAATTCGCGACCTGTCTTAGCTAACCCAGCTAACTATTCATATATGTATGAGTTGTTGAAACATATATGTGTACCAAGCATACATATCTCAACAACTCTTAAATGTATCTCTTATCAGAATATGTATTTCTTATCGGAAACATTGTTTAGCATTTATAATATTAGTAAGGATAAAATAATAATACATTACTAAAACTATTAGTATATTATTAGCTACTCACTTAGCAAAAGCTTCTAAATCTGCACCATAAAGTGTAATTTTCTTATAAACGAGTTCTGCTATGATTTCCATTGCGGGTTTCGATATGTCCAGGCCTAGGAAATGGCACGTTTCCGTGCAAATTGATTTTACGTCTCTACAGAGCGTAGCTCGAGATTTCTAGAAAATTATTTCGATACAGTGTTATCGAGTTAAGATTACGTGTTTTATTAAGATAATAAATATTATAATGAATAATAGGGTTCATTAAGATGTATGTATGTAATAATACTCTATTGCATGTTTAAGAGTCCTTTTGAAAAAAAAAATTCGTAGCAAAATGATTGGTAGTTGTAACAAATGAAATGTTAATAAAAGATAAATAAAACTAAAAAGTGAATAAAAATAATTTAACAAAAAAATAAAGTAAAAAAAACACATGTAAATATAATATAATAAATGTAAACGTAATGGCGAATAAAAGATAATTATTATTACTCTTTATGTATAAAATTGCGATGAACGTGTTTTTAATTCTTCACCTATTAAAATGCTTGATCGATTTCAAGTTTCTTTATCTGGTGATGACTAATTTTTTCTGGACAATTTCTTTTAATAACAGTTACTTGCATTTCTCACATTTAAAAAAAATCCATATATTCAGCCTTCAAGCCCTCTCAGTATTTTTTTAAATTCATAACTTATTAAGGAATGTGTCATATGGCTACCATATAAGAGCGTTAGTTAATTTTTTGTGAAACTTTAAAAATTTTATAGAACCTATTTGTAATTTTCAAAGACGCTAACAAAGAAATTGAATCATAGAATGAAATGACTGCGACTTATAAATAGAATCTCAGTTTAGTCGAAATTCACGTTTAGCCGTATTACTTTTAAAACAATACTTTAAATAATCAAGTTCCTCTCAAAAACTTAAGAAACACATACTTATATTATTGTAGATATCCAATTATGTTATGACTTATAGATAGATAACTGTTTATCGAGCAGTAACTAGTACTACGTGCATAACCCAAAAAAAAGATATATTAAGTGGTGATATTGTTGTTTCAGCAAATTATGTATTAGTTTTAAAGACAGTCGTTCTTTTGAGTCGAATGATCCATATGCCATGACGCCAATGATGCCATAAATTATTATATTATTATTTGCTTACACACGATTTCGGATCTGAAACTCTTTATAGATATTCGATTTCGTATTTTATATTGTTTCATGGTATTATTGGTAACACTGGATTGATATTCGTTGTTCAGTGAGCAATGGTGAGCGAGTTCAGACTTCAGTGGCGATTCTGCTGAGTGTTGTTACAAAAGATTCATTTTTTATGTAGGTTAAAGGAACTTACTTGTAAGGATGTTAAATTGTCGAACGTATTCATATTAATATTCTTTTTTATATTAAAAATTAATCAAGTGGTATCACTCACTAACTTAGATATGTGAATACAAAAACAATTTCAATTAACAATGAAATTCAGAATGAAACTTGCAATAATAAGTTTTTTTTTTGGAATATATAAAAAGTGAAACAAAATTATCTAGCATAATTACGTTTATTAAATCGGATAAGCAATTAAATAGAATGAATTATACAATTTCAATTCTAAATAAACGAACTATAACAACATAACCTCAATCTAAATTACCTGAGTAAACAAACATTACAATAATGTTGCCACTCCAACCCCCTAAATGAACCCAAACATTGCTAGATTTAATATTTTAGTAGCTGAAAATAAAAAATAGAGTACTTAATTACCATCCGACGAAAAAATCATTACATTAATAAATTCGTCTATAAAGTCACACGCGTACTGTTTCATATCCAAAAGCAGGATTTTCTGAACATACTCAGATTAACTGACTTGTTCCATTAATGTAACTCACTGTCGACTTCTTACGCTTATTTTTAAATCCAGGTCAGCATAATACGTCAGCAATTAGTATACGCATTTTAACTAAGCGGTGTGTGTTTATGTCATTGAAATATGTTAATAATGTATAAATTTAAATAATTTTGCACTTTAGCTGAAAACACTGTTATTACTAATTTACAAATTACCCCAACAATTAATTATGTATTTGCCGGTTCCTACTAAATATTATAGGTAAAATAGGTTTCTATTTACAACCTGTATAAGCTTGCCGTTGTGCGCGCATATCGCAAAATCTTCTAATTATATTCCAATATATTTTCTGGTTTTTTTTTTGTCTTTATGAACATGAATTATCCTTATATTTCATTTATTACATTTTACGTGTTCTGCGACGTTTTCTTGCTGCTGTGATACTAATAAATATTGTTAGCAAAGTATATTTTTGCTCTAATTTTTTATGTTTTTTGCTCTGTACATAAAATATGTTGTTTAACTAAGATATAAAGCGTACGAAGTCACGGGTATGAGCTATTTAAATATTAATAGACGAGTTGCACGGAGAAGGAATTTAAAATAAAACACTTGACATCAGTCGCAGATATAATGAGCATTGTAGAATACAATAAACATCCCAGTTACAACAAACTTCCAAACAAAGGCAGAATATTCAAATTTTATAAAAATATTATTAATTTTATGTTACATAACAATTTAAAAATATTTTGCCTTTCTTTGCATAGCGTATTTTTAGTTCGCACACAAATATAATCTAATAATATTATTGCTTGCGAAACTTTACATACATTAGTTCTGAAGTAGTCAATCAACGTATAATATTTATACAATTATTATTATTATTTATTCTGACAATTTTATTTGTCTATTGTTACTGAAGTATTTGGCGGGATTTTTACTACTAACTTAGTAATTTTATTTATGAAAATACGTTTTTTATGTAAGATTGGTGTTGTTTTACTTGATATTGGTTGGTTATTGCCCACAAAATAAAGTAAATTGTAAATAGAAACGAGAAATATAGAATTTTACCTGTTATAAATACTTACCGGATCTTATCTTATTCTAAGGTATTTAGGTGTAATAAAATATATCTATTTTTAATTATTGACAAATTTGTATCATATTTTCACTTGATACATATGAATAAATGCAGTCAAGATTAAGTATTTTTAATGGGTATACAGTTATAAAATGGGAAATTATTTTATCAGGATGGCAGTGAAATGACATTTAGACTAAAACTGTCAGTAATTGTTTGATTTGACTACATTTTAGTTACCGTATTGCAAAATATTGTGAACATATTACTGAGAAAAAAATGTCCACATATATAATTAACTATATTGATTCTGAATTTAGGTTAAGAACTTTCTAGATGAAGAACAAATTAATTTTATAGCGAATTTATTGGATTTTGGTAATGTTTCATTTAAGATTGTATATATTACAGCTGATAATAAATCAGTTTACTGAAAACAGACATTTTAATTTTAGAAGAAATGTTTGTAATAAAAAGGAGTGAAGAAAATGTATGAATCGAATTATTTTTTCCAGACATTAAACTCTTCTCATTCATCATTATATAGTTAATAAATACATATATAGGTTACTTATGATTGTAGGAGATTAACTCAAAACATCAACATTGTAGGTGGTAGAGCCCCGCTGAAGCTATTTTTGGTTTCAGCATGAATGGGTCGGCTCCTCCGGGGTAGTATCACCCCTCTCACAAATAACCGACGTGAAATAACAGTGCTTGCATTGTTGTGTTTCGTTCGGTCAGTGAGAGAGCCGGAGGCCCACGTCCCTTCCTCTTTCCTTCTTTCCCTTTCCTTCCCCTCCCCCTTCTCCCATATACAGGCTGGCAACGCACTTGCGACGTCCCTGATGTCGCTAGTGTCTATGGACGGTGGTGATCACTTAACATCACGTGACCCACCAGTTCGTTTTCTTTGATATAAAAAAAAAACGTCACATTTTTTCACTCTAAAAGTTACTAATACGCAAATAGTGTATTTTTTTTTTAATATATATCAGTAATAACAAATTTAAAAAGGAATATATCAGAATATTTTTTACACTTAAACAAGCATTTTTTTTTTTGTATACTTTAGAAATTTCTCTAGAGAACTAGCGATGTTGATCATTTTTTTTTATTTAATAAGATTTTAGGTCTTAAGTTAATCTATATAAGAGTATTTATCTGTAAAAATGGGATAGTATAAAAAAAACCTAATTATTAGCGCTATCTAGTAAATGTTAGTGGTACTTAGCTGCTTTGTTACCAACAGTAACCAATATATTGGTACCACAAAATATTGTTAGATGGTGCTATCTGAATATGTTTGGCTTACATACAATAGCAATGATTGATTTATTGTGCCAACCAACCAAATGAAACTCGGTCACCTGAATATTAGAGAAATAAATAAATTGACAAAATATTGCAATGTGATTCAAAAAGAATACAACAAATACTGAAAGATAAAAACAATGATTAATATAATTCCCAGTAACACAGTAACATATTTTTTTATCTCAATTTCATGTTAGAATTTTGCTTATTTGAAGATAGAAAATTTTAATATTTGGAGAAATAATGTTTCATTTCACAATTTTCTTGGTATGTTATAATAATCTTATTTTATTTAAAAATCTCACATTCACATCTACATTACTTGTTATAATATTATTAGACTTTCTTCACAATTTGGACGACATCTTCATCTGCTAGAATGTGTTCAATACCAACTTTTTGAGGTTGATGTTTCACCGAGGAACC
The DNA here is from genome assembly GCA_014332785.1 of Antheraea mylitta. Taxonomy (NCBI): domain Eukaryota; kingdom Metazoa; phylum Arthropoda; class Insecta; order Lepidoptera; family Saturniidae; genus Antheraea; species Antheraea mylitta. Next base: position 9,180,780 of record JACEII010000025.1, on the reverse strand, counting down.
CCATACAAGTGCACTGGAAAATCGATACCAGAATATAGTAAGAAATTTTTGGATACAATTACATTCTTCTTATAATGAATGTACAACAAATCACAAATGTCTCGATCGTGTACATTATACATCGGTTATTAGCGCAATACTGCTAAACTTATCCAGTATTTAATTGCGATGTTGGATCTGTATACAATTGAATTACAACCACCATATACAGAGTGATAAACCCGTCGCAATGTGTAAAAACAAAATTCCTTACATTTTCGCTTCAACTCAAAAAGTAACTCAATGTGGAGATTAAAATTGTTTATTATTATATATTTTCGTCACGTAAGGAAAAATCGTTAAGTCTCTTCCATGGGTCTTATCACTGTGATCACACATATTATTTTATAAAAAAATTTCATTGCGAATGATCTAAGGTAAGGAATCAAATCAAATTTTCATTTAATATTTTAGGTACAATATTCATCTACTACTATAAAATAGTGAGTCACAAAGTATGTTTAAAACGTTAAACATTTTTTTTTTCGAAATGACTACGGTATTGACCCAGCAAGGTCTTAACAGCTTCATCGGACTACTAAGGCGAGATCTTAAGGCACTCAGCTGATTTTATTTTGGCAACCAGCTCAAGGGTGCACGGCACACCTCGGCTTGGCTGTTGCCTGTTGCATGCAAAATCGCGACCTATCTTAGCTAACCTAGCTAACTATTCATATATGTATGAGTTGTTGAAACGTATATGTGTACCAAGCATACACGCCTCAACAACTCCTCCATATATTTACTATCGGAAAATTGAGAGCTTTTCAGATCGATAAGGGGAAAAAAATAAATCCTTCCACTTTCGTGTGTAAGCGTGTAGGCGTGCACGTGTGTGGGGGTGATCGTGTAGTGTTGTAGCGGTGATGTATATTTGTGTGTCACCGTATCGCGCAAGCAACGCACTCAAGGGCTCCCTACCGAGGGATCGAACCTAGGCTTGAGCCGCTGCCGTGGGAGGCCTAATCAGGTATGTTAAGCAATAAAACAAATCCTAACTAACAATGTAAATGCGAAAACGATTTTGGTTTTTTTTTTCTTTCGTTTTCTCGCCTATATCAATGAACTGATCACAAGTCTTGAATTTCTAGAAAGACAGAAAAAGAGAAAACAAACGAAGATATACTGCTTTTTTCTTACGTGACGATTTCTATCCATGAGATCCTATCGGAAGCCGCACTAGGAACTTCGTTTCAAGAAATAATCGCCGATTCCAAGAAAACTAATTGCATACTTTCCTACATAATACTTTTTAATAATATATTTAGCCATCATCTTTTATGTTTAATAATTAGTACCTGGACGACCGAGTCTAGCTCGGTTCTTTAGAAAACATTTTTAAATTGAAATAAACTGTTAGGTTTGCCTCACAAAATTAGCATTTTCTATAAAAAATATGTTTAAGAAATATCTTTTATAAAATATATTTTTTAATTAAAATAAACTGTTCCGTTTGCCTCAAAAAATTTACCAAAAAAAAAAAAGATATATCATTTCCTGTTTTCCATCTGAGCTATTTTTGTTTTGACAGTGTCGACAAAATTTACCTTCATATTCTAGCTATATTTTTTCATTGCCTAAAACTCAGTTTAAAAAGTTTTCTATGAATGAAATCTAGCCAGATAAATTTATCGTCCCGGGAACTACTTACATACTAAGTTTCACGGAAATATATGACACCGTTTCCGAGATCCTGAATATAAAAATATACAAGAATTGCTCGTTTAAAGGTATTATATATAGATTAACATGTTAAAAGCTTCTGAAGGAGGTAAGAAATATTATGCACTCACTATTTAAATTCCTTCACAATAGACCTGTGGAGTTTGTTACAGAAGTCCTCGACACTAGTCCGATCCGCATGCAGTACAACAGGGGCGTTGTAATCAGGCAACTGTCCTTTCGGCTTCGTATATATCCTGATCAATTTTAGATATTCCCACATTTTCTCAAGTAAATCATCAAAGTTCCACTTATGATGGGCGGATATTGGTACACAGTGGGGTATTTTATAGATCACATCTAACTCCTCTATGCTGATTTGATCTGAAAGTTTGGAAATGAACAATTAATAGATGGTAGAGCCACGCTGAAAATATAGTTGGTTAAGGGATGAATGTGTTGGCTCGCCCACTTACTAGTACCACCCGACCCGCAGAAATACCAACGTCAAGTAACAGCGCTTGCATTGTTGCGTTTCATTTAGTCATTGAGAACCGGAGGCCAATCTCCCCTTCCCTCTTGCCTCTTCGTTCCTCATCACTTTCCCCCACCCCGTTCCCTCAAAACACAGGTTAGCAACACACTTGCGATTCCCCTGGTCGACTAATGTCTATGGACGGCGGTGATCGCTTAATATCAGGTGACCCGTCTGTTCGTTTGCCTCCTATGACATAAAAAACCAAATATTTTTTCACAATTTATAGGTTTTTAATTTAAGCCTTAAGCCTTTGCCTGCAATCTATACTTCTATACTAATATTATAAAGCGGTAAAGTTTGTGAGTTTGTGACGTTGTAGGGGGTAATCTCAGAGACTACTGGTCCGATTTGAAAAATTCTTTCAATGTTACATAGCTCATTTATCGAGGATGATTATAGGCTATATATCATTACGCTAAAACCAACAAGACCGGAGCACCAATCAAGAATGTTATAATGCAGAGGCTAATGGAAGATAAAGGCAAGCAAGATATTATGAAAAGCCCTACCACAATAGTATGGTATAATTACTATATTTTTCATCACCAGTATCTCTGGCTCGTTACAGATTTTGTACTTACATCAACACTCTATCACTTGGTCATCACGATATGAAAATATTCTTATATCTTTCAGGGCAATCTACCACAAAATAATAAGAACAAGTAATTTTTATACCATTATGGTAGAATTATTTAGTTTGTGGTATGACAATTAAATCCAAAAATTGAAGAACTACAGACTTTGAATGAAATTAGAGTTTACATAAAAATTAAAATTGCAATATTATATAATTTGTTTAATTATTAAGTTTTTAAATTTCGTAATAAATGCTGAACTTTTCATAACTTATTGTAAACACTATTTGTTGACCAGTGTTATAAATGGTCTACATCTTATATGACGCTTGTTTTAAGTTGGAATATGAAGTTTATATAAAATTCTTGGAAGTCTTTACTACTAAGTCAATGTATAAGGCGTATAAAAAACTGTTTTCTTTTCCCTGTCTATGTTTTTAACCTAGCAAGGTCTTAACAGCTCCACCAGACTACAAAAAAATTCAACTAAATATTAAGTGAATAAATTTAAGATAGATAGTGTCATTTATAAATCTTAAACTTAAAAATACACAAATCCTAAAATTTCATATCTTTTATCATCAATTTAAATTAAATTGAAAGTATATTATATTCCATGACAAAAAACACCAAAGAAGTCAAAGACAAAAAAATAATCTTAGATTAATTAAACTTGATATCATAACTATAATATATGTAATTATTAATCATTTTCAAAACACTATAGTGTTTAGTATAGTATACTTATATAGTACACAAATAACTTAGACTTAACAAACAAAAGTGTTATAGTTGTAGTCATTTTTTTATTTTAAAGTGAACTTATAGAAATCTTACCAATGCTATGTACTTATTTACTACAATAGGAAAGTAATAACGGATATACACTTAGATTTAAGATTCAGATACGTAAGATTCAGAGCAATAGCAGCTGATTTATCAAAATTACCTATCTTGTTAAGTAGATAGATGCACGGTACATAAATCCTATTCCCTTCAATTACATCAATCAAATCGTCACTCGTAGCGTCGTATCGCAGTGTTATATCTGCATTATGTATCTTGTATTCTGATAGGATAGTCTTCACAGCTTCAATATCCAGTTCCGATTGCGGGCACTAGAATGTTAGTAAAAAAATATGAATATTGATAAAAGTAAACTATTTAAACAATGTAGAGTGAACATAAGAAACGTAGAACGAAGAAAGAAAAGTAGATTCGTCCATCGAGCTGTGAACGCTCAAGCGCGGGACATTGTGGATTATAATCTAAAAATCGCCATAAAGGATCATAATAAAACAGCCATGAAGACAATAACATCATTAAAAAATCCACTCTGAAATAGTAGATATTAATAATTCAAATAAAAAAAATATTTAAGTTAAAATTATACTAAATAAATAAAAAAACACCCAATAGTTGCTCACGGTAACGCTTTTTATGTAGACAATAAAAAAAAACGAAAGCAAAAAAAGGTGCGAAAAAAAAAAAAACAGAAATAAACCGTTTTAGAAACATATCAAAGTTCTTTCACTTATGAAACTGAAGATTGATATGTTGATGGGTATTAAAAAATCATTGCAAAATTTTGTTTTCCTGCTGTTCGATTTTTATGTTCAATGTTTGTAAATATGACGAAATCGAAACTCCATTTTATTCTCGAATATAAATTGGGATTCCTGATGAAAAAGTTTTGTACAAGAAACTGAGAGTTGTCAATTATTCGAGTCCACTTTAGAATAGGCACAATTGGCACAGATTAACATCATAAAACTAAAGAAGTTAGGAGTGGAAACTCTCCATTGCCCACAATACGTGCCAGTCCATGTTACAACCAAATACCATTTTTTGTGAAATTCATAAAACCCTTTACTGGAGACAAGTACACAATCCGACGAAGTGGAGGATATCTCCTCTGAGGAGTTTATTTTTTCTCATCTCTGATAGTTACACAGCAGAGTCATCAATGGACTTCCATTGCAATTGGAAAATTTATAGACAATAATAGCCAGAACTTTTTTTCTGTATAAATAATTATTACTTAGATAACAAAACAGAGCCTAGCTCAGTTCTTTATGAACATTTATAAATTAAAATAAACTGTTAAGTTTGCCTCACAAAATTAGCATCTTTATCAAAAAAGTAAAAAAAATATTTTATTTTGCTGTCACTCAGATTCGAATTGGGCTTAGACGTATTTTCGATGTGGCAGACTTCCATCTGAGCTGTTTTTGTTTTGACAGCGGCGGCGTAATTTACCTTTATATTCTAGCCATTTTTTTCATTGCCTAAAAACTCGAATAAAAAATGTTTTCTATTAATGAAATCTAGCTAGATCGATTTATTGTCCCCAAAACCACCTACATGATATTTCACGGAAATTGCTCACGCCATTTCAGAGATCCTGAATATATAGAAATATAAAAATATACAAGAATTGCTCATTAAAGGTATTAGATAAATAGATTATATAATAAAATTAAAGTACTTCTGAGTTGAACTGAAGATAGATATATAGGGTAAACCTATATAATCTGAGTTAAATGCAACAAATAATTACATTATGCTGATAAACAATCAAATCAGTTTTATAAATCTGAATAAAACATATTCATTATAATGAATTAAATGGAAGAAAAAGGAATATCAAAAAATACTTTGCAAATTAGAATAATAATTGAATACATACTGTAACATTTAAATTGATGCCACCCTTATCTTTTTTCCTAAAGTGTATGTTTGGTGGTTGCTTGTTTAACCGAAGGCCGAAACCTTCCAACTCATGTTCCAGAAGCTTCTTATGCTGAAGAGGTTTAAGTACATCGAGTACTATGAACACGAGGCTGCAGGTGCGAGCTACTGCTATCACTTGCCGACCTCTACCTTTACCATCCTTGGCGCCTTCTATAATACCGGGAAGATCTAAAAGCTGCAAAAAATTTATTATGATTTTTCAAACTCTGAGATCTTGTTAACTTGTACACATTTAGCAATAACACATGTCACAATTTGTTCTATTTATTGACATGCTCCTGTCTAAGACTTCCTCAGAGTTTTTCATTAATGTAAGAATATTTAAAAAAATCGAAATTAAAGTAATCTTTGTTTAAAAAACGTCTTTGTAAGCAATAGTATTTGTTTACATTCAGTCTCCTGTCTTCTGCGCTTGCCACACCATCCTACTTGCCACATTGCGCACATGACACAATGTGTTGTTTACAAATGCTTTAATAGCATATTGTTTTTTTTAAGTATAAGAAGTAAACTGAGAAAAGTTTCATGAAAATCCATTAATAACATTATGTATGACACTCGCTCAGTGACAAACCTCTATCATATTGATATAAATCAGTAGTAACTGTTTTATCTACTAAGGTAGATTCCCTCGGCACCGGCTCAAGCCTGGGTTCATTCCCTTGAGCACACTGTTCTTGCAATACAGTGACACAAAATCTTAAAACACAGCAACATTACACATATCACCTCCACAAACATGTTCGCACATATGCTCACACATGATAGTGGAAAGGATTTTGCTTTTCCCTTATTAAACTGAAATAGTTTATCAAAATTATCCGACAAAAATACATATAAGACTTATTAAGGTATATATGCTTGGTACACATATGTTTCAATAACTCATACAGGTATGAATAGTTTAGGTTAGCTCAGATAGGTCACGAATTGCATGAATCAGACAACAACCCAAACCAAGGTGTGCCAAACACCCTTGAGCTAGTTGTCAAAATAAAATCAGCTGAGTGTTTTAAGCGCTTGCCTTAGTAGTCCAGTGAAGCTGTTAAGACCTTGCTAGGTCAATAGCATAGTCAGTTCGAAAAAAAAAAACTAAGACCGATTTAACATTACCACATCTCTAAAAGCAAAAGAGTTTTCAAATCTTAAATGAGGTTTGAGTTTTGGTGAAACTTAATCACCCTTAACAGAACAATGAAACTCAGTAATGGAAACTATTTTAGCCAATAAACAGCAGCAGGTTATTTGTGTCATTTTTCTTATAAAATAAGCCGATCGGAATCTACTAAACGGCGTTCTAAAGATTTCCCTTAAAATTAGACTTCCTGTGAATTTGAACCGATTCGGACCGATAGATTTTGAGAAATGTTGAAAAATCTCAAAAAAAATAATAATTTTTTTTTTTGGAATAACTTTTAACCGGCCTTATCGATTAACTTCAAAAACGAATGCGCCTTTGAGCTTGAAAAATCACGTCGATCGCCACCAAGCTGGTCAAAATCGGTTGATTCGTTCGAGAGATATCGTGAACGAAAAAAAACTGAAAAAAGTGTTTTTTCGGGATTACTCCGAAATTTGTGGTTCGATCAATTAAAATTGCAAAATTACTTATGAGGATGATAAAACTGCGTCGAATGCCGCCAACCGCGTGAAAATTGCTTGATCCATTCAAAAGTTATTGCGGTTTGAAAATTCCAAAAATAGTGTTCTATGAAACTTCTATCAGACGTTCGAGCTGGGAGAGCTCAAATGCATAGAAATATTATTTCTTTGAACTCAGTGAGCTCAAAATATCACATAAATTATATTTTGAGCTCAAAAATGTCATAAGTACAATTTTAAGCGCCCAGGAATGGAATTAGCGGGAAATTGCAGGGATGGCCTTTAAGGTGAACCATTTTTCTAATTTTTTTTGTCAGATAAGGCGAATCCCTCTAGATAATCGTCAGATTATGAGACAGTACGTTTAGAACATAAAGATGAACCATATATATCTTAATCTGACGCGCTTGAGTATTTCAAAATGGCGATTTTTTTTTGCACATTATGAAAATGGCCGCGAGTTTGCGTCCCATCGAAATCGTCAGATTAGTGAATGAGAGCTTTTTTTTGGTGCACTTAACACTCCCTTAGAAAATCTGATGCACTCGATATTTTTTTTTTTTTTTTTTCATTTTCAACCCTTAAATACAACCACCCGCATCATGCAAACGATCAGATTAACATACGTACATCATTAAAAATACGTAGGGCATTGATGCTATCAATATCTGACGCGCTCGAGGATGTCCATGCAACAGTTTTTTTTTTACATATTTAAAAATCTATAGCCGCTTCCCTCACCGATGTAGAGGTATATATCATATAACATTTTTTCTTCTTATCATCTAAGCTTTGCAACCCAATAGGTCTCTACGACGCTCGAGTAAATCCCCATTTAGCAGACGCTCGAGTAAATCCCCA
>JACEII010000025.1:9157041-9172736 GCA_014332785.1 Antheraea mylitta | reverse complement strand
GAGTAAATCCCCATTTAGCAGACGCTCGAGTAAATCCCCATTTAGCATCATTTAGCATCGTGGGCTCCCCTACTAATATGATATATTTTTTTTTATCAAAGTTACTACTATAGTAATTAACATTACAATTATTTTATACTAATTACAGGAAATAACTTTCTTGTAGTGAATATGGCATTGTTATGTCCTAGGAACTAAATATTTTATCTTTATTGTGGGTTTCTAATTTTTTGCATTTTTGACTATTACTGCCAAATGTTATTATTACTGCTTAGATCAAATATAGATAGTACTTTTGAATGTTGTAGTCCAGTGAAGCTGTCAAGAGTAATCCGGTGAAGCTGTCAAGACCTTGCTGGACCAATAGCGTAGAAAGTTCGAAAAAAAAAAAATTCTATTTAGTACTGAAAAAATAATCAAAACCAGCTGCGGCATTGAGTTTGTCCCAGGTTAAAAACGATGGTGTGTTATAAATTAGTCAGAATAAGAATACCAATCCATCTAAAGTATGTAGGTACTGCAATCTGTGAGTATGTGCAATTTCAAAATGTCCACATTCCTGAGGCAAATCTTTATATTTGGTACATTTATAAAACATACCCCTAAATCAGTAAAAATTATAAAGATTAGTCATATAGTACCCAAAAAATTGTGTTTCTTCCCTGGTATATTTTTAAAAAACAAAGAAAAAAGAGCCATAAGCTTTTAGGTATGTGAAAAACAGCAATTTGTACTACTGTAAATCAAAATCAATTACCTGAATTTTAGCACCCTTATATTTAATACAGCCAGGAACAGTGGTGAGGGTTGTGAACTCATATGCTGCAACTTCAGAGTACACCCCTGCCAGGTTAGAGAGCAAGGTTGACTTCCCTACTGATGGGAAGCCCACAAAACCAATGCGAGCATCACCAGTTTTGGCGACATCAAATCCTGTAATTTTTATGTCATTCATTGTATTTAATATAAATAAATAGAAGCTGGTATTTTCAACTTTTTTGTGGAATGTTTAAATTTGTAATTTACTGACTAAACTTATACTTTATGCAGTTTTTTTTTTAAATCAGGTAGTTTAGTTAACAGGCCTTATATTATTAACACACACATTACGTACATAGTTGAGATTCACTTTGAGAAACATTTCATTCAAATCATTGTCTTTTGCTGTGTTATACATTAGTCAGTAAGAATACCAATCCATTGGAAGTTATGTAGGCACTGCAATCTGTGACTATGTGTAGCTAATTTCAAAATGTCCACACTCCTTAGGTCAATGTTAATGTAGGTAATGTTGCTACTACTGGCAAGTAAATTAGGTGTTGTGTGTCAGTGTGTGTTGCTTATTACATACATTGACTCAGAACACAACTGTGTGAATATCTACTATTTTGAGTCAGTAGTAGGTTCCAGGTTGGTGCAGCAAGTCTTACCTTGGACAGTTTCTATTATGCTTTACATTAGTAACTTATCGTAGGTAGGTTCCACTATTTAAGTATTCAGTGTCACTTAATTATAAGGATTTAGGTTACTATAATTTTGTGCTTATAACATTCTTAGTTTACTTCTGTATTAAATCATGTATAATCTTAAGTATTAAGACTTCAGTATTCTAGAAAAATAAGAGAGATATAGAAAAAATTATAAGCAAAAGTCGACACAATTGAGTATCCTGAGTTGAAAACCCACACAAGATAATTATTTGTGTGTTTCACAAATTATTGATCTAAGTCTTTGTGTATTTTTTATGTTTATAAGAACCAATGTTGTCAAACTTGATTCCTAATTTAGAAGCTATATTTTCAAAATAAAAAAACTATTCATTTATTAATCCCTAATTTATTACTATTATTCTTATTTGATCAAGACATTTGCAAACACTTTCAATTAAGTTATTTAAACATATATTTTCTATGTTCTGACAAACAGTATTTAAAAGTGTCTACTATCTCCATACATTAACTAACAATTTTAAATTATTTTTTGTAGTCCGGTGAAGCTGTTAAAACCTTGTTGGGTCAATAGCTTAGTCATTTCGAAAAAAAAAAAATTTAATTAATTTTCAAGTATTATAATATCATGATGTTGTAAGAAGTTTCCCAATAAGATAAATTTATAGTGCTTTATAAGTAAATATGTGTAAACAGTGAAAAAATAAATTGTAACAGTGAGAATGCCAATTTATACCTTATCAAAGTAACAAAAGTAACCATGCGTGTAGCTATCATACAACAAGGACAATCGCAACTTCTTATGGAATATAAATACCTGTAATATTATGGATAAATTGTTAGCACAGGTAATATGGAGGCTAATGCTTACCTTCCCCTGTCGCTCCGCCGCCACCTTTTGGTGTGATCAGTTCTCGCCTCAATTTAGCAAGTCGAGCTTTCAATATGCCTAAATGAAGCGCTGTCGCTTTATTTTTTTGAGTGCGGGCCATCTGTAATCCATTTCATATTTTCCATTCTAAAATATTTTTTTATGAATAATAACATAACTAATAGTGTTAGTTTTAATTGGCGACGATGTACTAAATGATGTTTTCATTACTTTTCTATATTTTTTACACAAAATATAAAATCATTCCAAACATAACCTCTTCTACCGACCTCGGATTCGATAGCCGCAATTTTCTCCAATATTGTCGACATATTTACAGTTGTCCTTAGCTCCTAAGCAATTAAAATAAATTAATACAATATGTACAGTTCAATTTACAAGTTTAAAATACGAAAATAAAACGATAGCGTGTCAATTGGTACGGTTCGTGTACAGTTCTAGAAACGAGACTGTGACATTATTGACATTACATGAGATGACATCTATCCATAAAATAGAGATGAGGTCCCTATTCATTTACATTTTGTAGGTGGTAGAGCCCCGCTGAAGCTATTTTTGGTTTCAGCATGAATGGGTCGGCTCCTCCCGGGTACTACCACCCCTCTCACAGATAACCGACGTGAAATAACAGTGCTTGCATTGTTGTGTTTCGTTCGGTCAGTGAGAGAGCCGGAGGCCCACGTCCCTTCCTCTTTCCTTCTTTCCTTTTCCTTCCCCTCCCCCTTCTCTCATATACAGGCTGGCAACACACTTGCGACGTCCCTGATGTCGCTAGTGTCCATGGACGGTGGTGATCACTTAACATCACGTGATCCACCAGTTCGTTTGCCTCCTTTGATATAAAAAAAAACATGAGAGTTTTTGGCGGGATTTTAGTCTGTCATTTTATATTTTATTCATAATCTTCTGTTACTTGATTCTACATTGTGTAAAATTGGTGGTGTTTTATATAATATGGTCCGTTTATTGTGCATAATTGAAGTGAAAGGAAAATAATACCATGAAGCATGAATTCTAATATGCCACAAAAATTCCTTGGAATGTTCTAACAAGGGAGCCACCATTTTGTTGAAACATTGAAACAATCGCTCCAAACACGAATAACGATCTCCTAACTTGTCCTGATCATTTTAAACCTATCTTTGACTTTATCAACTGCGCGCTAAGAGATATTTAAACAATTTTGTTTTATGATGATTCGAGGATTAAGAAGATAAAATATAACTAATACTATTATATAGAAGATTTGGTGCTTATGCCATACATTAAGCTTGGACATAGAAGAAAAATGACTAAATAGTGCATAAAAACTACCTATATTAACAACTTCAGAATTGGCAAGAGAGACAACTTGAAAATTAAGGAGATAAAAAAGATTGCTACGAAATATTCTATAGAATGCTTATGCTTTGACATTAACTTGAACATAGAAGTAAACTGGTTAAAGAATATATAAGAACTACCATATTATTAACTTCAGAATTGACAGTATGGATTCATTCCTTCACCTGTCCTGTTGGACGAATATTACTACTTATACTTCTCATTTACATAACACTGGCAAAATCATGAAATATTTCCACAGAGCCATAGACTAAATAATAATAAAAATGGTCTCGGTCTCAGTTTGACTTGTTTGACTTCTTGCTACGTTTCATATTTAATTGTTTTGAAATAGCGCCATCTGTGAGTCATTTAGAAAAAAGTGATATATAAAATATTTCTAATACCCAATTACTTTTAGATAGTTCTGTAATACAAAAACTCATAAAATATTCAAGTTTAATAAAACATACAATCTTATTATGTAACTCTATCACATTTTTACATAATAAACCCTACTCTGAATATGTGAAAACATATGTAATTTGTACCACAAACACGCGGTAGATGTCACTGTACATGAAAATTATTGGAACCCACGTGGAATACATATTTTCCCCAAAGGCTCGCGCGCTATAGATATGTAAGCAAAATAGTACTGGAAAACTGTCTGCTGTATAAGCCTCAGTTCTACTTTACACGCCGGTACAGAGCAGACTTGTCCTTCTGCGAGTCTTAGGCGGTTAAGTTGAGTACGTAAATTTCGTCGGAGAATGTTGTAAAAAAATGTGTAGCGTTAAATATAAATTATTTACTCTAGATCTAATTAAAATAAATTAATTGTGGAACTATCAAAGTTTAGTCTAATTAATATTTGGTATATTTCTTAGTATAAGCGTATGTGTTAGTAGGCCGTAAATAGTAATGTTGTTTGATCTCAATTCTACGTTTTTATTTGTGGTAAGTTTAAATCTAACATACCGATTATCTTATAGGTATTTTGTTTAGTTTTTATACTAATATTATATTTTGTTCATTAAGAGTTAATGTCTATTAAAACTAATTCAAAGCATGGCATCGTATAAACTCCCGCACATAATGTCTTTGTTAATTTGAAATATTTAATATATTTTGCAGTTAATTTAAAATAACTTTTATTATAAATATAACAGTTTCTAGTATTGTTAACATCACCCCTTTCTGTACGAAATAGAGTAAGGACAGATCTAATATTCGCAATTTTGAATAAACCAAATTATCAGATCGCTATGCTCACAAAACAATTATTACTTTACGATACATATATAATATGTAATATGAATTATAGATGTAATTCCTTAAAATTTAACAGGTAGCTGTGTTGGACGTGATTTTCAAAGTAAAAAATGATATGTTACTTTTTTTTAAATATGGTTGACGAAATTAAATCTAAATGTTCCAAACATGAATTTTGTGAAAAAAAGATATTAAATGACTGCTTGGTATTACAATTTCCTTCGTTCATCTTTATTAAAGTCGCTTTTAGAGATAAATATTTGGCATTAAGATGTAATTTTTGTCGAATCTAATACTACAGATATCTGATAATTAATAGGTTATTGCTATACATTCAGTTAGTTACGTGTAGTGAATGATCACATGAATGATGATTAGATGAATGATATTGAGTGAATTAATTAACATTATTTAGATTTTGTTAAGGTTTACTTTATTAAGGAAATTGATGTAAATAATATTGAATAACTAACCTAAATGTTAACTATACATTGTCGTATATTAGATGAGTGTACATACTTGTTAAATCTGGACCTTGATAGTTATAATTTGATAAGTGTCTCTGTTATTGATATTTAAAGGAACGTTATAACTTAAGTTTACTTAATCATTATTTAAATCAAATAATGTATCTATACTAATATTATAAAGAGGTAAAGTTTATGAGTTTGTGACGTTGTGAGTTTGTGACATTGTAGGGGGTAATCTTGAGCTACTGGTCCGATTTAAATACTTCTTTCAGTGTCTTTCATGCTATATATCATCACGCTAAGATCAATAGAAGCAGAGTACCAATGAAGAATGTTTCAAATTCAGTTTTTTTTCCGCTTGGTAGCTTCCGCTGCATGTTCGCTTTAGCCCAAATTAACTATTCCACGCGAACGAAGTCACGGACCGTGACTAGTATAAGTAAAAGCTAAAAAAGTTAATTTAATCGAATTGAGACTTCAATAAAGTAATTATTAACTATCATTAAAACAGTCAACCGGTAAATCGAACAGTAAGAAAGAGATGATATTATAAGTATTAGGTACAATAATATCAAAACTCCAAATTTCATCAAACAAAACCTGATTTTTAATAACATAGTATTGGGAGTTTTTGGCGGGATCTTGGAATGCCATGTAGTGGCCTTTATATTTTATCCATAATCTTGTATTATTTGGCTCTATATTGTGTAATGTTGGTGGTGCTTTACGTAATATAGTTTAGTTATTGTGCACAAGTGAAGTGGATGGGAATCATACCGCGGAGCATGGAATCTGACTTGCCACAAAAACTCCGGGGAAAGTTCTAACAAGATGGCCACCATTTTGTTAGTTCATTAAAAAAATCGCAAGAAACTTGTAATATGTTTACGTATTCGGTAATGGCAGTAATAATCTAGTAGAGTATTGGTTGCCAAATATAAAATAAAGAAGAAGAAGATACTATTTACAAGTTTTTATTGATATAGGTACATCAGATTAAATTAGCAAAGCTCTAACTGTTTATATTACCACTAAAACATCATAAAATCCACACCCCTCTATTCCCTTGTGAATATATTCTTGTGTTCTGAAGACTCATAAAGGAATAAACTGCAAGAGTGATATCATTCAATTTGGCATTTAAAAGTACATATTGTTCCTTAGTATGAGTTGTACAATAATATTAGTATCTACTCTATCTTTATATATAATATATAATATAATATCTATAAAATTTTATTTTTTTTAAGTTATAATAATATTTTTTTTATTATTAACAAATATAATGTTATATAAACTTAATCAGTAGGCTCAATTTTCGTAATAATTGGCTTGTGGTAACTGAAGTAGGAAACATACGTTTGGGATCATTATTATTTTTTTTTTTATTATTTACAAAAAACCTGTATACACTCAACAAAAATAATCGTCGCGACACCACACTGTTCAATGCGAAATAGAAATGAAAATATCTGGCTTGCTTTCTATAAGAGAGAGAGAGAGACAGACAGAGAAACATGCGACGCCGCACAGCTTACAATAGCTTACTATAGCAAAAAGTGTCGTGACAACTTTTCGTAAGAATTTTTTCCGTCTAGCCCCCTTTCACAACGCGCGATAAGGAACTTCGTTCCAATAAAAATGTAAATCTAACGTGACTGTATTTTTTCGTGGAAAAAAATTGTTGCAAGTGTTTAGGACTAACTAACAAAACACATTTCATTTTTTAGAAATGTCTGTATTTGTATCTGTCTTTTTGTATGAACACGCATTACTGCTAAAGTACTGGGTTCAAAATAACATAGACCAAAAAAATCATATCTTCGAGAATAAGTTAGTCTTTGTTTCATTAAAATCGATTGATTTTATCAAAAGTTATTGTAATTTTAATGACGACGCAACATAAGTACGAGAGAGAAGCAGAAAAGTAAACAACTTAATATATTCGAATGATTTTATTACTCACTGATTTTTTACGTTAAGTTCTATGCAGATGTAGTCGCGGGCACAGCTAGTAATACTTACTATACTTCTAGTAGATCATTACTGTTGTTGTCAAGTAGGTAATGATATTACAAGTTATTTGTATTCAATGAAGAAACAAGATGGTGGTCGTCTTGTCAGAACTTTCCAGGAATTTATGCTCTGTGGTTTATTATTTCCCATATACTTCACTTGTGCACAATAACCAAACTATAGTATGTAGAACAGCGTCAATATTATAAAATATAGAGCCCAATAACACAAAATTGTAATAAAATATAAAATCCACTAGATAATGTTTTTCCTTAGGTTTAACCAGCATTACTTACTAAATGCTTTAAAACTCTTTCTCACGACTTCATTAGAATACCATAGTTGACTATGGTCTACGTTATATAAATATAATACATATCTATATCTATACTAATAATTATCTATATTAATATTATAAAGAGGTAAAGTTTGTGAGTTTGTGATGTTGTAGGGGATAATCTCAGGAACTACTGGTCCGATTTGAAAAATTCTTTCAGTGTTATATAGCTCATTTTTCGGGGATAGTTATAGGTTATATATCATCACGCTAAGACCAATATGAGTGGAGCACCAATGAAAAATATTTCAAAATCGGGATTTTTTTCCTCTTGAGAGCTTCCCCAGCGTGTTATCGTTAGCCCAAAGTATCTATTCCACGCGGACGAAGTCGCGGGCAGAGGCTAATGTATTATACTTATAA
Source organism: Antheraea mylitta (assembly GCA_014332785.1). NCBI lineage: Eukaryota > Metazoa > Arthropoda > Insecta > Lepidoptera > Saturniidae > Antheraea > Antheraea mylitta. Next base: position 9,164,612 of record JACEII010000025.1, on the reverse strand, counting down.
ACCTTTCGGAAAAAAGTATCTTGGTGATAGTAAAAACTATATGAAAATCCGTTGAGAAATTGAAAATTGACTAATTATACTTTATTTAATCAAGCCTATTTTTAAAGTCCTAAGGAGCGTGAAGTATGACTAAAAGAAGTATAAATAAAAATATTAACTCGTCGATGATAAGGACAGAAAACTGTTTCCAAATTTTTCATTCATAATAATTAAAGCGCGGTAGAAGCTATCAAACAGGAAAATGAATTTTGATTAATATAGACAGGAGAAAAAGGTACTTAACTCTTATCGTCGCTTATTTGTATAAATAAATACGTTATAAATTCGGAGATTCGTGAAAAAATATATTAATAATTCTTTTTAAAATTAGTATATTTAGCGTGTTATAAATTGATAAGTTTACTTTTAATTACATAGATAAAATAGGTTAGGAAATGGTGGCTAGAGTGAAAGTTAACGCTCGCGTATTTCAGAATGATAGTAAATAAATAATGCTTTCAGAGACAGCGTGGAAACTATCACCGTATGTTAAAGTTTTTGACTACATATATCAAACCTCCTTCTATTGTCAACGTGATGTATTGGTTACCAATCCCTTGAGTATATATTTCGTAACGTATTGAAAGTTGATAACTTTCTTATCTTATTGTATTTGTTGATTATTGGTTGACATGTAGATTGTAGTTTAGATCAATATAAAAAGTTTTGTGTTGTGTTTTCTTGGGTATTGTGTCATAAACAGGATTGTAGAAGTATAATAAGAATATCAGAGTTAATCTAATGACTGTTTATATCTTATCGCATTATTTTAAATAGTAAAATATAGTAGTATTAGCTGACCAGTGCCCACTTAGTTGGGCGGTAAACATAAAAAAACTACTTTTAGTGACTTGAATATAAAAGTTAGACACATGATGACTTTCATGTAGACATTATCAAGCTCTAGAACTTAATCATACATCTCTCATCATTATAACAGTGTTCGTATAAGATACGTTTTCGTTCGACCGTTTTTTCTCCGACTTTGGAAATCCAAGTACCACAAAAAAGTTTGGTTTTCGAGTTAATATAAAGCCTATAACATTCAGAAATAACGTGGCTTTCTTTTAATAAAACAATTATGAAAATCAGTTTAGTAGTTCCTGAGAGACCTCCTTAAAATATTAGTATAGATTTGTTCAGATAAGTATTCTTGATAATGGGTAACTAGTGTTAAAATGAGTTCTAATAATGTTGCTATATTCCATTTACATACACACTTCTCAATCACCATCATCATTATCCTTATCCCACCTAAGTAGGGTCGGCACAACATGTTTTCTTTTCCACAATCTCCTGTCATGTCATCTCAGTATTCACACCTTTTACGCACATACCATTTTTCACATAATCCATCCATACCTTCTTCGGTCTTCCTCTACTCGTATATCCATCCAGCATCACACTCGACACTTTTCTAGTCACGTGGTTTTCATCTCTCTTCATGACATGCCCATACCATAATAACTTATTACTCCTCAACTTCTCAGTCACTGGTGCTATTTTTAAACTTCCTCTGATATACTCATTCTTATTCTTATCCATTCTAGTCACACCACACATCCACCTTAACATTCGTATCTTTGTCACATGTAATTTTATGTATTCACACTGTTCAATATATATTTTTTATATCCCTAATTTATTAAAGTTTGCCTCTATATAAAGAAAAAAAACTGTCAAATCGACAATATTTCGCAGGAAAAAGATTTATGTTACCAGGAATACATAACATGAATGGTATATTTTAATTGTCGAATAATATATCCACTATAAAACAAATTATATGGAACAGAATTCACGGAAGTTTTATCGAGTTTCGAAAATTAAGTACGTTATTCATGAACGACATATCGAACGAGGCACTTAACAAGAGTTGTGTGTTCGATTAATGGTAATTCAACTTCGTTCCTGTTTCCTACATTTACAGTAACTTACTCATCGGTGTCTATGATTATGTATTTTTTTATTCTATAGCTCCAACTTATGGACGCAATTTTGCCAATGTCAAGTGTGACTCAGTAGTGAACCATTATTATTATCATTTTACAAGACTATTATAACATTTGATTTTTAATGTTATTGCCTTTATCTCATATCGTATTTAAAACAATTACTGAATTAACAGATTAGTTGAAAAGTAATGATTAAGTAAATAAAAACAATATAATCTTATTTATTTTATTTTGGGCAACAAATCTTCCAGATCATTAATACCACTGTCGAGTCGGTAATAATATTACAAGTGTCTTGCGATAATTTCAATGTTCCAACAAGATGGCAGCCTCGCTTGCTAGAACTTTTCAGTGGATTTTGTGGCATCTCAGAGTTCATGCTCTGTGATATCCTTTTCACTTATGCACAATAGCCAAAATACGTAAAATGCCAACATTATTACAAAATATAGAGTCAAATAACATAACATTGTTAATAAAATATAAAAGCCACTACATTACATACTAAGATCCCTCCAAAAGTTCCAATATAATATTTTTATTGTTTTAATGTATTTATTTTTATATTGTTCCAGATCATGGATTCTCGTACCGCGTGTGTAATATAAAATAAATATTAAAATAATAAGTCATTAACATAATTAAAAAGTGTTGCTAATATTTCAACATAATATTAAATTGATACAACTGAAAATGAATTTAACAGCGTTCAAAAGTGTGATATTGAAATCTGTTCTGTACATCAAAATTTGAATTTCGAAAATAGAACCATGTCTTCGGAAGTGTCATTGGAACGGCGAGACCAGCCAGGATTTTTTCGACGAGCCGTTGCAGCGTGCGTTAGAGCGGCATTTTCTCAAATCGGACTTGTTATCTTAGTAGTGATCTATGTAGTCCTGGGTGCCTTGCTCTTCGAATATTTGGAGTCTGGACCTGAGATACAGAAGAGATCAGCCATACAGAAATCGAGGGAGGAGTGTTTAAAGGAACTGTGGGCTATCACAGGTAAGTTCATTGTATTTTTGAGTACTTTGACTTTACAACAAAAAATGACTCCGTGATCTTTCTTGTAGTATCTTAATTTTTGTACATAAAATCGGTAAAAAATACATTAAAAATATTACATTATAATAAAAAATGAGGACAAACATTACCATTAACCTTTAAACTCTTGGCGTAGTCATTCAGAACTACAAATATAATAATGAAATCCACTTGTTACCAATGGTACCAACGACTCGGCGAATGTCGTTCATTAATCAATCATTTTTGAAAATTTCAATACATTTTACTCAGATTCCTTTAAATTATACAGTACATAAACACGCTCGTGGTTTGAAGAGACCTCAATATTTAATTTCTGATAAATATTTCACATTCAAATTGGTAATAATTGTCGCGGAAAATTATTAATTAACAATCAACGGATAATGTTTTTCACAGTATTAATTAATTTCACCTTTTATGAATTTGTTGGGCATCAGCAAACATCGACTTATATGTGGTCTTAATAAATATATTTTTATTCAATTAGTAAATTAAATTAAATCTATACCTTTAAGCGAGCAATTCATGTATATTTTTATATTTGTATATATTCAGGATATCGGAAACGGCGACATCTATTTCCGTGAAACTTAGTATGTAGGTAGTTTCGGGACGACAAATCGATCTAGCTAGATTTTATTTATAGAAAACTTTTTAACTGAGTTTTCAGGCAATAAAAAATATAGCTTAAATATAATGGTAAATTTCACCGGCGCTGTCAAAACAAAAATAGCTCAGATGGAAATCGGTTGCTTCGAAAATCCGTGTAACCCCAGTTAGAATCCGAGTGACAGCAGAAGATATATATATTTTTTTTAAATATGTTAATTTTATAAGGCAAATCTAACATTTTATTTTAATTTAAAAATGTTTTTAAAGAACCGAGCTAGGCTCGGTCGCCCAGGTACTAGGATATTTAGGATATTATAAAAACATATTTAAGGTCTAAATTGAAAGAAGTATTTTTTAGTTTGATTTTGTATTTTCGAAAATTAATAAATAATAACTGGAGGATAATTTACTCTATCGTCGAAACAAAGGAAGTTGTTACTTTGAAAATGTTACGAAATATTTAGGGAAGTACGGAAAAGATCTAAGGGGTATCAAATGAATTGACATTGAAAATTGTTCGCAATTTTCGTATTTATTTTGGGATACAATTTTCGAATAATATTATTTTTCATTTACGGGAATAAAGAAAGGTAAATGGGAAATATATTGCGTAATCTAATGTATTTTGGTTTATTTATTGTTCTAATTAGAGTTAAACTTAAACAAATGTACAATTCTTTAATTATAAGAAATTTGATTAAAAACGAATTTTATAATTGGTTACAGTCTTCAGTCCTTTAGGCAACATTAAGTCATCTATTATTTAGACGTACATTTTTAATGTATTTGTTAATTAAATACCTTTTCACTATTGTTAGTGTCGTTTTTTCTACAAACGTAGAATAAGGCGAAAGATAATTTGTTTTTGTATCAAACAATAAAAAAAGAATATGAAATAGGTAGAAGAAAAAATAGATAAATATATTTAAATTTAAAAGATTTTTATCTTGTTATGCCAAATAAGTATAACTTCTAATGCGTGTACAGTGCACACATACACTTTTTTAGCATAGTTTTTTCTTTTTCTCTCTTATCAGTTATTACCTATTTTATATCCTCTCCGCCTTAGAAAAATTACGTTGAAAACATAACACTACAATACAATGCTTTTTGTGTTAAAAAGCAAAAAGTCAGCCATTACGACGAAGGCTATTTAATATTAATGTAGATGGATTTAAAAACTACATTAGCCACACAAATTAATAGAAAGTTCTAAACTCTTTCTATATTAAAATCATGCTGTAACCCATTACTTTCGAACATAATACCTGAGATGGTTTTCGTAGGTATTTCTGCATACTCACGGTCCTTTGTAGTCGAATCTTCCAACATTACAATGAAATACTGCAAGTGTGTATTCAGTTTTCGGATTTGGGGGTCTAATTCGTGTGTAAAGACCTTCTGGCAATACATATGAATTATTTTGTATGTCGTATATTGAATCTAATCGTTCAGTTTCAAAATTAGCCAATTTTACTTGTTCATATAATTTTTTAAAAAATTCCAGTTTTTATACAGAATGAGGTTCCAATTTTGCCGTTCATAAGGTTTTTAATTTTTTTTAATGATCTTTTTATTTTTTATGTACAGAAGTTGAAGATTTTGAGAAATAACGTGAAATACTAGGAACGACTTTTTTTATTAACGTGGGGAAATCCTTTATGGATACGCCACCCTCCCGGGAGAGAGAGTGGGTTATGTCCATCTCCCACGGACTAAAACCCCACGGTGTACCGTCCATTGTAGGGGCAGCCAGGGATTGAGCATGCTCTTCAACCTGAAAAACTGCCCCTGATACTACTAGGAACGCCTAGAATTGGACTTAACTTAATTTAAAATGCATAGGTAAAAATAGACAATCATAAGGCTTTGTTACAGTTCAGTTATATTTTAATAATTGTTGTTACTGCTAATGAATATTGCCTTCAATTAATGCTATTTTATTATACAATAGGATTCAATTATTTGAAACTGTGTTTTGCTCACGGGTTTAATCGCGTTAATGTTGACCTGATCTATCTTTGGAGGACAGTTCTTTGCTCTAAGTGAAAGGTACCCTATGTCCTTTCTTATACACCTGACTATGTGTGAAAGTGTAATATACAAACAAATTCATACTCACCTTTATAGTATTATTAAGGATTCTCATGCAGTTTACAATCACTATTTAAAATTAATTACATTTCAATATACCCATATATAGGTCGACTGCTTTGCTCGACGGTAATAGGAAAAAAATATACTATATCCTATGTCCTGTTGTACAATACAATAAACCTGTATGCCAAATTTGATTAAAATTACTCTCGTTCTAAACCAATTCAAAAATAGGTGCTTAATATTTCACTAAATTATCTACAAAACTACAAACGCTATACACAATCATCTACTTGTTTACGTTAAAGGACACAAGCTGTGAAGGCCTCAAGCTGTGAAGGCCTAGTAAGGCCAACAGCGTAGTCAATTCGAAAAAAAAAAAAAGTTAAAGGACAGTGTCAATTACCGTCGGGTGATTTTACTTTCATTTGAAAGGGGACGTGAGACCGTCAGACACAATACAAAAGAGTTTAAATTTTCCCATATTATTATCGAAACTTATTAACTCCGGGTGACCCAATGTACCTTTTGACACTGGTCATTGCATTTGGGTTTATTATTTAATTTACATGTTTGTAGCTATACTTTTGAAAGTCTTAGAACAAAATTTAACTCGGGTTTTCTTTGTTGTTTATTAGTATTTGCTTTAATATTATTATTTCATATGTTAAATGTAACCATGAAATATCATATCCTAGAATACTGCGAGTGTCGAACCTTTCACCTGATATGTTATACTATGTTTAAACAGTATTTGATGTTTATTATATAGTATATTTGTTAATAAATAAGGATTTGAAGATACGATTTTTACTGTTATTTATCCCCCATCCATAATCAAAATAAGGCTCTGGAAGTTACGCAGTTATTTGACGTACAATTTTTCACACACATAAACGAAGTGGTTAACCCTATAGGTCTATTAACTATTGAATGATGAGGGTTTACGCAAGTTGTGAGGGTTATTTATATAGTTAGATGATTTTTTTTTTAATTTGTAGGTGCTAGAGCCACGCCGAAGCTATTACTGGTTACAGCATGAATAGGTCGGCTCGCCCAGGGTAGAACCAAATGACCCACAGAAACTCCGACGTAAAGTAACAGTGCTTGCGTTGTTGCCTTTCGTTCGGTCAGTGAGAGCGCTTAAAGCCCACCTTCTCTCACCCTTCTATATTCTCCCCAAACACAGGCTGGCAACGCACTTGAGACTCCTCTGGTGTTGCTAGTGTCTATGGACGACGGTGATCACTTAACATCAGGTGACTCGCCTGTTTGTTTGCCTCCTATGATATAAAAAAGAGGTTAGTGAATTGCTGCAGTGTCGGTATATGTTTGAAGTTTTTGATTACACTATCAACCTATTGCTTAATTAATATGTAGTAAATTATATAGGTCCGAAGACAGGTGGTATAGATGGCATATATGGTGTCCCATGTACATATAGGTGTATTGAGGAAGCAACAGTTGGAAGCTAACCCCTCTACACTTAGTCGGTGATAATACAAAAAAGTTAAATACGTATTGAATACTTGCTTTAAAAAGGTTAGGTTTTAAATGCAGCGCGCTCGCTGAACGTTCGCTATCTTGTTCTTTTGTCTCGCTTTGGTTAGGTTAGGTTAGACTTGCGAAAAAGGATAACGCGAACTTGCCTCGGACGAGCGTCGTTCATTTAGTACGAAACCTTTTTAAAGTATTTAATACGTATTTAACTTTTTTGTAATAACACTGAGTGCGTTTACCATATTCGTTTTAAATTAATAACGAATGTGTAAAGAACACAAGCGTCCATAGATAATGACTCCTACTCTTAAGTCACGCGTC
>JACEII010000025.1:9042411-9157031 GCA_014332785.1 Antheraea mylitta | reverse complement strand
ACGAATTAAAGGCGATTGTGGAAACTGATGATACACAATCTACGACTGAATTAGCAGCAGCTTTCGACGTTAGCGTCAAAATTTGTTGCCTCCCGTCCAATTGATTTCTTTAATAAGGTCATCAATAAACTGCCACTACGTTGGCAAAGATTCGTTGATTGCGTGGGCAATTACTACGATTAATACAAATAAAAAATACATGAAAAAAATTCGTTTAAATTTTTTCATACAAAACGGCAATTTCATAGGTAAGACCTAATATTAAGTCCATTTACTTATCTACTTTTCTTTGGTACTTACGCCGCGTCGTCATTAAAATTACAATAACTTTTGATAGAGTGGACCGATTTTAATGAACGGAAATGACTAAGTTATTCTGAAAGATATGTTTTATGCTTGCTGCCAAGAATGGTGGTTTGATTGTGAACCCAGTACTTTAGCAGTCAGACGAACAGATAGACGGATATTTCTAAAAATTATTGAAATGTATTTTATTACTTACTAGCCTCCGCCCGCGACTTCGTCCGCGTGGAATAGATACACTAACACGAACACGCAGCAGTTCTCAAAAGGAAAAAACATCCCAATTTTGAAAATTTATTCATCTGTGCTCCGCTCCTATTGGCCTTAGCGTGATGATATATAGCCTATAACCATTCTCGATGAGTGAGCTGTATAACATTGAAAGAATTTTTGAAATCGGACTAGTAGTTTCTGAGATTACCGCCTACAACGTCACAAACTTTACCTCTTTATAATATTAGTATAGATCCAGGACACCTCCAACAATTTTTTCACGAAAAGCGATAAAGTGACATTCTAGATTTATATTCTTATTATATGTATAGATTATACACGCACTGTTTGTTTTTATTATGATTTTTTATCCAATATCGCTGAATCTTCTGAGGTATCCTTGAACGAACAATTTTAAATATTCAAAGAATAATTTTGTCCCTCGATTTGTTAGCGATTGTAAATATTGTTTGTTTACATTTCTTTGTGTCGCTTTAGCTTTGATCAGAGTCTTGGGAAATGTGTTTTTTACATTTGTGTATCTTACACGTTCGTTATTTATATTGAAGCTTGAATGGAATATACGAGTACATTATAAATACGAGTTTGTAGTCTTCCAGACGGAAATATTATTGTTTGTTGACTGTTTATGCCTTGTGTTTCTCTAATATTTATATTAAGTTGCTTAACATCAAAAAATAATAAAGTTATTATGTATAAAATATACTTCATTTATTAAATATTTTACTCTTGTTTTGTATTAAATAATTGTGTATATTAATTACATGCAAGACTGAACTTGACCGGCCAAAAAATTTGCCGAGTACTATTATAGTTTCAGTATTTTTGCATGTGTTCTTTTGTTTTTTTTTTTATCAATAATCTTATTCGTTATTACAGAAAAATATAGATTAACAATTTTACAAATTACTTGATATATTAAGTGTCAAACATTCACGAATACTAAGCGTGTAATTTTGTCGTCTCCAAAATGGTTTTAGGAAGTCTGGTCTTGTATTGAAAAAATTAGCGAATACATCTTCATAGTTCAAGACCTCGTTGAAAATACATTTTTTCGCTATTCGCATTCTTATACATTATTCATAATTTTATCGTAGTTGCCACGCACACGGCGTTTACCGTAATTATTAAACATGAGGTTATAATTGTAACACGCTATGTGATACACTAAAGTATCATAAAATTACCTTCCCTGGCATCCACGTTACAGTTTATTCTTTATTTTTGATATTATTACGGGCCTAGTAAATTACTGTATTATTTACCTAGAACTCCCATGTATGAAGTGTATTCCAACAGCTGTCCTTGAGAGCAAGTCTACTCTCTCTCATTTAAACAACTGACTTGTATGGTACATAATTTCTAAAATCAGTTTAAAATCGTAGTAAATCGTACTATGAAAATTTGCACGATTAAAATCCATGGTAACGTAAATATGCATTGTCTTCTTTTTAATTATTATATTTCTTATATTCTGCAGACTCTTCTTGGTCGACACCTTTTTTTTGCTTACGTGTAATGTTTTGTATGCGTAAGAAATTATACCCGTCAGCAAATTTGTTAATTTTAATTCATTTTTTTAAACTTTATTTTTGGCAATCAGTCTTTCAGATTATTACTGCCATTATCGCGTAGTCAATAATATTAAAAGCGTCGTGCAATCACTTGAATATTAAGCGTCGTGTGAATCAATATTCTAACAAGATGGTGGATCCCTTTTTCTTCGTTAGCCTCCTATATGATAAAGAAAAACGAAGCAAATGGGACACTCCCCTTTGTATCTATTGTCAAACTAATAAATTAACTCTCGTAATTAATGGTCGTCTGATACTAAACTTTTCGAAGTGATACTGTTCTAATATACCATTTGTGTACGTCATGTTACCATTTTCTACATAGCGTGACCGGCAATGATGTTGCCAGGAAGATAAATACTGGACAGGCAGATATAAACTTTTATACACGACACAAAACGGGACAGAAAATGGTGTCGCGAACTCGTCGCATTAATCAGTGTTAGAACTAGTACGTGGCCTTTATTTACAGTCGTAGGCTGTAGCACATTTAAATAAACGTATTCATGTTAGTTTCTTTTTTTATACTATACTATCTGACGCGTGCTACTTCGTCTGCACCAAATTGGTTATCACTGGTTTCAATTGTATCTTTAAATTCGAAAAGTTTTAATAAATCTGAAACCAGATTGCAGCCACACCTACCGTTTCCAATTGTGAATCTAAACTATCAAGAGACTCAGTCAAACATATACCCAGTTGCTATGTGAGAAATAGCGCCTACCGGATTCAACAAAGGTAAAAACTAACCTACATATATTAGCGGTAATATAAAATAAAGCATAAGAAGATGAAATATAGCTTCAATTTTTAGCTAATATGTCTGGGTGCTATATATAATGCAAAGAAAATTTACCAAAATCCATTAAGATACAAATTTTTGTCTCTCGTCCGTTATCCTAGAGAACCCCTTGTCTTTTATGGAGCAAAAGTACCCTAGATGTAGCCTTGTTATATTAGTTATCACTGTGTCAAGTTTCGTCAAAATTGGTCCAGTACTTTCGGAGTGATACGTGTTCACAGGCACAGACAGACAAAAATAGTAAAACGATTATCTTTGGCTTCTATATCGATAACAAAGTCTATCCCAATTATATGTTTCAAAAAATATTTAATGTACAAATTTGACATTGTTACAGTTTTATTATAAGTGTATAGATATAGATCAATTTATACTGAACCCCTATATAGATAAATTTACCCTATGAAACAAAACAATATTTTTTCAAACCTAACAACTTCTTTGAGATTAGTTCACATCATATATTTAAAAATGCAAATTTAACAATTTTTTACATTCACGAGATCAGCAAGTTGCTTGTGTATGTCAATCCTTGAATAAAACGTGGGAACCGTTTAGTTAGAGTGTTAGAATTATTTAGTTTTATATTCGTACCTTAACGTTCTATGGATTGTAATGAAAATTGGTAAGTGAGAATATATGCATAATATCAATTTAGCTATAATATAATTATTTATTACCTTTTTATTACAACAAAGGAGAACATACACATACGGAGATGCGGGTAAAGCTAATTGTAATACAAAATAACAGTTACATTTTTCGATTACACCTATAAGTAATATTGTTCAAATAAGAAAACCACTAAATCAGTTTTCTTATCTCAAGTGTCATTTATTACTTACATTCTTTCAATCGTAAATAACAAGAGTTCTCCTTACAAAAAAATCATTCCAAAACGACGCGACGTCGCATTAAGCCGAATGTCTTCAACGTTAAATTCCTTTGTAAACTTCGTGAAAGGATAAACCTATATGAACTAAAGAAATAGCGACCATATTTCGATGTAGTACGGTTTTATTTTAGTTAAAAGATTCATGCTAAAATATATCTCTTTGTCGAATGATTTTATTTTCATTCAAGCACGAAAAAATGATTGCACTATATGAAAAAGTAGTGTAGGAAAAACGGCTGATGATGAACTGACAACTACAGCTAATGGTATTATATAGTATGGAAAAAGAAGTCACTAGCGAGTTAGTTGTGAAAAAAAAAAGATTTTTTTTTAATTTAAATATTGTTGCGGCATTGACAACCGAAATAACAGATTTATTTTTGATGATTTGTAGTAACACATGCGCTATATTAAAAATAAAAACAGTCGAGACACTCATAAAGACTGCCGCCAGAAGTAAAAACACAAAATATTAAATAATTCTGTTCTCTTTTGAATTTTTAATTGAAATATAGTATGAAAATTATCTAAATTTCATAATTTTTATATTGAAATTATTAAAATTAGTATAGTTTTCACATCTATTAGCACTCGGAGCTATAATTATATACATTAGTTTATCAATTAATCAACCATATTATTGCGGCGTAAAAACACTATTAAAGTAAGTGGTTAGCTGGGACTTAGTAGTACCTGGGAAGATTTCGGTTATTGAGTCCCACGCTGGCAAGGGATGTGAAATCTCAAGTGCATATTCCTCTTTTTCACTGACGATTGAGTGAGTGAAAAGTCAGTTCGATCAGTAGCAGTTCTGCATTTGCATTGAGTGTATCGCCGGTCCTGGTTGCAATAAAACGCGTTAAAATAACTAAACATTCAACCGCGCCTATTTTGCACGCCTCAGGTTTCCATGCCACATATAATAGGGTGTACAATATCAATACAAAACATAAATATTAGCCGTACACCGGCCTTTATAGAATGCGTCGCTAATCAGTCGCAACTCGCAAGTCACGACGCAAAATAAAGGTTTATCTCTTGCCAAAATAATCCGTTCGACGCGCCTAAAGTAGTTTTAACTTCAATAAGTCCGTCATTAATTTGGTACGCGATTAGTTACATTAAATGTTGTTTCTTTTGGGTAGTCCAGTAAAGCTATTAAGGCCTTGCTAAGTCAATAGCGTAGTCAGTTCGAGAAAAAAAAAATGTTTTGTTCGTCACAGGTACTCAGTGTTGTATTTGCTGCGTTGTCTAGATAAAACTATCATTGTACCTATATTGTTTTTATTTGTTATATAAAGGTGTACCAAATACACGTACAGCTGAGTTAGCTGCCTCCAAATGTTATTCATTTGTAATTCTTTCATTTATTGTGTTATTTATAAAAAATAAATCAAGGTATTTAAAAGCAGCGTTCAATTGTGTTCACGTAATCGGAATGTGGAATTTAAACTTCGCTCTTCATAATTAACTTTTTCTAACTGATACATTAAGAAAGACAGATACATAGTTATAAATGATTTGTCAAAGTTTATGAGAATATATTTTACGCAGTATATTTATCCTCTAGGAAATGGGAAATCGTAGTAACTTGCGAATATTTTTTTTTTTGGAATGTAAAGAACTCATCATAATACACTAGTTTATATGGAATAAATAGTACCTTATCAAAAACTTAGTATATTTTAGAGTTTTAAAGTAAATTACGACTCTTGGAATGTCTAGTAATTATTGTCTACAATTATTAGAACACTAACCTCTGCCCGCGACTTCGTTCACGTGGAATAGTTACTATATTCTAACGCTAAAGAGGAAAAAAAAACAATTTTGAAACATTCTTCATTAGTGCTCCGCTCTTATTGATCTTAGCGTAAAATATATAGCCTATAACATTCCTAGATATACGAGCTCTTTAGCACTGAATTTTTTTTTATCTGACCAATAGTTCTTGAGATTACCCTCTACAATGTCATATACTTTACCTCTTTATAATAATGGTATAGATATTAACAAAATGCAATTTTTATCATTTTAACTATCTGATTTAATAATATCGAAATGTTTAAAATTATCCAGGATAGGAAATATCTGTATTTATAAGTGATATGAATGTAAACATAAAATAAAATATAAAGCCTAGAAATATAACAACAAAACTCGATTTTTTTTTCTCGAACTGACTACGCTGTTTGCCTTACTAGGCCTTCACAGCTTCACCGGACTACTAAGGACTGAGCAAGACTCGGTCGTTCAGATACTGCTTATTATATGCTTAAATATACATCTATTCACTTCTTCGCGTTTCAAGAAATGAACTGCTGAATTATGTACTACCAAAAAGTTGTTCAACGAAAGACAAAAAGATTGTTACAATGAGAATAAACTAGAGAGGAAATCTCAAAATTATTCTACAATGGAACTGAAATCTTAGCCGGAAAAGTGCGGAAAATAATTCATCTCCTGAACTCATTGTTGCGGAATTATAAACAGTTCACGTTTTTGCTTACATTTAATTTTTCATAGGCATTTTTTTTATTGCTTTTTGCTATTGTGTTCTCTTTCTGTAAATTTTGTGAAATGACGATACATTGCGTAAATAACCATCAAAACATTGGTGTTTTTGATTAAGCCGATTTGTGTTTAATTTTTTTCTAAGAAGCTTGTTTTCTCTAATTACATTATCATAACCATTTCATTGTAACCCTGTAAAGCTAGTACAATATATTTTATTATTTCACTGTATCTTATCCATATGTACTCTTTTACACGCTATCATTTTTCAGCCAGCCTCTACCTAACTTTTTCAGTTTATACCAGGTGAATAATTAATTCGCAGTATTCTAGGATCTGAATCTTCATGGTCACATTTAATATACAAACTTATAATATTAAAACAAATACTAATAAACAACAAAGAAAACCTAAAGTTTGTTGTAAGACTTTCAAACGTGTAGCTACAAACCTAGGTGTAATGACTGGTGTCAAAAGCTGCTGGAGTTAATAACTTTCGATAACAAAACGGACAATAAACCCTTTTATTTCTTACTTATCCTTTGTTACATGGTCCTTTGTTTTCAATTCACTCGACCGAGGACATTGACACTGTGCTTTAACATAGACAAGCAGAGGATAGAGTTTAAGTATAATTTTTGTATTTTTCTAGATAATTAGGTCAAATATTAAGCATCTATTTTTTTAATTGATTCAGATCGAGTATCAGATGCAGAGTAACTTCCTTAAATATTGTTACTGTCTAAATACTCAGCCTGTAGATAAATTAGCGGACTCGACAAACGCTGTCCTGCTTTGATAACAAAAAAAAATCGAATATTCAACCAAAGCGCCATCTACTGTTTTTTTTTTTATTGAAGCACGACAAAGTGACTGCACTATGCCTGATGGTAAGCATAATACAATCCAAAAACAGTGGCGACCACCGAAAGACAGATTATCCATCGCTGCTCGCCGCTGTCATGCCGGCCATAATGACAAAAGTCATCCGGTACTGGATATGCACAGGCTGATACCGAAACGCGACGCGCAGAAGCGAGTCACTATGATGGGCTTTTTCGCCATGTACATGGTGGTTGCGACCCAGTCGGGCTGTAAAACCCTACCACCCCGCTATCGCCATTGTCTCGATCGTTATTCAGCAGAGTGCACCACGTGCAGGTGAGGTTGGCTTGGGTGTCTCAAGTTTTAAGATGTTACTCGACACCCCTTACACCCCAAAACTGTATTTAACTGTTAACTTAAACCATTCTTAAATGCACCTGAACGCACACAATTTTATCAAAATCTTTCCAGTTTTTTTGGAGGAGTTCAGTCACATACACACGTACACAAGAATTATATATATATAGATAGAGTACCTGGGCGACCGAGCCTAGCTCGGTTCTTTAAGAAATATTTTTAAATTAAAATGAACTGTTATGTTCAAAATTATTATATTTTTGCAAAATAAAAATGAATAAGATATCTTTTTGCTGTCACTCGGATTCGAACTGGGGTTACACGGATTTTCGAAGCAGCCGATTTCCATCTGAGCTATTTTTGTCCTAACAGCGCCGGCGAAATTTACCTTCATATTTTAGCTATATTTTTTCATTGTCTGAAAACTCAGTGAAAAAAGTTTTCTATGAATAAAATCTAGCTAGATCTATTTATCGTCTCCGAAACTACCTACGTACCAAGTTTCACGGAAATAAATGACGCCGTTTCCGAGATCCTGAATGTATACAAATATAAAAATATACAAGAATTGCTCGTTTAAAAATTAATATATATATATATATTAATGAACATAAGATGAAGGTAACAATGAATAATTGAGTCGTCGGAGGATTAGTCAAAATAAACATTAAGCCATTATCTGTACGTCTTATAGCAATAGCATTAGTAGATTAAGGTGGTTTGGTTAGAATTGAAGAATATTTTTCGTTTTCAATTTTATTATTTTGATTTTTATAAGTCGATTTCGATGGAATTCTGGTATTGATTGTAATTAAATTTCTGATTATATAGATACTTCAAATTTTGAGCATAGTCTAGGTTTAAACCGTAAAGGAAATAAAAAGAAAAATGATCAATTTTAATATAATTATAGGATAAGGCACCGATACACTGGAATTTTTTTATGAAGTTTAAAAAAATTGTGTGCCGTCACGTAGCGCCTGGCAGATGTGAAACATAGACATTTGTAACGTAGTAAACAATACTGTATACTCTATACGCCACGTCGCCACGTATCTCTCAGTCGCCACGCTAACAATCAGGTTTACCCTCGCTTATAGATGTTTCACATCAAAAATAGAAAATCTATATATCTGTTACTGCGATTTAAAAAACAAATAATTTTGTATTAAATGAATCAAATCAAAATCAATAGCCATGGTTTTAAAGAAAATAATTAATCCAGGGAAGAAAGTTATTTAATTTGCCGCTAGATTAACAAAATAATTGTATTATAAGATAAAGTTACAAAAAAACTATCCACAAATTTGCTATAGCGGTGGTTTATTGTTCTCGCGACCATAAATTATGTTGCTTCAAATTCCGTTAATCCAGCCGCTATTGATCTCGACTCTCTTGTTTGTGTTTTTTTAAGTTCAGGCTTTGATAATGAAACCCATAAATTTTCCTGTATTGTTAACTTCAACAGGTTACGGCCTTTTGTAATCGTATATATCAAAGGGACTCGAAAGGTCTTTGATATAAAAAAAAATATACGAACATCACGTGAGCTCCATGATATTTGACTGGGATTTCATTTATTTTATATTGTGTCTAATAAAGCTGTTTATTATTTACCATTTCAACCGTGTTGAATGTAAATTTACAAGGCATAAAATCAAGTGATATCTTTTTCCACAAGTAATAGAGTGTACAATACAAGGTTAAGAGAGAACCTATATCTTATGGTTTCAACCGCTTAAAATTCTGCTTTGATTCCTAGGGTAATAAAGTAAACTTATACGGTGTTATTACAAATAAGTTAAATACGTATTGAATACGCTTACCGTACTGACAACTTCTTACTCTTTTATCTCTGTTTAGTTAGGTTAGGTTAGATTTGCGAAAAAGGATAACAAGAGCTCGCCACGCTACGACTAGCGAGCGTGGTGCATTTAATACGTAAGTAGTCAAACTTTTTTAAAGCAAGTAGTCAAAACGTATTTAACTTTTTTGTAATAAAACGAATTTAGTCTAGAACTTTTCTCTGTTAATGATGGCAATCGAATTTGTTAATTATTAAGATTGGAGCATCAGAACATGCAAAATCTCAAGTCAGAGGTAGATTTACAAATGTGTCGTTTATTTTTTATACATATAATAAGAATGAAGATTTTTAACGTGATTTTAGTTTTAGATTTTTGTGAAAAATAGTTGCAGGTATCTTGGAATAACTAATAAAATAAATTTGAATTATTTTTAGAAATGTCTGTCTGTTTGTATGAATACGCATCACTGCTAAAGTACTGCGTTCAAAATAAAACCTTACCAAGAATAACATAAAGCATTTTCTTGAATAATATTTAGTCGTAACTTGATTAAAATCGGTTCACTCTAGCAAAAGTTATTGTAATTTTAATAACGCGCGACTTAAGTACGAGAGAAAAATAGATAAGCATATGGACTTAATATATTCAGAGGTTTTTATTAGTTACTGATTTTTTACATCAAGTTCTACACGGACGGAGTCGCGAGCACAGCTAGTTTGCGAATGTGATTAACGTCATCATAAACAGATAGTCCGAATTGTTTGAATTTATTTGTTTGTTTGAGTGGGTCTCCGGATTAAGGATGATCGATATTGGAAAAACATCGATGTTGACATCGATGTAGGATAAACATAGATAGTAAAACTTCGATGTTTTTATCAGCAAATTAAATAGTCTGTAAAAAAATAACTTTATCGGGTGTTTTCCACTGTCAGTGACGAAAAAAAAGGTCATCCAACGAAATAAGTATTCCTACGGCTTACAAATTTGAAATGATCTAATCTCTAGCTAGTACAAGCAACGTTAGATGACCCTAAATAATATATTCATAACGTCGAAGTTATCGAAAACAAAACTTCGATGTCTCGAAATTATCGACATCAAAACATCGATGGTTTTTAGATAAACATCGATGAATATCGATCTTCCCTACTTCGGATGTTTTAGATTGAAAGTTGATTTAGTCCGGTGAAGCTGTTAAAACCTTACTAGGTCAATAGCGTAGTCAGTTAGAAAAAAAAAGATTGAAAATTGGACTCGACAGATAGCACTGCTGTCAGATTCGAGTATTTATTTCATTTGCAGAGGAAGACAACGTCTCTTGAGAACATTAGTTATTTATACAACTAAATATAGGTAATTTTTTCATTCTATAGAAATAAAATATTTGTTGTACAAATTTTGTAACCACCAAAAAAGTGTTCCTTCTTTGTTGTTTTATTTAGAACTCCGCCAATGTCTCCAGTTTTATAATATCAGTATAATCAACTTCCTCCTTCTTGTTCTTATTTCATTTAAGATTGTCTTATTTGATGAGAAAAGTTGAAAAGTTACTGATGAGTTTCATATTAACAGAACACAATATAAACGGTTTGATAATTACTTTATCGTTTCATTACTAATTTCTAAATTGTTCTAAGGTTGTTTTATGAGAATACAGCGATTTTCATTTATTATGTTCATATAAAAAATGTTAAAGAAATGATATCATCTTAGCCTATTAAAATCTTTTGTACCACAATTCGTGAGAACAGACACCCTTTTTCAGTTTATTTTTGGCAATCAATCTTTCAGATTATTACTGCCATTGTCGAGTAGTCAATAATATTACAAGCATTTATTTATTTATTTATTTATTAAGGTTACCAACAGAGTCAAAATCAATACATCATTACTAAAATCAAGTGTACAGTTCAACGTTATTGCTAGATATGACCCTACTTACAGGCAACAACAGCATGCATATGAAATATTATTAGTCTATAATGTTATTTAAACAATCAATAAGTTAACAAAACAGTATAAAGTAAAATAGTTGTAAATGAACCTATAAAGCATTGAGAAAATTATATAATATTCGTGCGATCACTTCAATATTAAGCGTCGTGTGAGTCAATATTCTAACAAGATGGTGGATGCCTTGTTATAACCTTCCTGGGAGTTTTTGTGGCATCTCAGAAATGCATGCTCCGTGGTATTATTTTCCATACTTCACTTATGCACAATAAACTAAAATATTACGTAAAACACCACCAAATTTACAAAATATAAGAGTCAAATAACATAAGATTATGAATAAAACATAAAACACACTACACGAAAGACTAAAATCCCGTCAAAAACTCAACAGACACATTGCTGGATAAAAATCTCGGCCAAACTTCCTTCATTCCCATCCTTTAAGGAAGCAGTACGTAATGCTTCCTCTCTTTAAAAAAGCAGACAGTAATGAGACCGCGTCAAGAGTTCGTATACCTAACGACCGGGGATAAAACAAAAGACGGCCTGTTATTACAATTCGAACTCTATCCTCTATGGTGGGTGGTTTATTTTTGATTGAAACATATTCAGCCTTTGTGTAATTATCTAAAATCAAGTACGGAGGGTTAATATACGGCTCATTAAGATCTTTAAATTAATAGACTTGCTGAAGCTCGATTCGCTCCGATAATCTTATTTAAAAGTATTTTATCAACATAATTGAGAGGTAACTCATGTTTGTATTCCTAATCTACTTGTTTTCTTTCAGGAACAATATACTGTTAAAATGCTAATGAAATAAAATAGTAAGCTTTTGTAAAAAAGAATATCGATGAATCTGAAATTGTAAGATAGAATTATTATAAGTGTTAGAGCCACGCTGAACCTATAAGTGGTTTCATCAAGAACGGGTCGGCTCGCTCGGGATAGTACCACCCGACACACAGAAACACAGACGTGAAGTAACAGTGCTTGCATTATTGCGTTTCGTTCAGTCAGTGAGAGCGACGGAGACACCCTTTCCCTAGGAACACAGCCTGGCAACGCACTTCCGACTCCTCTGGTGTTGCTGGTGTCTTCGGACGGTGGTGATTACCTAACATCAGGTAGCCCATCTGTTCTTTTGTCTCCTTTGATATAAAAAAGATAGGTTTAGAGGTATACTGTCAGAGCGCCCGCAATTGTTGTACTTACAATCATTTCTTGTTCCAACATAAAGATTAATGTTATTCACTCTACTTATGGAGTGGACAACAGAATTTTGAAGTTTTTTTTTTCGAACTGACTACGCTATTGACCAAGCAAGGTCTTAACAGCTTCACCGAACTACTAAGGCGAGCACTTAAGGCACTCAGCCGATTTTATTTGGGCAACTAACTCAAGGGTGCACGGCACATCTCGGCTTGGCTGTTGCCTGTTACATGCAAACTCGCGACCTAACTTTGCTAACCTAGCTAACTATATATATATGTTTGAGTTGTTGAGACGCATATGTGTACCAAGCATACACGCTTCAACAACACCTCCATATATTTTTTATCGGAAAATTAGAGTTTTTTCAGTTCGATGAGGGAAAAAAATAAAACCCTTCCACTTCCATGTGTAAGCGTGTGGGCGTGCACGTGTGTGGGGTTGATCGTGTAGTGTTGTAGCAGTGATGTAAATTTTTGTGTCACTGTATCGCGCGAGCAGCGCACTCAAAGGCTCCACACCGAGGGAACGGACGTAGGCTTCAGTCGCTGCCGAGGGGAGCCTAATCTGGTAAAGAATTTTGAAGTTATTATTACTGATCATTGACCATACTAGGCTAGTGTTATCGCAAAGTATGAACGAGCAAGCAATATGCAATAACCAACAAATATGAAAGGGAGTGCACTTCTTTCACACGCTCAAAGTCACGATATGGACAATAAATATTCATCAGATTTTCACGTAACTGC
Source organism: Antheraea mylitta (assembly GCA_014332785.1). Taxonomy (NCBI): domain Eukaryota; kingdom Metazoa; phylum Arthropoda; class Insecta; order Lepidoptera; family Saturniidae; genus Antheraea; species Antheraea mylitta. The sequence goes on along the minus strand of JACEII010000025.1, from coordinate 9,143,802 downwards.
TACGCATTGTAATAAGATTATATTAAAACAAAATATTATTTTCCTATAGTTCATATATTTCTATTTAGTTTGATCACAATTTCATAAGATAAAATATGGTGATGTGGGTTAAGATAGAAAACGCTTTAAGCCTAGAGAAGAAGCTCTAAAATGTAGCTATTGGAACTTACGTACACCTTGGCGATAGATTTTTAAATTCAAGGTGGTAGCGTGAGTGGGTATTAAAAATGCTGTACCGCCATTCTATGGTTTAATTACAACAGTTTTCTTCACCGACAACTTCCCAATTAAAGGGTTGGATTGAAGTGTTAACCTTTATCGCTTCAAATTTAAAATCTATATAATGATGATTGGTCTGACCGGTTTCGGCCATGGCGAGCACTTTGACCCCTAAACTTATAAACTCGGAGTCCAGTAGTAGAAGCGATCAGATGCGCAGGATATATTAGGGTGCACAAGTGTACGCGCAAAACACAGGTGCACATACTCGTCCTTGTTCTTCTGGACCCAGTGGAAGGGGAACCGTTACGACCATAAAAGGACTCGGACAGATGGTACAGTATCCCGGTGAGAAAATACAAGGGGTCAGTACTATTTCACACTCCCTTAATCGCCTTTTACGATACCCACGGGAAGATATGGGGTGGTGCTATTCTACTCTGTCGGCAACACACAGCAAGAATCTATATATAAAGAATCCAACAGGTGAGTTAGCAGTCATGCACTAAGACATAAATCACAAGCCCTATTAACCACACTAGGATTATTAGTGAGGTAAAATCACGAATGAATCCCATTTATTATGTGTGAAATTACGAATAATAAAGTCGTTACATGCAAACTCATTGCATGACTAGAGAGAATTTTAAAAGAAATAAAAGGTCGTGGATTTTCAGGTTTGGAAGGAGTTTTTGCTAGATTATAACTAAATTGGATCCGATCGTCTGCATAGAGTCTTTACTGTAATTCGTTTTTTTAGGGTTGTGGTACTCAAGGCCCGTATGTGGTACTTAAGGTCCGTGTAGCGGACACATAGGATGTTAAATCAGTTTTTCTTTCACATCCGTTATCATCTCTTACTTTCAAGTATTCTCTTTCATATAGTCATAGTGGTAGAATATCAAACCGATGTCCACAAGTTCGAACCCTAATGTATACCAACGAATTTCTTGGCATTTGCGAACATTTACTAATTTAAATTGGTAAGACTATCGGCTGATGGTGACGGAAAACATTGTGAAGAAACCTGAAGCTAGGAAATATTCTTGTAGTTACTACTACTAGTTTTTGTAGGTGGTAGATCCACGATGAAGCTATAACTGGTGTCAGCATGAATGGGTCGGCTCGTCCGGGGTACTACCACCCAACCCACAGAAAACCGACGTGAAGTAACAGTGCTTGCATTGTTGCATTTCGTTCGGTCAGTGAGAGCGCCGGAAGCCCACTTCCCTCTCTCTCTTCCCCTTCCCTCTCCTTTCTCCACCAACACAGGCTGGCAACGCACTTGCAACTGCTCTAGTGTTGCTGGTGTCTATGGACGATGGTTATCACTGAACATCACGTGACCCACCTATTCGTTTACCTCCTATGACATAAAAAAACTACTGTAAGTGTGAAAACGTGAATTCTGAGAGTTTGAAATCGCCAATACGTCGTGGGCTAGCGGGATTCTTTTTTTTTTTCGCTCTGACTACGCTATTGGCCCAGCAAGGTCTTAACAGCTTCACCGGACTCCGCATGATGATTATGTCCATACCTTTCTTTTGGTAAGAGGGCTATAGCCCTGCAGCCCACTAAAACCCAGTCTGTTACAGGTTGATGATGATGTCGTTGGGCTATTTGTATATCATAATAGTAGAAGGCTTTTACTAATGTTCAACTGCCTGGAAATCATTATTAATTTGAAATTTTGTAACTACACTTAAAAGCCATAATTTTAAGCCACATCAATTTAACGTTACATTCAATTTAATGAAGTTTTAAAAGTCATTGAAATACAAGCTATGATCAATTTGGTTTTGGAATTAAATATCTGTGTAAGAAATTGTGTTCTTATATTTTGTCCTGATAGTTGTCGGTGATTCAAAATGCTTTGGTATTATTCCTTACTTCCGATAAGGCACGTGCAAATTGTTCATTAAGTTGAAAAACATACAATATTATTTATACTTTTTATTATCTACGCTTGTATAAAAATATACTGTTTGACTCGAAATTTAAGCTCTAAATAAATTCTCATCTTTTTTTTCGATAATTTATAGCTATCGATGCAGTCTAATGTAGTAAACATACTAAATCTAGAGAGGAACTTTCTCAAGTAAATAAAGCAAGGACAAAAATTGCAAGAGTACTTACTACCAATAGTAATAATTAACCAGACGGACTTGAAAAAAGCCCTACCACTTATCTGCCTATATGTCTGTGACTAGACAGATACACATTTATTAGTTATATGGTATACTGAGTCCATCAGGCTTATGTCTATAAATGCATTACAAAGGATTAAGGGTCAATTACTAACTGTAACGATCTCTAATGCATTCTAAGTGATCCTGCAGTCCATATATAAACTGAGTTCACATGATGCATATTATAGTCTGATTGGGGTTACGGTAGTGAGATTTTAATTACAAATTCCTGCTTAGTAAAACTAAAATATCTTCAAGCTATTGTATTGATGACTTGGTTAGAGAAATATACGAATATATTCCCTATGTTATGATATAAAAAAATTATTAATTGTAAACTTTTGGCATATCCGGAAAAAAATAAATTAGCGTCAAATTAAGGATGATGTTTTTATATTATTTTTATATCATAGGAAAATCGTAAATGATTTTTAATGTGACCGTGTCTTTGTAAGTTCTTTTATTAATTAAGGAAGATTCTTTTGTTTCAATATTACAAATTGTAAATGTATCAGTCAGAAGAAATACAAAATTGAATGTTAAAGGTGCGGTTAAGTTATTCTATGCGGTATAGTAATAATTCAGAACAAAAGCACCCGAGAAACAGAAACTTTCATAACAAAATCCGTTGGTAAATTGGGGAAGTCATTAAGGTGATCGGGGGGCCCGGGAAGCGTGCAATTAGGACTCTTCTGAGGGAGATGAAATGTAATTCGCAAATAATATACTAGATGGAACATACGTAAAGGTACGTTTTTAGGATTCTTTGTGTATTATGTAATGGTTTACAACATTAAATACTTTTTTGATTGAAGAATGCGGTACTTTCCAGAAATCCATCATCAAATATTAAAGTGGACGTAAATTTGCATTTCCGCCTTGAATTAATTGGTCGCTACCATCTCTCAATGCGACAAAAAATGGGTAATTTTATTTGTGCGAGGTGTATAACTAAAAATGTTCAATCAAAAACTTGTAATAGAAACAGCGAAATATTAGTAACTAAAATAACGAAAAGAATTAATAAACGCATCCTTGAATGACAGTTGTACCTGACGGCGGTTGACATTGTTAGTATGTAACTACGAGATATGAAAAAATATATGATAAATTAATTAAATATAGATCAAAACTGTCTTATGTAGCATATTATTTCAATGGATATTTTAGAATATATCAATGATTTAAAATTTACTAAGCTTTTTTATATTTGATACGTGTAGTTACGAAAATTCAGTCTGCACTAAATTTATTGACCCGTCTGTATATAGCCGTAAGTTCGGGCTTATTAATATAGGAATTTAACATTAGCATTTATTAATCCATAAATTACATTCAATAAGAATGTAAATCTAATGTGTCTGTTGTACTTTTACATTTTCGTGAAAAACATTGTTTCAAATGTCTAGGAATAAAGAATAAAATACATTTCAATCATTTTCAGAAATGTCTGCCTCTCTGTCGGTTTCTTTGGACAAGCATCATTTGTAAAGTGTTACATTCACCTGATAAAGAAATTCATAAAACCTGATAAAAAATCGTAAGGAATATCCTCGAGTAACATTTAGTCTCTCTTTAACTAAAATCGGTCCACTTTCTCAAAAGTTATTGTAATTTAAATGACGGCTCGAGTTAAGCACGAAAGAGGGAAGGGAAGTAAATATTTTTTGATCTATTTAATTAATCGCTGATTTCTTTTAAATTTAGCTCTAGCGAATGTAGTGGCAGGCGTAATAGTATGCAATATCATAATATCATCAATCAATATCATCATAATATGTAATACGTAAATTTCGGTTTTGAGCTGCCATATTCGGAGCGGTAAAAAAGTTTGGCGCGGACTGTACTAAATAATAGATTGGATATTAGAATTAAGTCTAAATCGAATATCTATGACGCCACACTAATAAGTATTATAGTACCTGGGCGACCGAGCCTAGCTCGGTTATTTATAAAACATTTTTAAATTAAAATAAACTGTTATGTTTGCAACAAAATTAGCTTTTTTTTACATAATAAAAATACAAAAAAAGATATCTCTATTATGATTATAATAATAAAGTTATTTATTTAATTAAAATAAATGTTAGGTTTTCCTTACAAAATTTTCATTTTCTTACAAAAAAAAAAATTATATACACTCGCATTCGAATTGGAGCTACACGGATTTTTGAAGCAACCGATTTCCATCTGAGCTGTTTTTGTTTTGACAGCGATGGCGAAACTTACCTTCATATTCTAGCTATATTTTTTCATTGCCTGAAATATTAGTTAAAGAAAGTTTTCTATGAATAAAATCTAGCTAAATCGGTTTATCGTCCCCGAAACTACTTACATACTAAGTTTCACGGAAATCGCTGACGCCATTTCCGAGATCCTGAATTTATAGAAATATAAAAATATATAAGAATTGCTCGTTTAAAGGTATTAGATATTATAGATGCATCAAGTCGGGCCAGTGGTAACGAATAGATTACAGTAAACATTTCAACCGGAAAAAACAGAAACGCTTCGATAATATATTTGGAGCGATCAAAGATTTGGCGCGGACTGTACCAAATAATGGATATTAGAATTATGTCTAAACTGAATACTTATGACGCCACACTAATAAGTATTATATATTATAGATGGATAAAGCCGGGCCAGGTCAGTAGTTACGAATAGATTACAATAAAAATGTCAACCGGAGAGAACAGAAATGCTTCGACAATATAGCTTCATGAATATTTTAATGAAATTCCTTATAAGTCTCGCGATGAAGTCATAAAATATTGTATTTCAATGGCTCTTCAGGAATTCCTAGTTATGAAATGTAACTATTTTTTATTTTGCCTTAATTTAATTATACGAAACACGTTCATATATTTTTAACAGCCAGAGTTTTATATATAATGCTTGTATTTCATTTTGAATATAATATACAAAAAAAAAAAATTATAGTGCTTTATTTATTTTGAGTACGGCAGAATTATATTACTGTACTTAATAATAAGCGCAGTGTGATTAAAAAACGGGCGAATAGCGAGAAATATACACTGGACTAGATTTTGCTCGCGGCTTCACTCAAGTCAATAAATTCTGTAAATCCGAGAACGTGTATGCAAAATTTCATCGTTGTCGCTTGTGTAGTGAAATCTTGAAAGCGTAACAAACAAACAAACTCTCACTCGCGTCTGTAATATTACTTTGGATACCACATTACATTTTCATTTGAAGTAAAAGTACAATAGAAAAAGCGACTGAACTAAAAGAAACGTATTTAATGCAGGTATTACATTTTTACGAATTTATTTCCTAAGATTAAACCCTAAAACTTTAGAGCTAGATTTGACTATAAAAAATTACTCATACATCAAAAACTGCTATTTTTCTTCAATTGTAATGAATCCTTCGAAAATTAACCTTCCATAAAAGTAGTAAGTTGCCATGATGCTTAAATTCATTCCATCAATAAATATACAGTTTTATTGTTAAGTGTGTTGTGGAAAATATTTCTTTTGTTATGTATATTATATATTATATACATTACGTATCATAAAACAAAATCCTCTGTCACGTTTGTCTGTCTGTTCGCGATAAACTCAAAAACTACTGAACGGATTTTCATGCGGTTTTCACCAGTAGATAGTGGTTCATGAAGAAGGTTTGATATATAATATGTCAAGGTATTTTTTTATTATAAGAGTGGGACAACGTATGCCAGGCCAGCTAGTATACATATCTAATACCTTTAAATGACCAATTCTTGTATATTTATATATTGCTGTATATTCAGAATTTCGGAAACGGCGCTAGCGATTTCCATGAAACTTAGTATGTAGGTGATTTCGGGGACGATAAATCGATCTAGCTAGATTTCATTCATAGAAAACTTTTTTATCTGAGTTTTCAGGTAATGAAAAAATATAGCTAGAATATAAAGGTAAATTTCATCGCTGCTATCAAAACAAAAATAGCGGAGATGGAAATCAAACGCTTTGAAAATCCGTTTAACCCCAGTTCGAAACGAAGCAGTCTCTTTCTTTTAGGTAATATGCTTATTTTGTAAGGCAACTCTAACAGGTTATTTTAATTAAAAAAAAAATGATTTTATTGTTATAATTATAAGGCTTTTTACCCATTGGTACCGAAAACAATGATGATGGTTAGAATTTTTGTAACGTCTCCAACATGCCTGAAAACACCTAAAAAAATGAATGTCTTTTTAAAGAACCAAGCTAGGCTCGATCGTCCAGAATGACGCTATACTTTAAATACAGCCCCGTTGTTATTGCCGAGATGTATATTAAAAAAATTGCCTGTCCGAAACAGCACATCTTTCTTGATACGAATTTAGACAAAAAACACTTAACCCGACAAGATACGGCCGTTGAGAGAGATTTTTGTATACAACCTTTTCTGCGCTTGACGTGGAAATGGATAAACCTTAAGTGATGCCTCAAATCATGGCCCTTGGCTTTTAATTAGGTCCATTAGATTGTTTTTTAATATATATTTTTTAACTAACTTTATTCAGAACTTTAAATATATATTTATTTCAATAATTACGTGACAAAAGTTTACATTTAAAATCAAAAGTAAACTCATTCTTTTTTATTCAATTTAGGCCCTGAGAAGTCACTTATGAATGTAAAAACTACAACCGGCCCGAAAAGCAATGCAGTCTTCGAGAAGAACCGGCAACCATTACGTTTTTTTTTTCGATCTAACTACGCTATTGACGCAGCAAGGTCTTAACAGCTTCACTGGACTACTAAAAGTCCAATGCTCTACCGACTGAGCTGTCCGGGCTTATAGGCAAACAACACGATCTTTTTATCTCTTTATTATACCCAACACAGCACGAGATATTTTATAGACATATGCTGTTAAATACGTTTTTAGTTGATGCAAAAAGAGAGTCGTCGTTTCCATTAAAAAATAAAACTGAAATAATTTTTACTAATACTATGATAATTATCTGGACCCACAAATAATGGAAGGATCACACTGTAAATGTTGTGAGAGCAATTGGTTACAAGCGGCACATAACCACACGCTATGAAGAAAGTCTGCTGAAGACTATGTCCAGCAGTGAACAGGGTGAGATGAAGATTGGTATGTTGGTAGTAATAAAATAGTAATAGTAATAAAAAACTTGAATAAATCTCGAAACAGTGTGTTGTACGGTGTGTTGTAATTGTACGGTGCCTCCAGCTATTTAAATAAAGTATGCTACATTTGGCAAGAAGTATGAGCCATAACACATATTTATAGATTAAATCCAGCAAAAACAGAGTGACAAGTGTGGATATAGTGTTAAACATAACTATTATGAAGGAATTTTGACTAAATTTCAATAGGAGATCGACATACGTCAACAGGTTTAAGACGTGGTTTCAACTGATCTCAAGCCAACAGAACAAGGTACTTAGGGACCTACATTAAGACAAAAGCATTGGACATAATCATCGATCTATGCAACCCAGATAACATATATTCCAATGATGATTATATTATAGAAGCGAGAATGAAGTTTGTCGAGGTTTCACGCTTTAAATACTCAACAGAACCTCAAAAAATTCTACCTAAACATTATCAGGTGTACTAAAGAGGACATAGGCTTTTTTTCTCAAACTGACTATGCTGTTGACCTAGCAAGATCTTAACAGTTTCACCGGACTACTAAAGGAGTCAAATTTTCTACTGCAATGTTACTGAGGGTTTGCCCCTCGAGAAAGGACATAGGGGTCACCTTAAAGGAGGAATACATCAAATAATGCGAAACTAAAAGCATAGGCGTGGATTTTATTATGTAATTAAAAAAACTGTCACTATAATTAAAACCCTCACCAAAGCGGTATGTGAAGATAGATGAAAGTAGTACTCATCTTAGATAGATTGGAAATGCCAGCTTTAAAACCGTTTATTTGTTGACGCTTTCAACTTATTGTAAAGTGTCCTTCAACTTACCGTTATAAATTAGCTAGGATTTTACGTTAATATAGACTTGTCAGTGCTAATTGTCACAAGGTTCACAAGAGCTACCAACAAAGAACTCAAACAGGGTCGTAGTTTGTATTCATAGTGTGACCCAAATTATACATGTTTTTAAAATTTCGATTTTTTTTTGTCTCAATATGTCTCGTTACACAAGAAACTTTTTTATGTTACTCGTAATTCTAAATAACTGACATTTGTCTTCTAAGACATTAATTGAATTTTTTTCTTGTAAAGGGAAATTTTCATGTAAACAAATTCCCTCTCAAGTTCATCTAGATAGAAGATAATATTATTTTGGGCAAAATAGCTTTGCAAAAAACTATTGCCTTTTGTAATTAGTTTTCGAGGGTTGTCGTTAGAAGATAAACATATAACATTAAGAACTTTTTTCTTTTTATAATATACAGTCCCTTCATACATTATTTTGAAAGAACGCATAAGATTTGGCCAGCGTAGAAATGAATTACTCGAAATAATTGGTTTACGAATTGATTAAAATACATTGATATCTCCTTACCTTCTATAAACTACCTGAATGTAATGAAAAGCATATTAAAACCCGTAGTGTAGTTTAAACGAAGGGAACACAGAAACAAACAGAAACTTTGTACTTTTAACTTTGTACCTTATTAATTTATTTTAATTTTTTTTTATTTTATTTTTTTATTTTATTTAATTTTATTTTAATTTTTAATTTAATTTATATCGTATTTTATTTTACTAATTAAATTATATATTCATAGTTTTTACTTTTGTTTTATAAACATATTATTGTCATACAGTTATTGTCTTATTAATAATATCATTTCAAACTATACATAATTCAAATATCATTAATGGTTGTGAGTATTTGCCTGGCTATACTCAGTATATATAGCGATTCAATGGTGAATTATAATATTGACGTATACCAATTTTTTTTTTTTTTTTTGAAATTCGTCTACACTTTCTAATTTAAATTAATAACGTTACCGATTGATGGCGAAGAAAAAGCTGATGAGGAAACATTTATTAAGGAATAATTTTGTTGTACCACCATATGAAGGGAAATTTGAAACTATGGGTTTCTTGGTGTTTTAAATCTTCAATACTTCGTAGGCTGGCATGGTGATTTTGTTCTCTGACCCATCAGTGGCATCCATATAGCCTTATTACATTATTTCGTTTAATTTTAAGACACCCTTAATATTCGTCATGGTAGAAACGCGTTAAACGTGAGGTCAAATTACATCAACCTAAGTCCGGCTCTGTGGTCCAACTTTGTTAAATATTTTACATCGCTTCACAGTTCTGACATCTGACATTGTCCTATTGTCACAAAGCTAATTGCTACAAATCGGAAACGAATCCTACATCCATCTTCACTGTGTACCTCATTTTAAATTGAAGATGTCTTTGTAATGCTTACGGTATATTCTACAGGGTGTTTGTAAAGTCGTAGTTTTAATAGAATATTTTATATTTATTTTACTTCATGACTCATTACTAGGGTAACATAATTTGCATCAATTTTGCACATAACATTTTTTTAATACAGTTGTTATATATGAGTAGATTTATATTATACTAGCTGTGCCTGTGACTTCGTGCGCATGGAACGTAATATAATTATAAATTAAGTCCATTTACTCATCTATTTTTCTCTAGTACTTACACCGCGTCGTTTAAAAACTTGATAGAGTGCACAGATTTTAATGAAACAAATAGACTAAATTATTTTCGAGGATATGCTTTATAAATTTTATGGTAAACCCAGTACTTTAGGAGTGATGCGTGTTCATACAAACAGACAGACAGATAGACAGACATACATTTCTAAAAATGATTGAAATGTATTCTATTACATTCTTATTATGTATAGGTATTCGACGAATATAATCTATACTAATACTATAAAGAGGTAAAGTTTGTGAGTTTATGACGTTGTGATGTTGTGACGTTGTAGGGGGTAATCTCAGGAACTGCTGGTCCGATTTGAAAAATTATTTCAATGTTATATAGCTCATTTATCGAGAATGGTCATAGTCTATATATCATCACGCTAAGTCCAATAGGGGCGGAGCACCAATGAAGAATGTTTCAAAATCGAGGTTTTTTCCTCTTGAGAGCTTCCGCTGCATGTTTGAAATAAAGGATATCTTTATTTCACGCGAACCAAGTCGCGGGCTGAGGCTAGTATTTAATTATTTTACTTGACGAATTCATAACAATGTATAGAACAAACCCCATATAACAATTTCCAGATCGAATGGATTTTTTCATACAAATAAATTTTTGCTTAGCTAACTCAACAACTGCGTCATAGTGATCGAGACGTGTTTACGAGGTACCGGGATCCTTGACTTTCATATTTCACAAAAGTTTTATCCCCCCTCCTAATTTATGTCGGAGTGACTTGCGAAGTTTACCGACAACTTTATTTGGATTATATGTTTGATTTGGTGAAAATAAGACATAGACTTTTGGCGTTTCGTGCTTATGTGGTCTTTCATGTATATAGATTTACGTGTAATCTAAATAGCTTGGAGAACAAAAAATCACGTTACAAATTCATAAATAGTGTTAGAAGAATACGTATATTGTCAGCCGGTCGGGGAAACCATTAATACTCTGTAGACACTATGACTATTTATCCGGGCAGAGCTTCGTCTTACAACAAGTTTCACATAGCAATGCGTGTAGATCGACGGTATCTTGCCTTTTATATGCCGAACTGTGGAAGTCAAAGCAATTACTATTTACTCATATTTCCTCAATACAATTACTATTAATGTTATTTAAGTGATACGTCAAATCGATATAATCGTCCTTATTTATGTATATAAATATGTATCTCCAATATGGTGAATCTAGTAATGTTCCGGTGACGTTGTAGTTTTGCATATCGGGTGTGTCGTAGCGGTACTGGACGTAGTCATTAACAATAGTGTAGCAGAATTATCATGGCTCTACTCATTCTATTAAATAATAAACGAGAAACATATTTACTTACTTAAAAAAACATCTATTAAAATATATTTCAGTTCGTATTCTAAAGTATCTTAAATACTTTATTCAATATCGTTTAATAATCACATATGTATGGTTTGAAATAGTAGGCAGTACATACTAATTTAGATGTGGTGCGACAGCATCAAAGGCCTTCTAACTGAAGATAGATCGTTGAGTTGTTTACCCGACCGCAGAACACAATTTCCGTGAGGGTTTGTTCTAGGTGATAAGGTTTATCGTTGACAAATTTCGTATAGTATACTGGGTTTAATGAAATTGTGATGTATACATTTATTAGAAATGTCGCACTGCTATTAAAAAAAAAAACTGTCGTAATTCGAGTACTGCGTCGATTGAGATTTTAATAGAATTTAATAAAAAAAGTTGCGATTGTACTCATTCCTCTCTCCCTTTATATTGCCGATTCCAAATGATATCTTTGCGTAAACATCAAGTTTAGAAAAAATAATATAAAAAGTAACGACTTCTACTTCCCATTAATATCATATCATTACACAATATCATTTGTACTTTCAAGAAAGAGCGATCGCGTGAAGACGTGTCACGTAAATTACATTATAAAACAAAATACTTTTATTAGTCTAAATTTTCAATAATTTATGCATAGTTTCAAAGAACTTTCAGTAGATAGCGAGAAATTAGTTTTTCATGGATTCTGAAAAAAAAAATGATTTTTTGAGTTACGACAGTATTGTAATAGCAGTGCGATGTATCTACGTATATGATTAGCTATTCGACGAGTACAATATTTTTCCTGGATTTTACTCTTTATTGTTTTCTTCATCGCTGACAATGATTATGCAAAGTTTTATACTATTTACCATTTTGGATACTGCGTCGGTTGACGTAAGTCAACCCTTTTTAATGAGAATTTTAGATGAAAAAGCATCTGGATAACGGTTTCCGTAACATGGTTGTAGGGCTTTTTCTAAGTACGCCTGGAAAACTACTACCATCAAGTTGACAATTTTTGTAGGTGGTAGAGCCCCGCTGAAGCTATTTTTGGTTTCAGCATGAATGGGTCGGCTCCTTCGGGGTAGTACCACCCCTCTCACAGATAACCGACGTGAAATAACAGTGCTTGCATTGTTGTGTTTCGTTGGGTCAGTGAGAGAGCCGGAGGCCCACGTCCCTTCCTTTTTCCTTCTTTCCCTTTCCTTCTCCTCCCCCTTCTCCCATATACAGGTTGGCAACGCACTTGCGACGTCCCTGATGTCACTAGTGTCTATGGACGGTGGTGATCATTTAACATCATGTGACCTACCAGATCGTTTGCCTCCTTTGATATAAAAAAAAAACAATCTAATGCTAAGCACCTGTTAGTATGTTCCATCAGTTTTACTTGAGTACCAACCCCCTATAGGTTTAGCGTAATAATCATTTTAAACCACATCTTTATCTAACGTCAGTGTTCTGAGGCTAAAACCTATATAATAAAAGGCCGTTATTATATAGCGTGTAATATTATTAGCAGTTATTGATCCAAAAATAATAATAAATTGGCCTTAACCTAAATTGGTCGATACAGCAACATACTACTGAATACAGCTATATACCAAACCCAATACGGATGGGACGACGCTCCGCACGAGAATAAACCACTCCAACATGCGTGGTCAGGTAAAGACTAGCTCCTCAGATAAGATGAAATATGTCAGGCCCTGTCCACCATGAACAATCAAATACAACGTTAGCCGACACAGAAATACAACATTGAACATAGTTATAACGAGCCACCGTTTGCACCGTAGATATGAATTGCTCAACTGTCTGAACAAGAACGTCCAATACCTCGATCGGATCGCCTTTTAAGCATTCGGCTGAGTCACGAACAGCCGATAACTTCGACCGATGGCGTATCAACTCAATAGCATAGACAGTTCTAATACAATCCCTGATAACAATATTTATTATTTGACTTAAACATATGCATGTCTGTTGGAAACCAAACTATATTAAACAACTCATCATAATCTTCTTACCCTAATCCAACCTAAGCCCTAAGGGTCAGTACGGTTAATAGCATCTCAGTATTCACTCCTTTTACACATATATTATTTTTCACACAATCAATCCATACCTTTTCTTTTCCATACCTTCTTCCTCTACTCGTATATCCATCCACAATCATACTAAGCTAAGTTAAATAAGTATGGTGTTTTCATATTTTTATCACTTGCACCACAGGCTAAATTATGACTTGGAATGTTCACATGTCGGAAACTAATCCGCGGACTTAACACAGCATTCTTCATTTATCACAACTCTGTCAGGATTATGTCGCAACTGTATCAAACTTAGCGGATGACGTGTTAACCGTTTATCCTGTCTTTTGTAGTATTGTATTTGTTTCAAGAGTCTTGCCCAAAAAAACTGAACTATAAAACTTTTTGATATGTGTTTGCTATTACAATAATAAACGTAAATTTAAAGCGGATAATGATTCGTGTAGTTTTTTGATTTTGTGGTAAACCTAATTTGTGCTATGGGAAATAACAGCGCAGTTTCTAACTCTTTTGACTGATACGTCCCATGAATTGCTAAAAAGAGTTCATTATTATGTGTTTTCAGTTTAGTACCATAGATAATATACTTGACGACAGGCCAAAGAGAAGAGCAAACCTCTCCCTATCTCATTAGATTTACATTTAGTAAACATCATACTAACATTTTTTTTTCGTTCTGACTACGCTATTGACCCAGCAAGGTCTTAACAACTTTACCGGACTACTACTAATATTATCTTTTTGTTAATGATTACAGTTTCACGAATCTTATTATGTTCCATTTTAAAATATGATGAAACTCAGTTTAATCATTCAATTTTTTTTCTGTAAATAAATTCAATGGTAAGCACTTTAGATTTCAAAATAATGGCAACATTCGAGAGATCTGCAATCTATTGCCAATAATCGCATTCAAGCCAACCTGCATGCCTCTAAGCAGCTAGACATCCTCGGGGTACTAAATTTAAGAAATTATAAAAGAATCAGCGAGACGAGTTTTCAGACAATTACAGATACCAAAGAACCTTGCTTGGTTATTGAGTAGGTACATAATGAAAGATGTTATAGAGATGAAACCACAACATGTCAACAAATGTCAATCTGGTTATTTAGCTCTCAAGAAAATCTGACGCTAACGACCTGTAAATATTTTTCACTAGTTGCAGTTAGGTCAGCGCTTTCAAGCGTTAATGTGTTACATTTTTTAGGCTATATGTTAATGAATATCAAACAGGTTTATTATCGAACTTTAAAATCTATAAATATTAGAAAAATATACAGTTGCTTATAACGCGCCATTCCTAAAAGTGGCAATATTATGGGTATCTAGCTAATATCTTTAAACGAGTAATTCTTGTATATTTGTATATATTCAGAATGTGAAACTTATTATATAGGTAGTTTCGGAGACGATAAATCGATCTAGCTAGATTACATTCATAGAAAACTTTTTAACTGATTTTTCAGGCAATGAAAAAATATAGCTAGAATATAAAGGTAAATTTCGCCGGCGCTGTCAAAAAAAAAAAAATAGCTCAGGTGGAAATCGGTTGCTTTGAAAATCCGCGTAATACTATAAGACAAACCTAACAGTTTATTTTAATTTAAAAATGTTTTTTAAAGAACCAAGTTAGGCTCGGTCGTCCAGGTCCTTACACTTGATGTGTGAATAGATATACACACATCAAAAAAGTCTAAGCAACATGCGTGATATTACAAATTTTACCATTTATATTAATTAATTTCTAAGTATTTACTCAAACAAAGTGCGTAGGTAAGTAAACTTTTTTGTTATTGATGACATACTGGCTGGTTGTAAAAAAAAAATTGATTATGTTTTGTTTTTTCATAAAATTCAAATGACTGCGAATTTGTTTGAATTTGAGTGCGTTTTAATTGCTACGTTTAGTTTTGATTTTATAATTTTACCAACCATTTAAATAAAGTTAGCGACAAAATTGAATTGTAAGATATTCTTTACGACATGAAGCGACGTCATTTGATGGCAGATGAAATGCAAAGAGCTGTAGGAATGTTGCAAGCGGGAAGTAATCAATATCAGGTATCTTGACATTTTGGCATTCATAGAAGTGTTATTTGTCGTCTTTGACAGCGCTACAATAATACAGGAGAACCCGCTGAACAGCATCCAGACCGTAAAAGGAGTACAACCACTTGGCAAGACCGGTGCATACAACTGACTGCAAGACGCCAGCTGATGTTAACCGCTTGAGAGATAAGTTTGAGGCTACAAATTTCAAGTGGTGTTGATGTAAGTCCTCAAACTGTGCGAAATCGACTGCATGAGTACGGCCTACGAGCTCGACGCCTAATCAGGTGCCCACCGATACGTCACGGTAATCGCGCTCGTCGATATGAATGGTTGTAGAGAACGCATAATATGGACCCAGGAACAATGGGATAAAATTATGTCTTCCGATGAGTCGCGACTCGGGTTTAAGCCTGATACAAGAAGGGTGCGAGTGTATCGTCGGCCCGGAAATATTGAAAGGCTCAGGTGCGTTCAGGAAATTTATCCATACAGTGGCTCAACAGTTATGTTATGGGCGGGTATTATGAAGAACAGGCGAACTGAGCTCGTTTTTGTAAATGGAAACATGAATGCTGAAAATTACATTGAGGATTTTCTCAGACCTTATATCTACCCACTTGCATAAACGTTTGGCTCCGATTTTAGGTTAATGCATGACAATGCGCGTTCACATACAGCTCGGCGAACCAGTGAATTCTTTGCAACGGAGAACATCCGGGTATTGCCCTGGCCTGTACAAGTGCCAGATCTCAACCCCCTCGAGCACGCATGGGACATGCTCCAGAGACGTGTTTTGAAGGACTCGAATGGAGCGACAATAACCCAACAGCTGAAGGATTTGCTACAGTTCCATTGGGAGCGAATACCGCAAGATGACATAAACAGTCTCATTAATTCAATGAATAATCGGTGCCGACAAGTTCTGAATAGCAGTGGAGACCATACTTTGTATTAAATTGTTCTATTCTTTCACAATAAATACATTTTCTTTAGAAATTTCATTTTGTAAAAAAAAGTTTAGTTTCTTATATATCTTAGTTTCTACAGTATATTCTAATATTGTTCATTTCTGTTATTAAAAGAAGTTATAAAGACAACAGCTGTTATTTTTACATCATAGAACCCTAAATATATTATTCTAAAAGTAAAATACAACGTTATAATATGAAGAACCATCCTCAAATTTAAATTAGTACATGTTGCTTAGACTTTTTTGATGAGTGTACTTAAACTCTAAAAATAAACTTCTATGCTTGAATAACATGAATGACGAATCAAGTTTAGTACAATACTTATAGAAAAGGAATAGGTATATATTTGAAGTATATAATAACATATCCTTTGAAATCAAATGACATCTATTCGTTTCCATATTATACATACGATTAAATAGAGCACGATAAATTTAAATTTGCTTAAATTGCCAATTATTGAGGGTTCTTTTTGCTCGAAACCGCTCTAGTACCTATGTAGAATCATCATTATATTATACCTATCACGCGTTAAGCAAGGATTAAGCATGAATTCACGTACAATATTGTAATATTGTAAGATATACATATGGTATATGTATTAATATTATATATCTGAATATGTATGTTGATTATACAATCTAATGTAGTGTAGAATTGCTGCTTTATTTAGATTTGAGTTTTTCAAGGAAATAAATAATAGGTAAGTGATTAAAATGCTTACTGGTCAAGTGGTTTTGCTTATATACTACAAAGTGTATCAATTAATTTTTCAAAGTTCTTATAAATATGTAAAGAAAATGCACAATTTACTTTAAATTAAACGTAATTTAATTTATTTATCTGTGGTGGTAAGAGATATGTGTTGCTTTTTTGTGAAAAAGACATTTATAGAAAACAGTTGTAAGTTTTTTATTTTAAAATACGTATAGATGTAAACAAGGCAGTGACATAAACGATTGATATAAAAGTGGAAAATAAACGTTAACGAAGCTTCAAATGATTCAGTTATTAGACTCTGCCCGCGACTTCGTCCGCGTGGAACAGTTGCTTTGGGCAAACGCTAACACGCAGCGGAGGTTCTCAAGAGGAAAAAAAGATTTTTAAACATTATTCATTAGTGCTCCGCGCCTATTGGGCTTAGCGTGATGATATATTACCTTGATAAATGTGCTATATAACAGTAACAGTTCCTGAGATTACCCCCTACAACGTCACAAACTCACAAACTTTACCTTGTTAAAATGTTAGTATAGAAGAAATTTGTTTGTAGTAAGATAAATTATTAATAAGTTTTCAATTGTTTCTAAAATTACTTTTTGTTTTTATACCGCCATATCCCAAAACGACATTTAAGTCTTCGAGATATATTCATTTAAATTAATAATACTATCGATTGATGGCGTAGGAAAATATTCTGAAGTAATTTTTACATGAAAATATTTTTTTGGTAATAATGCAAGGCCAATTTTGAAAAGTAAAACTGAAGGTAACTGAATAAAGTTTCTTTCAGTTTAGCATCTAAATATTTACTTTATGAAATCTACATTGGTACATAATTTTAAAAAAGAAAATAACTTTCCAATTCTGAAGTAAGTAGACAGATAGGTTTTCAATCTGGAATCATTTTTTAATAATTGTAGATTTATGAATATAAACGTGTTACATTATAAAATAGAGATATTTGCCACCTACCAATTAGTATTTCTTATCATAGCGAACAGGTAATGGTAGAATTGGTCTATTTAAGCAACCTTCGAATATACACGGACCTTTACACAAATATTTAGTAGTTAAGCGGATTAGCAAATTTGAATATAGTCTACGTGTACAATGTATGACGTAAGCAACTATTGTTATTGTGGGGAAATAGGTACCGTAATACCTTTATGGGATGAGAGTCTACAGATCTTTTGTAACAACTTTGGAATATTTCGCCAGATTAAAAAATGTAGCCATTTTCCAAAATCCAACTTTAACCAAACCAAAGCTCTTGAGCTCTGTCTATTATTATTTAGTTAATTAATCATGTGCATGTTATGTCAATACATATTTACTAATAAAGAAACACCCACACTAAAAGTACAAGTTAACACTACCAAATGTCAAGGTATGATGACCTTTCCAAATAAATTTCCTAAATGTTAAACTTTCATGATAACAGTCGGTTAAACAATGCAGGAGTTTACTATCACCTGAGGCCCTAAAACTGCTCGTGAGTTAGTCTGGTCCAGTAAATTACTGCAGAGAGATATATCTCTGCAACCTTCTCTTTTTAACCTCTCTCATCAACTGTTGTTAGATCGTTATGAAAGTCACCCAGCCAATTCAATTTAGACATTCCTCAAGTTCTGTGATTCTTGTATTTTGTTTCCTCTGCAAAAGTCTTTTAGGTATTCTGGTATATTTCGTCCTCAAAATAGGTCCTGCATATTGAAGTCGCACAGTCTGCAGTTTTTATTTATAAAGTTTATTTTTATATTTTAGTAGATTAGTCAGTAGAATTCAAAAACTAATTACCTAATTAAAAATACAAGGTAAAGTCAAATGACACTACATATTTTTTGGTGCTTTTACGCCTGATATTCCATGTTGATGTAAACAGGCAATGCGATTGAAGACATACAATATTCTATACTCCAAGTATAATTATCATTAACAGCTATATTTTTTAATTTAATTTAATATTTGGGAGCTTTTATTTCATCGAACAAATCCCATTGTTTCCAATTATTTTTATCTTCATCAGGATAGTCGCTGATGTTGATGATGATGTATGTGTATTGTTGTATGAATATACAAATTCTTAGCTTCATCCGTACATGGTTCTTCTAAAATGCTGTGACAAATAGCTATTTTTTGGCAATTGACACTCATCAACTACTCTCTTTCTATGCTATTTTTGGCACACTCCATAATACCAAGTGATGCTCATTATCAGTCTTTTCACACTTTAAACAATGTTTGAATTGACAACAGAGTTCATATTTAAAGACAGCATGTGGTTTACATTTCTACCTTCGTATCATCTACGCGACATACTCCAGAGTTATCTAGTGAAGCCACAATAATGCAATATACGCTAATAATCCCGCATTTAATCCACGTAATCTTTGATGAAACTAATTAGTGGAGTGTTAATAAACGCATTTTGAGATAAACATCTCAGCTGAACTGTAATTATGACAGGCTTTACATAATTCAGACAAATACATCATCATATTCTTTCTGATTTAAACAGTCGGTGCTAATGCGTAAACTAATACAATGTTGTATTTATCTAAAGGCTTGTCTGATTAATTCATTACTTGAAATACAATATTGTCACTCTAGTTCGACTCGACTACTATCACTGTTACTCTTCTATTACCTATTATTTGTATTAATAAATCTTCATTCATTGATTCCACATGAGTTTCCATATATTGTAGTGGTAGAGCCATTACTGGTTTCAGCATGAATGGGTCAACTCGTCCGGGGTAGCACCACCATCTCACAGAAAACCGACGTGAAGTAACAGTGTTTGCGTTGTTGCATTTCGTTCGGTCAGTGAGAGCGCTGGAGATCAATCTTCCCCTCCCCTCCCATCTCCTCTCCCTTCCCCTCTCCTCTAACCCCTTTTCTTTTCTCTCCACTCCCTCAAACACAGGCTGGAATCCACGTGCCACTCCTCTGGGGTTGCCAGTGTATATGGACGGCGGTGATCGCTTAACAACAGGTGACCCACCTGTGTGTTTGCCTCCTATATGAAAAAAAAAATACATGTTTGACGGGTTTATGGAATGTTTAAAACCTTACCATATTTGAAAGTTTCTGTCACAAATCTTTGCTTCTGTAGATAGTTTAGCATATTCTCAGCATGATATATGTTTAAGGTGGAGTGTATCTATGTGATTAATTAA
Source organism: Antheraea mylitta (assembly GCA_014332785.1). NCBI lineage: Eukaryota > Metazoa > Arthropoda > Insecta > Lepidoptera > Saturniidae > Antheraea > Antheraea mylitta. The sequence continues at coordinate 9,123,465 of JACEII010000025.1, read as the reverse complement.
AATGGTACCGTTATATCTCCGATGAGTAAATTTTAACACCATTTCACCAATTACTTACTGATATAATTACTGAAGGGCTGGTGTTACTCGTGTCCACAAGAATTCTACCGCTAATTCCAGTACACGTATTCCCTAGATGGAGCTAAAGAGTAACCAATTTTTGGCCACTGCACTGTTCCACATAAATTGAACCTCGCAACGACAAATAGAGTAGTAATGAATCAATCGGTAAAAATAAAAGATGGATACTTTATTTACCCATACAATGAGATAAGTTAAAAAAGTAATAATTGGCATATTTAAGTATTTTTAATGGAGGTTCACCATCAAAATTGGTAAGTAATACTTACTTACTAAGTATGGTTTTAAACAAGAATGAAGAAGAAGATAATTTTTATACAACATCCGTTTTATTATATCTTAAGTTTTTATTTATAACAAACAATATTAGCAACGGATAATATAAACGCGTGGGAAGCCACGGGCACATATAGAAATGTGGCATTATATGTATGGCGGAAACTCCCACGTGAGTTGGATCATTAGAGACATAACGCTTCGAAGTTCGTCATAATGATGTTTTAAACCAAGTGTATTATCAAAGTGATTATATCGACTAGGAGTATATTAGCAGATCGCAACTTACAATAGGCCATTATGTAAATTAGCAGTTTAACTATTAAATAGTTAACGAAGATCGTCAGCGCTAACACCACTGCTTAACGATAATTGTTATGCGAGAGATCCAGTTAAGCTGGCTACTAAAGTAAGTCTAATTTTACTTTTTGTTTAATAATAATCGTTATCCAACGGTTTATAAAAATTATTACTATCTTAATAAACTTTGAAGTAATACGCGAAATAGTTACCTTAGGCATAGTAGGTATCTGGAAATACCAAGACAAGCTTATATATCATTTTCTGCTGAATTTTGATGTCCGAGTTAAAAAGATATTAAAGTACATTTAAATAAGATCGCATTTCGGTAAGCAACGATTCAGGGTTGACATTTAAAGCGATTAGTCTAACCACAATATAACGACATCGTACAAAATTTAAATTATCTATATCAATATCAAAGAGCAAACTATCCTTAATTAAATATAATTTGCTAAATTGAGTAGGGGTTAACGTTTGCCTCACGCACTTTGGGATAACCTACATCAAAGCGGTTGAAGTATATAGGTAAGTTATTTGATCTGGATGGCTCTTATTAATATTCACAATTTCAAATGGGAACATCTATAATTCGATAGATTGAACATATTTCGTTTAGTGGCTAAAATTATAATTAACAATCATTATAATTAAGATATTCTTAAGATCCAATAACACACACCGTATTTCTTTCTCCAGATTCATTGGATTATTGGTTAAAATTGCAAATAATAGCAAATGTAATTATCAAAAAATTGTATGACCTAATCACATACAACGTATTTCTTCAACCCTATGTATTGGAATATTTTGTATATCGGATGTAGCTAATAATAAATTGAATAGAACTCTTAAGACAGACTTACTGATACCATACTTCTAAAATCATTCGTCCTAGAAGCACAAAATATTGCGAAGCCGTATCTTATACGAGTGTATATAGGGCAAAACTAATCTATATGGACAGAGACATAATAGTTAAGCACATATTTTTTCTATGATTCTCGACCAACTTTGTTTACTAGATATTGATGAGCTTTAGAGATAACACTAGTGTTATCATTAAAAGAATTTAGATGTCTGTTTTTTTTTTTAATAATATTTAAAGTTGATTCAATTTCGACCACTAGGGTTATTAAATATTAACATCTAAATAGATTAAAGAATGTATCATTAAGAACATGGTGATTAATAATATAAGCATGCGATTAATATTCAACTTCTCGGAAAGGATTCTCAATAAAAGGTAAATGATTCATTGCTACTACAACCTAAAATGTATTGACTTATTTTCTTGACTGCCGGTTGATAGTGCTAAGTATTGCATTATCATTAAGCACTGAACATTCCTGTATTCAGAAAAAATCGTTTGATTTGAATTTAGCTGAACTATTGAAATTCGGTATATCGGACCAATATACCACTAATTTTAATTTTTAGTTCACTAATATTTAAAACGTTAAAGATATTTCGCTCTAACCTCAGATACCTTACAATAAATAAAGTAAGTAGACATAAATTAAATTTAAAACCTTAAATTGTATGTCGTTATTGGGCTCCAATAAAGTAGAATTTATTGTCAAATTCTCCCAGCAGTTCGAAATATTATCCTCCTAAATAGAACTACTAAATACCACAATTTTAATTCAATACAGCTTATAAATGTTGTTTTACTTTATTACAAATCAAGTATACAGTCAGATTAATTAATTATGTAGCAGAATGGATTCATCTTCAGAAATCTTTCCGTTCAATGACTACTTTTATAATACGTCTTACCAAGCGCAACATAGGTTTGTCATCTGATTTATATGTGCCATGAGTGAAATACATCTTGAGAGCAGTGATTTTATTATCAAAGCTAACACAATTACCCAGAATTAATATATTAGCTTTTTATTCTATTGAAAGAACTGAGCCAGAAATATATTAGATTTTCTTTATACGTCCAGTAGACAAAACTGAGATCTGTTGAGCAAAGATATATTGAAGTGCTATTACAAACAATAAAACCAGAAATATATAATATGTCAAGGTCTCATAGTGCCGGAATGTGGGACGAGCCAAGGTCGAGACGAGACGGCACAAGTGCACTCCATTCAGCTGCGACAGAACGAATTAGAAACGTTGATAGCCCTTAGGCTAATTCCAACACTCTCGGTTAACGAGAAAGAATTTATTTTAGGATTAAATTATTTACATTTTTATATTATTTTGGGGTGACCGTAACTTTTAAATCATAAGGGCCATAACTTGTCTGGTTTGCTTTTCGCCTTCATTTTTCTAAGGTATAGTGACAGCGGTTATAAAACTTATTTATTTCTTTCTAGCAGCCACTTGGGACTTCATCTACGTTTGTATCTTTGGAAAGGTTCACATCATATCTTTGTGTAACTCTAAAGATTTATATAGTGTACAAAATGATTCAATTTCTGGAATTCCGTAGATTTATCGGAGTTTCGAATCGCCAATACGTCGCGTGCTGGTATGGTTATTATACCTATAACTAGTTTTGAGGAGAGGCCTAGAGCTCTGCAGTGGGTATATTACATGATAGATGTGTATAAAAAATCCGAGGCGTGATATTAAGACTAGTACTCAACGCTTTTTTTTTCTCGAAATGACTACGCTATTGACCCAGGAAGGTCTTAACAGCATCATCGGACTACTAAGGCACTTTGGGCTTTTTTTTTTCTCGAACTGACTATGCTATTGAACGCAAGGTCTTAATAGCTTCACCGAACTACGGCGCTTAGGGCATTCAGCCAATTTTATTGGACAACTAGCTCAAGAGTGCATGACACACCTCGGCTTGGGCTGTTGCCTGATATGTGCAATTCGCGAACTATCTGAGCTGACTTACTGAAAGTTCATTTAGTATTAATGTACCTATATATAACATTTAAATAAAAATAATTTTGAATAGGTAATAAAAGAGTTCATCGTTACAAAGTTTAGACTTTTACGAAAATTATCTTTAAACTTTGATACCGAGTTTTATAAACATAATTATAAAATCATTTAATGGGTTCCCAGCGACCACAAGACAATGGAAGCTAGACGAGGTTCCCGCAAACTTACTGAACTAATAAAACGTTGACTTCTTCGCCGTTGTAAGAGAGAAAATATAATTTTAATCATGAATCTTGTAGTTAATTAATTCAAAGAGAAATTGCTTTATTTATGTTAATATTTTTAGGCTTGTTAAGATTAAACTGTTAATAATCTCATGTAAAAACGATACGATATTATTTATACATCTTAGAAATTTTATAGTCAAGAGCAAACGAAACTAGATTTTACTTACATTTTTATGCTTCTAAGTAGCAGAGTGGGACTTTTTGGCGGGATTTTAGTCTGTCATGTAGTGTGTTTTATATTTTATTCATAATCTTATGTTATTTGACTCTATAATTTGGTGGTGTTTTACATTATATAGTTAGTTTATTGTGCGTAAGTGAAGTGAATGGAAAATAATATCACGAAGCATTACATTCTGAGATGCCACAAAAACTCCCAGGAAGGTTCTAACAAGGGATCCACCATTTTGTTAGAATATTATAAACATGATGCTTGTAATATTATTAACTACCCGACAATGGCAGTAATAATCTGAAAGATTGTTAATAATTTGAAGTAAAAAAAAAGTAGTAGAGCTTTTGTTATAAATAGTATATACTTTTTGAAGTAAATACTTCTTTAGGCGCGGTTTTTTTTGGCGGGAGATAAATTTATAATTTGGCGTCATGACATGCTAAGCTAAGCATGACCGGCCGTATTGCGCCAGAGATCCATCTCCCCTCCGCTCACCTCTCCCTTCTCGTCTCCTCTATCCCCTCTCCCTTTCTCTCCACTCCCCCAAACACAGGCTGGTAACGCACGTGCTACTCTTCTGGAGTTGCTAGTGTCTATGGACGGCGGTGATCGCTTAACAACAGGTGACCCTCCTGTTCGTTTGTCTCCTATATGACGTAAAAAAATAAAAATAAAATAAAAGATTTTTAAAATTGATATGGTCACTATAAGATATTGTTAGGTTGGCTAATTACGTAATTACTTTAGACAGAAGGCCCCTTAAGTAGGGACTTAATAAAGTAAACGACTTGATATTATATGCTTGATGCTTGACCCTGATTTTTCCTGTACAGATTTTATGTTACCTCTTTTAAATTTAATCATTACCGGTTAACCTCCGTAGAAAACCGTAATGATATGTAATCTAAACAAATTTCGTTTAAATCAATTCACTGGTTTCGAAGATCAGATTCAAAAACTGACAGATGAAGGTACATTACTCGGCTTTTGATTTGGCACGTCAGGAAAAAGACTGAGATAGTCGGTTAAGTTAGGCTTCGTATAGCGTTATCTTTGTCCCTCGCAGTAATTGCGCTAGAGAAAACTCTTTTTAAAAACCGCATCCGAAGCAAACTGATCTTAGCCGGACGTCTAACTTTTCTTCCCGATGTGTTAAAAATACCAACTTTGCTATAATAAAATTAGGACGTTATTTTGCCTTAAAATTATTCGCCTGAGCGTAATAATATTCCCTTTTTTTTTTTTTAATACCACAGTCACTTGTCGTCTTTAATATTGTACATATTAAATCATTAATCGCTATATAATTAATCGAATAATCATATCGATACAAAAAAATATGACACAATGGTGGTCACCATTTCAAAAAAAATAAGTGACACAATCGTGACTAATTTCAAATTTAGAACACATACATGACGCGGGCGTTTGAAAAAGGCAACCCTGGCGCTACGCCAAGAAAAGCTCTCCTGAGCGCTACGCTAGTCTCGTCGGCTATATTATCTGACGCACACATTTGGGTCATAATAATATTTTATCTACGAAGCACCGTTGAAATGTTCAATTTGAACGTTTCGCTTCGCCTCCTAACTCGGGAAAATCTGGAATGGAATTCGTTAATTTGATTTTTCTGTCGTATTTCGTGGAAAAAAATATCAATTGATATGTAAAGTCATTTACCAAGTAAAGTAATAGAAATTTTTTACTAATGTCCGTTCATAGTAACCACTCTTTGTATTTTATATAGATAAGTCAATTGTCAAATATATGTAACCGCATTACATAATAATTCGTCTATTGTTATGTTTGTAATTTCCAGAACAAGATTGGAATGAAAGAAGATGTTTGAAAAAAAAAATGATTTGATAATCTCCTTATAAAAGAATGTGTGAGACAGAAAACCAGTAAGAGATATAAAAAATATTGTCAGAATTACTAGATTGTATTAGATACCTAGTCGTGCTACATAGGAATTATTTGGTCTCCTTTTTTGTTATTACACCCGTGCGATACTGGATTAGGCAATAATTTTAATAGAGATTTATTAAAGTTTAAAAAATATATAATTTTACAAGCACTACGCGTTCAACGATGTGTTTTCTTCCCACGGAGAAGTGAAACAAGCGGTGTGTTGCATATATTCTAAGCACTGACTCAGTTGTAAAGATTCAATCCTACATACAACGACGTTGTAGACGCAAGATTTTCTGGACCATAATTACACTTTATCCCTTACTATTGGTAATATTCTGTGCAGTAATAAATTGCTAGTAGTAGCAATAGTAGTAAGCTGTTCCTGGTTTCAGCATGAATGGGTCGGCTCGCCGGAGGTAGTTCCACCCGACATACAGAAACACCGACGTGAAGTAACAGTGCTTACATTGTTTTTGCTATCCTCTCCCCCTCGCCGTTTCCCTACATTTTCCCAAAATACAGGCTGGCAATGCACTTGCGACTCCCCTGGTGTTGCGTGGGGAAATCCCTAACGGATACGCTACCCTCCCGGGGGAGAGGGTAGGTTATGTCAGACTCGTACGGACTAAAACCCCACGGTGAACCCTCCGCCGCATGGTAGGGGCAGCCAGGGTTCGTGCATGTTCACTGACCTGATAAACTGCCCCTGCGGCAGCCTGGCGAATGAACGCCAGGCTTCGCCCTACTATAGAAAGGCTGGGTCCACGACCAGCAGTCTCCCCTCGTCAGCCTCACCCGTGCAACGAAGAGATGGGCCCCCCATCCCCTCAGGTTTGGCGACGATATCAGGTGACCCGCCTTTTCGTTAGCCTGTTATGTGATATTTAAAAAAAAAAAATTATAATGATCGGTTGAGTAATTAAGACATGGCAAACAAACAAACAAATGCACTTTCCCATTTACAATATTAGTTAGGATGTTATTATAATCAAAATCAACTATAAATGGTTTATTTATCGTCGGCCTTACTTGAGGTCAGTGCACCTAATTCCTTTAAATCACCATCATGTACGAACGGTCTCAGAGGAACGATTTCTGATTGGACACGCACCATTTAGTCGATAACGTTATATTATTACATTCAATACCGTATATCCCCAGAGCGGTTGTAATCAACATTTATTAAGACAGTGGACTTACATTCAAACACGCAGAACAGTCCTGTAGTCCGGTGAAGCTGTTAAGACCTTGATGGGTCAATAGCGTAGTCATTTCGAGAAAAAAAGAAAAACGCAGAACAGTTATAAGGACACTTGATTGTACAGAGCTGCGTCTAAAGTGTGAGCACAGATATAATACACACATTGGAATATTTAATCATAGACTATGTTAGTTGTATAGTCAGTCTATAAGAGTTCACTTTTTTGTAGTTTCATTTTTGGCTATCAACTTAGTACATAACTTTCCTTTGTGTTATTACGCAGTTGTAAAACAGGGGCGGGCAGTTTCTGACATATAACATAGTAGTGGTGTAAATTAAATAGAGGTTCAAAACCGTTTGTAATTAATATAACACTAATCTAATTAATGGACTACATACGTGAAGGTCTCACGAAACAGAATTCGTAGAAATCAAATGTAGTATTTCCCTCTCGCTACCAAACAAACCGTGTCAAATCGTAATCCGCTTATACAACTATGCGGTCAGTATATAGAATACTTCTGAAACGATATTTATTATATTAGAAATTGTTTACCATACAACCTTTTACAAGACATACATTAAATATACGAACAGCCCTGTTATTTTAATTGACGATTAATAAAAATTGGTTGCTTGTAAAATCGGTTTACGAATGATAATTTTACGTGATAACAACTCGGACCCATCGGCCGACGGAGTGGAAGAGAGATAGATGGATCACAAACCAAACGCATAGACCGATCGCGCCTCTCTATAGCTTGTTCCATACTCTCGCTTGCATGCTAGGCTCAGGCGGAACGTGACAATGAGCCAAGGTTTTTCGTGCATACAGCCGGCGTTAATCGATTTATATTACTTTATCACATCAAAAATATTGTTATTAATCTGGAATTTTCTATTGTTATTTTTGAATATTTTCATATAATTTTGAACTAGTCGGCACCCAGTGGTCGACATTCAACCATACTTAATTGATTTTTTAAAGTTTGAACTTTATTAGAGTTCTTTTGTCAAAGGGTATATTTCTATAATCAAAGGTTTTCATCATAGCTTCTCAGTTATTTGCCATTTGCCATGATCTTTAATTATATATACATAAAAAAAATCTATGTGTAAATGAAAATTGAAAATAATTATAAAGAAACAAAAACCACGTGGTAAAGTTTTCAAATTTGAAGTAAACATAACTTTACGAAAATAAAGAAATTTATCGCAACTCATGACACAATTTTCAATTAATTTTACACGACACCATGGGTAGGTGGTATTTCTGGGTGATATTGAATTAAATGTCGTCCGTTCATTATGAGAAATAGTGATATGCCCAGTATCATCGTTTGGAAAAGTAATGGATGCACAATACAATCAAATGGTGAATCCAAGACAAAGACGTTTTTAATACTACCATTAGCTTTTGAAAATAAATTCTTTTTTGTTGATATATGACGTTGAATTGCAACATTATAACCGCGGAGGTCTAAGTCATGGATTACTTTTATGAACAAAATTCTTATTTTGATTATACAAAATATTACTTGGCTCATTTTTTTATTAATTCATCATTTGAAGTGAATTCACCATAAAAAATAATAAACTTTTTTTAAATTGCATTAAAGAATTATAAACTTGTGAGACTAAGTACAATTATAGAAATGCTCTTTAAAAACAATTCTAAGTACGACACGCACACCACTTACAAATAGCATATAATGTATACAATATATATATTTAAGATGGCGTCAGTCCTAAGTCATACATTTACATTTATCATTGTTTCATATATATATATATAAATACTAATAATGTACCTAGTGAGGTTTACCATCAGCAACATATTTGGGATTTTAACCCACCATATAACTATCTTCGTGCTCACTTACACTGTGTAAGGAACTAATGAAACAATATCTTAAAATATTATCATAAAGATTTACATTTACATTACATTGTCATTATAATTACGATTTTGTATCTATACAAAAAATAAACGCTTGTCTGTTCTGCAAGAAATTATATTATGGAAGTAGGTATTCAATACTAATAATGTAATACGTTTATGGTCTAAGATCTTATTAGGAAGTCCTCTTCTATCTTCAAAGTTACTAAAAATTATAATATCGAATTATAAACAATTAGTTGATAAATATTTCTCTAATTAAAAAAAATGAGTTGAAATCTTACTAAATTTTATACAGACAAAGTTGCGGATAACAGCTAGTCTAAAATAGAATAACCTCAATTACTTTTTATAAGGTAAGGTGAAATCCCCTCAGCAAATCGGTTTAATCTTTTGGAGAAATTACCTTTTGCCTGAATTACTTTCTATAAGGTCAGCTATCTGCTAGTGAAAGTCTCGTGAAGATTGGTCTAACCGTTTTGGAGATAGTATTACGTGCGAAGCCACGGTTAATTGCTAGTATAAATTAAAATTGCTTGAATTACTTTTTATAAGTTCAGCTATTTGACAATGAAAGTTTCGCGAAGATCAGTTTAACGGTTTTGGAGATAGCACTGCGAGCAAAGCCACGGTTACCGGCTAGTATAAATTAAAATTGCTTGAATTACTTTTTGTAAGGCCAGCTATCTGCAAATGAAAGTTTCGCTAAATTCAATCTAACTGTTTTGGAGATAGCATTGCGGGCAAAGCCACGGTTAACAGCTAGTCTAAATAAAAATATACTGAATTACTTGTTATGATGTCTACTATCTGTTGGTGAAAGTTTTGTGAAAATTAGTCCAACCGTTTTTGAGATATCATTGCAGACGAAGCCGCGGTTAAAACTTAGCCTATTTTAGAGTAGCCTATGTCACCCGCAGTAACTTCAGCTTTATGCTAGTAAAATTCCCGTCAAAATTCCAATCCAGCCGTTATCAGTAGCGTGTATAGTACGTTCATATCTAATCAGTGAAAAATTTTTATTTCGCTGTTACAACAGACACTTCATTTTTATTATATATATAGATATTCATCTGAACAATGGGCTACCTGGCTGACGGTAAGAGTTGCGTTTATTTATGCATATCGTACCTTTACAGACAAAAATATTGATTTTTAAATAATTTTAGGATGTCTTTTTTGCATTAACTTTGAAACGTTATTAAAATGGAATTATTATTGAAAGACATTTTCAGTACAAATTTTATCTTTAAGAGTAATTCAATTATTTACTCAATATTTAGACCGATTTATTACTATAAAAATAATATGTGTATAGAATAACTCAGCTATAGCTATAGTTTAGTGCAGTACTGGCTTCACGATAAAGATAATTGGAGCAGCGTATGTTATTGACGCATATATTTAAGATGGCGTCAGTCCTAAGTCATACATTTACGTTTATCATTGTTCATTCCACGCCCGCATAACCACAGATCATACCGCCGTGGTCTGGGGGTAAATTGCGCTCCCGCACACCAAATTAGGCCCCCTCTGCAGCGGCTCAAGCCTAGTTCCGTTCCCTCGGCTTGGAGCCCTTGAAAGCGCCGCTCGCGCGATATAGTGACAGAAAATCTTACATCACTGCAACAACATCACACATATCACCCCCACACACGTGCACGCATCCACGCTTATACAAGATATTGGAAGGGTTTTGTTTCTTTCCCTTACCGTACTGAAATAGTTTAGAAAATTATCTGATACGAAATATATATAGGAGTTGTTGAGGTATGTATGCTTGGTATACATATATGACCCAACAACTCATATATGTATGAATAGTTAGCTTAGGTCAGCTCAGATAGGTCGCGAACTGCATGAGTCAGGCAACAGCCCAAGCCGAGGTGTGCCGTGCACCCTTGAGCTAGTTGTCAAATAAAATCGGCTGAGTGTCCTAAGCGCTCGCCTTAGTAGTCCGGTGAAGCTGTTAAGACATTGCGGGGTCAATAGCGTAGTCAATTAAAAAAAAAAAAAAGTTTCTTCATTGTATATAGTGAAATCTTAATATCAATAATGCTTAATAAAATGAAATTTGTGCTTTGTTCAATTCCAAACATTTAAATACATATATATTTTGATAATTCTACTTTTATTAATTAGCCGAAAGAACTTCGTTCCTACCTGGTGTCCTACGACACCACATTTCTTTTTATTTATAAAATATATCAGTGGGCGTATGATTGTTTATAAAAATATGTGTCTGACTATGATAAATTCATGTTTTTAATTCTGTTTAAAAGTTACTGAAAAAAATGTTTCTAAACTTATTCATAAATCAAAAATTAATTGAATCAAAATGCGCATTCAAAATACAACGTTAACCAGCTACCAGGTGTCCTACATTCTGTCTATTGATATATTGATAATTTGTGTAGGTGGTAGAGCCACGCTGAAGCTGTAACTGGTTTCAGCATGAATGGGTTGTCTCGTTCGGGCTAATACCACCCTCTCACAGAAAACTGACGTAAAGTAACATTGCTTGCATTGTAGTGTTTCCTTCGGTCAGTGTGAGCGCCGGAGACCAACCTCTCTTCCCCTTTCCTCCTTTCCCTTCCTTTACCCTCCCCCATATATAGGTTGGCAACGCACTTGCGACACCCCTGGTGATGCTAGTGTCTATAGGCGGTCGTGGTCACTTATCATCACGTGACCCACCTGTTCGTTTGCCTCCTATGATACAACAATATATCAAAGAACCAGGTATACTAAAATTCTTGTTCTTCTAAAGTTGCCGGCTCTTGTACTATGGTGTCGCAAAAAAGTCTCGTTACGTTAACTACAAATTTTTATTTTTCGTTATCCTAGAGCACCCCTTGCGTTTTATGGGACAAAAAATATCCTGGATGTAGCCTTGTAATGTTATTTACCACTGTGTCAAGTTTGTTTGAAATTGGTTCAGTACTTTCGGAGTAATACGGATTTAGATTCTAGACTTTAATCCTTTATCCTGGAAAACTCTTTGCGTTTTATGGGACATCAAGTATATTTGATGTAATCTCGTAATATTAGTTATCATTATGTCAAGTTTCGTCAAGATTGGTTCAGTTGTTGAATGTAGGATGAAAAATGGCAATTGGAACGTAAGAGTTAAAAAATACATATAGTCGAGCACAGAAACCTCCTTCACAACCTTTTTTGAAGTTCGTAATTATTGATGGCTGTCAAAATGTCTTTTTTATTTACATGTGTGTATATGTTGTGTAAAATTCAAGTAGTATAATATATAGATATTAGGGTGGGTCAAAAAAATCAACTATTTTTTTTTTACAATTAATACGGAAAAATGGGTTACTAGGCACCTTAAAAAAATTCTCACCAAATATGAACTCTTAATTTTAATAGGAAGATCATCCGCATCGCAGTTTTTCATTTTTTTCTCAGTCCAATAGAAAAAAATTCATTCCTCATCATTTATTGGTCGTACAGAAAATTTTTTTTTAAGAATTTTGTAGGAAATTTAATGCTCTACAAAAAAGGTATCTTATGTTTTTTCCGTAAACCTCACCATTTCACTAATATTGAAGATTTAAGATTGATTATTTTAAGTCAAATGTCACTTTTGTTTATGAATTTTATAACTCGACAAGAAATGGCTATTATTGAATGGGCAATAGAAATATTTGTAGCAAATTAACTGCTCTATAAAAATGGTATCTTATGTTTTGGCGATTAAATTAATCGTTCAAAAGATATTCATCATCAAACTTAAAAGTAATCAATTATTCGTAAAAAATCAAAAATTATCCTCTACACTTAAAATTGTATTTAAATAATACCTGTAAGTATCGCTTAATAAATGAAGATAGATTATTTTTTTCATTCGTAATAATATTAGCAACAATACTATCTTCAACACCAGATTTATACTTCGTTTTATCGAATGTGTCCCAAAATTTTTTGAATCTGCCAAATATTGGAACATTTGGTCCGGATGATACTGGCCAATAGACTTCGAATGCACTCCTTAAAATGATCTCATAAATATGATCGCGACATGGTAACCAAATTAATTCTTTAATGAAATTTTCTCAAAACTGATAGATTAAATTGAAATTTTTCGATTATTTAATCAAAAACTCTTAAAATCGGTATACATGAAAGTTTGATGATGAATATCTTTTGAACGCTTAATTTAATCGCCAAAACATAAGATACCATTTTTATAGAGCAGTTAATTTGCTACAAAAATTTCTATTGCCCATTCAATAATAGCCATTTCTTGTCGAGTTATAAAATTCATAAACAAAAGTGACATTTGACTTAAAATAATCAATCTTAAATCTTCAATATTAGTGAAATGGTGAGGTTTACGGAAAAAACATAAGATACCTTTTTTGTAGAGCATTAAATTTCCTACAAAATTCTTAAAAAAAATTTTTCTGTACGACCAATTAATGATGAGGAATGAATTTTTTTCTATTGGACTGAGAAAAAAATGAAAAACTGCGATGCGGAGGATCTTCCTATTAAAATTAAGAGTTCATATTTGGTGAGAATTTTTTTAAGGTGCCTAGTAACCCATTTTTCCGTATTAATTGTAAAAAAAAAATAGTTGATTTTTTTGACCCACCCTAATAGATTTACTGTTAAAACTCGATGTGTATATAATCTAGCTTATATGAAGTTTGACTGGTTTATTCTGTTAAACTGAGGAATGAAGAGGTTTTCGCGTTTATTTATATTTATTAGATATTTATTATAAGATGCAAGCGTGTCCGGTCCGCACATATTTTTATCACAAGTCTAACCTTTTTCACGGGAGAATCCTCTTTGGGATCTATCCTAGTTGTGCAGCATAGGCCAGATTTCTATAAACTAAACCCCCTCGGAGTTCTTCTTGCACCATTTAGCCGAGTGAGCAGGAACGGCCTCTGCAGTACTTCTACCCGACTCCGCAGGTGAAGACCTCTCATTAGGGCCCCGACTCGTAGTATGACGATGGTAGACCTTGGCCCTCCCTGACGAACTGATGGAAAGCGCAATGAACAATATTGCGTCTTAACCACGTGGTCCTGTGTTAGCGCTGCCAAGGCGACAAACAAGAGTCTAACCTATCCTAACCTAGGGCGTCGTTACTGAGTCATGATATAAATTATTATAATTAACACACCCCGAATTATGTGTCAACCCTCGAAATGAGAGATTAAATAATTTTCGGCCCTAACAGATCATCGTATTTAATTTGCACTTTACCTATATAATCTGTAAAGTAACTGTTTTGTGCACATTCATAAATTAATTTTTGAAGATTAACTAGACAAATAATTAAAACTAAATTCATATGTACAGTATGTTGCAGAAATTATAAATAATTAAGTAGCGTCCTCTCAGAAGGTTCGTCCGTTTGTAATCCCGTATCCAAACTAATTCATAAGGATGACTGCGTTATCAACCACTTACAATCCCATACGGACGCCTTTGTAAATGAAAAGGTTAGTGCGACCACCCTCTTTGAATTCCAAATGACTAGATCACATTTCATACAGAGACCCTTTGAAATGACATCATACTAAGACGACTGTGGTTAGTGGATTAGGTATTTATTAAAGAGCATATTGTATGAATAATTGTTGTTATTAATATTTATACAAATATATATAAATCAGCTATTGCTACCACTTCGTCCGCGTGGAACCTAATGTAAAAAAGGTTTGATATAGTGTAGTGGTAGACAACTTTTGATATAGTGAACCGAATTCTATGAAAACAAGATTAAATGTTACTCGAGGATATGCTTTATAATTCCCATGAGGTTTTATCGTGAACGAATTATTATAGCAGTGTTTCGTGTTCAAACAAACAGACAGACATACATCTTTAATATTGATTGAAATATATTTTATTACCTATGTATCGTTACTATGTATGCAATAAAATCGTTTTTATACAAGTTTACGGTTGTCGTTCAGATCTAGGTTAAACTGTATCGAGATGCCAACTTTTTGGTCGTCATGCACGAGAACGTCAAGAAATAAAACAAAAGAAAAAGAAAAAAACGTGTCAAGCAGTGTGGTTGTTTTTTCATCATCGAAGAATCGCAAAAATCGAGATTGATCATATCAATCATCAAAGCATCAAAACAATTATATATCAATCAGAAAAGCACCAGGAACAACTATCAAATCAATCATCATCATCAGAATCTAACAAAGACACATCCGTGGAAGCTCATCGGCCAGCAGCAACAAAAGAATATCACGAGGTACGTGCATTATATCTTTACTGTTGTTAGCTGGATCTGAACGAAAATATTTGAGTTCTCGAAGACCCTTCGGGGTCCCCCAGGGTAGCAGAAAGCCACCAATAGGCATTTCGGCGGTGCGCATGCTACAACTTATTTCAAGATAATTCCAAAGAACTCATCATGGCATTTAACCAGCTATATGCTGGTAAAGCCCTGTCACTCAGTAGAAATCAAGTAGGGGTTTTAGTGAGAGCACTCACTGGAAACTTTTGTCTTAAGAAGCACATGTACAACATTGGTGTCCAGAGCACAAAAGAGTGTAGATTCTGTGATAGTGCGGATGAGGCCCCCAAACGCCTCTTGTGGGAATGTGATCCACTGAAGCCTACACGGAACCGGATTCTGGGAAAGCATGTACTGCTTCCGGATGAGGTACAGATGCTCTCATCCAAAAAAGTCTTGCAGTTTTTAAATGTTATAGCACTGGGCGGGGAGCTCTAGTAATATGGGGCGATCATAGTAGACCACTATTGGTCGCAGTGATACAGGAGTAAGGCATCCATAACCCCTTTTTCAATAATAAAAAAAAGAATATTTCAAGATATCTGTGACATTTTTTTTCACTAAAATGTAAAGAGTACACACACGTTCGTCTTTTTTTTTCTACGCTATTGACCCATCAAGGTCTTAACAGCTTCACCGGACTACATCGTTCGATTTAAATTTTTATTATATGTATAGATAAGTGAATTAACTCACAGTGTTTCGCTACTGGGGCGATGGTATCCCCGTGGATAAAACCACGCGTCTCACATAGCAGACCTACACGTCCAGGTCCTCTCATCCTTTATATCATAAACTAGCCTCTGCCCGCGACTTCGTTCGCGTGGAATAAATACACTAACACCTACACGCAGCAGTTCTCAAAAGAAAAAAAATATCCCCAGTTTGAATCATTTTTCACCTGTGCTCCGCTCCTATTAATCTTAGCGTGATGTTATATAGCTTATAACCATTCTTGATGAATGAGCTATATAACACTGAAAAATTATTCAAATCGGACCAGTAGTTCCTGAGATTACCCCGTACAACGTCACAACATCACAACGTCACAAACTCACAAACTTTACCTCTTTATAATATTAGTATAGATAAACGCCAACATAAATTGCCGCTTGCAAAAGGCTTGCGCCCCGGGGCTATAGCCCATTTAGCCCTGTGGTTAGGGTTGCCTTGTTTCTTTCCGGTGGGTTTTAGAAATAAATTGGCTGCGTAGAATGTTGTTTACCGACATAACGTTGCATTCCCACTTTTTAACTAATAACAATGTTATAATTGAATTAAAGTGTTGCTATGCTTAGAAATAGTTATGACATACTTGATCAATAATCAAACTTATATAATCAAAACTATAACTATATAGTGAACTAGCCTCTGCCCGCGACTTCGTTCGCGTGGAATAAATACTTCGAGCTAACGTTAACACGCAGCGGAAGCTCTCAAGAGGAAAAAACCACGATTTTTAAACATTCTTCGTTGGTGCTCCACTCCTATTGGTCTTAGCGTCATGATATATAGCCTATTCTCGAAAAATAAGCTATGTAACATTAAAAGAATTTTTCAAATCGGTCCAGTAGTTCCTGAGATTACCTCCTACAACGTCACAACATCACAACGTCACAAAGTCACAAACTTTACCTCTTTATAATAGCATTTTTTCACTTTATTTTTGACAATCAATCTTTCAGATTATTACTGCCATTGTCGCGTAGTGAATAATATTACAAGCGTCGTGCGATCACTTCAATATTAAGCGTCGTGTGAGTCAATACTCTAACAAGATGGTGGATCCCTTGTTAGAACCTTCCTGGGAGTTTTTGTGGAATCTCAGAATTTAATACTCCGTGGTATTATTTCCCATTCACTTCACTTATGCATAATAAACTACCTGTATTACGTAAAATACCACCAAATTAAAAAACAGAAAGTCAAATAACATAGGATTATGAATAAAATATAAAACACACTACATGACAGACTAAAATCCCGCCAAAAACTGAAACAAGCTAATGAATATGCTCCTGATCGTTAAGTGTTTTGATTGTTTAATTTGAAATAACAAAGTTTTAACTGCACTTACCTATTAGAATTACAATATTTAATGTAATAGAAGTCTTTATTTCATTAAGCTTTGCGGAACCTGCGAGTTTGTTGGCTCATAACTCAAAACTTCTTGACGTTTCCACTCAAAGACGCTTTAGATGTAACGACTATAAATTCCTAAGGTTGATTCCGTACTGACATGGAAATACGGGTAATTATTCAAATTGTTTTGAAATTCAACGTTTATTTATTTCATTGGGGTAAAGTTTCCTCATTATTTTCGTGAAGATTTTAATGATATATTTGAAGAAAGCTTTGATATTTTGTCTACCGACTTTATGCGTATTTTTACTTATTCTTGCCAGATTTGTATCTGACAATATCGAGGCTACGTGTATTAAATTCAGAGATCATTTTGTTTCGTGGCGGACGGAGGACTAAAGATGAGAATTATTGCTATTTTTACCTAACACGCCAAATGCTAATTGTATTTCTCATGTGATATGCGTATTGTTATAATTATAATAACGGGAATTTAATTTTAATACGACGAGGTCAAATAATAAATAGCGAGAGATACGTAAAACAAAAACTGATAATTTGTGATATGATGTTACTAAACAAAATGATTTAGTGAATAAAAATTCAACTATTAGTGCAAACTATTCGACACTTATTAGAGATTACACATTTCACAGATAGTAAATAAGCTTTTCGCCTAGATCATTTTTTACATTTGTTACAGTTGTCTTATACGAGAGAAATTTTGGACTAATATGGTACTCTAGAGTTTTACTCTCTTCATTTGATCGCGCATAATATTTTTTATATAAAAATAAAAGTAGAGCTGAATTAAGTACTGCCTTTCGTCTTCGTTCAGGGCACATTCCATTGAATAGCTTTTTATATTTCATAAAACTGAATTCGTCACCAAATTGTGGCATATGTAATAGCGTAGAAGATGTGTACCACATAATGTCTGAATGCATACGTAACCGAACCCAAAGACTAGCACTGGAGAATAAAATAAATGTCTCATTAAGATCAGTGGGTGTATGCAATGCCATCCTTGCTTTCCCGATATCCGAGGAAGCAAGAATGCTTTACAGGCTGGTTATGGTTGGAATGAAGAACCGGTAAACTATTGACTGTTTATCTACAATTTGATTATTGTAATTATTTTTTGGTAATCACTGGGGCTGACATGGTCAATTTGTGACCAAACCCCAATTATAAATAAAGATTAAAAAAAAAAAAACAAATGAATTCGTTATAAAAAACAATAAAGAACAATAAGGCACTAAATAACGAAAAATATCTGAATTATTAAATTAATGAAATTAAATAAAGAATATTTTTAAACCAATGAAATACATTCGATATTTCATATCGTTCACGAATTAAACAAATTATTATTTTCGACCAATCACGTACCTCATTTGTTTCCATTTGCAAAGCTGTGAAAATCTATACTAATATTATAAAGAGGTAAAGTTTGTGAGTTTGTGAGTTTGTGACGTTGTGATGTTGTGATGTTGTGGCGTTGTAGGGGGTAATCTCAGGAACTACTGGTCCGATTTGAATAATTCTTTCAATGTTATATAGCTCATTCATCGAGAATGGTTATAGGCTATATATCATCACGCTAAGAACTATAAAAGCGGAGCACAGATGAAAAATTTCCTTTTGAGAACTGCTGCGTATTAGTGTTGGTGTTAATGTATCTATTCCACGCGAACGAAGTCGCGGGCAGAGGCTAGTACTATATAATTCACAAATTTTTAAAAGTGACATATATGCAGAAAATAATTTAACTTATTCTATTTTACCTTTGTCGAATATATGACATTTACTTGAACTATGTATTTTTATAAAATTTATGTTCTTATCATTTTGTTTTTAATCTTTACTGATATTATAAAGAGGTAAATTTTTGAGTTTGTGACGTTGTAGGGGGTAATCTCAGGAAGTAGTGATCCGATTTGAAAAATTATTTTAACGCTAATATATAGCTCATTTATCGAGAATGGTTATAGGCTAAATACCATCACGCTGAGACCAATAGGAGCGGAGCACCAATAAAAAATGTTTAAAAATCGGGGTCATTTTTCCTCTCGAGAGCTTTCGCTGCGTGTTAGCGTTAGCTGATTCGTATTCCACGCGATCGAAGTCGCGGGCACAGGCTAGTACATTATAATTATCTTTTATTTAGCTATAAACAATAAAAAAAAATTCGAAATTCATGTTATGATAATTTATTTAGTAACCGTCACTGTAAGGACATGAGAAATGTTTATAGATGAATTAGTTACAGGACAAAAATGTAGTGTCACAGTTTGTATGGATCTAACTAATCTAATATCAGTTGTGAATTAATTTAGTAATCTATTTAATTCCACCCTAAGGAAGGGTTAATAAAGAAATGATAATAGAAGCCGAAACTCGAAACAGATTAATCAGAATGTAAAGAAATAAACATATAAATCCTTTTTATTCATTTTTTAATTTGTTAATTAAATATATGACAAACTTAGTTTAAAACTTCTTTAATACAAGCAATTTATGAAGTAGGCGTACTTTATTGTAACTTTGAATATTTCAATTTGAAACCTCCAAGTTTAAATTAGGGCTCGTTAGTGTTTGAACATTACTTCACCCTGGTGTTGCAACGAAATACTAAAATTTGTATAGCAAATATTTCTTTTGTTCATATACCGTATTTTATGTTACTCTAAATAATTGTTGATTACTTAAAAATAATTATATACGTATAAATAAAATTGGCGTAGCTATTGTTTGTTGAGAAGCAGGACTTTGAAATTCTGATCCGCATCCTTTTTGAGTGACGAAAAATGGTGGGGGTAAAGACTGTGTCGGGTTGATTGGGAGCAGTGTCTCGCTAATTTCGGGTATCGGAGAACAGTGAGATTTACGCTGTTTTCAAATTCTTTTTGAAGGTTTCACTTCTACCATGTGTAACTGTCGTTATTTGAAGTACTTTTGTACTGTCCGCGGTCGTGGTCAGGCCGTTCAATTTATGTTACATTCCGACCGCGTTTTAACCATTAAAAAATGCACTATGTTAGACTACGAGATGACAATCGAGTTCGTTTAAATGTTAATGCAAAATATATAATTACATATAAAATGTGTATGTAGAAAAAAATAATATGTGCATCATTTGATGATGGAGTGTGCTAAGAACCGCATCGAAAGAGAATCGTTGATGAGTAGTATGAAAAGTAGTTGCCAGAACATAGGTATTTGTCACAGTATTTTGACTGAATCCTGGCTGGAAAAAATCACGTTATTAAAATGTAACAGATAAATATGATAAAGAAATTAGAAAGAAAATAAACATTCGATAAGTAGATGTTAAGGAATTCATAAACATAAAGTGAATCATTGGTTTAGTAACATACCTATTGCATTGACAAACACAAAAGTTATATTTGACAATGCATATTAAAAAAACGGAAAAGAAAATATAATAATTATGAATCCGTGCCATTTATATTTAACTAGCCTCTGCCCGCGACTTCGTTCGCGTGGACATAGTTAATTTGGGCTAACTAATATGTAGCGAAAGCTCTCAAAAAACATCCAGATTTTTAAACATTCTTCATTGGTGCTCCACCCCTGTTGGTATAAGCGTGATGATATATAGCCTATAACTATCCTCCATAAATGAGCTATATAACAATGGAAAAATTTTTCAAATTACATCAGTAGTTCCTGAGATTACCCCCTACAACGTCACAACATCACAACGTCACAAACTCACAAACTTTACCTCTTTATAATATTAGTATAGATTAAATGAAAACCAAAAAACTGAAATATCATTAGCAGATTACGAGTAAAATATATTCTCACAAAGTATTTATGAAGTCTTTATTTTAAATTACGATCAAAAACATGTGCTATGTTCGATTTTTATGGTAACAGATGGCAGATACATTAAGAAAATTACCATCGCAAGCGACGTCTTGGCCGTACAGTCGTCAGCATAACGAGTGCTCTCGCGCTATTCCCGGTCGACGTGTTCCACGCGCGGCCTTCTCTGACCCCATTTCAGGCACTTTGACGATTGACTCGAGCCCCGCAAGGCTCTTCAGCTCGCTCAAACGTTACCATGTTTGTGGCCTTTAATTTCTGCATTATGTTAAATTGATACGCAAAGGTTTAAGTGACCGGTTGATTTTATATCACCATATAAAGATAATAAGAAGATTATGGATAGCGTAGGATTGGTTTTGATAAATTTATTTACGTCGAAAATTAAAAGGAGCAAAAAAAATTACATTTGTTACTTCCGAAAAAGAAAGAGTTAGGGTAGAGCCGCGTTGAAGCTAATAATGGTTTCAGCATGAATGGATCCACTCGCCCGGGGTAACACCATTCTCTCACAGAAAACCGACGTGAAGTGCTTGCACGGTTGCATTTCGTTTGGTCACTGAGAGCGCATCCTCCCCTCCCCTCTACTATCTCCCCTTCCCTCTCCTCTCTCCATCCCTGATTTACCTCGTCCTCCAAAACATAGGCTGGCAATGACACTTGCACCTCCCCTGGTGTAGCTAGTGTTTATGGACGGCGGAGATCGCTTAACATCAAGTGAACCGCCTATTTTTTTTTTTATGTCATAGGAGGCAAATGAACAGATGGGTCACCTGATGTTAAGTGATCACCACCGTCCATAGACACTTGCAACACCAGGGGAGTCGGAAGTGCGATGCCAGCCTGTGTTTGGGAGGGGGGGGGTCAGGAAGGGAAGGAGGATGGGGAAGGTAGGTAGGTCTCCGGCTCTCTCACTGACCGAACGAAACGCAACAATGCAAGCACTGTTACTTCACGTCGGTTTTCTGTGAGAGGGTGGTGCTTCCCCGGACGAGTCGACCCATTAGTGCTGAAACAATAATAGCTTCAGCTTGGCTCTACCACTACTAATTACTTACTAATTCGATATGAGACAAAAAAAACTCAACATAAATAAAATATAGTATAGTAGGTGCGTTTAGCGTTGAATTATAGTGACTAGCCTGTAACCATTCTTCATGAAATAACACTTAGATATTTCAAGTAACATCGCGATTAGATCAAAAACCATCTCTGAATACACTAACATTCATTGTTATATACATAACACTAATACTTATGCTTTTAATTTAATAATATATATACCAAAAAATAACGGTATCGGAAAAAATGTTCCGTGGAAATATCTTTTACCGTTCGCGTTTATAAATACAATAAGGAAATCAATTTTGTACCTTTTTGAAATAGTCGACAATAGCTTTACGACATTATTCACGTAATTTGGTGGCTTAGTATTTCAATACTCCGGTATCAACTGAGTGGGCGAAATTTCTAATAAAATTTAAATGTAGGTTAATATTTATTTATTACTAACTGTCAGTACAGGGTTCGCACGAGTGTAATAACGAGAAAAAAATGGATCAAATCTTCCGTTTACTGTACGACCATAACTATACACTATAATAGAAGTACCCGCTTTTTTTTTTTCCTCGATCTGACTATACTATTGATTGACCTAGCAAGGTCTTAACAGCTTCATCAAACTACTAAGGCGAGCGCTTATGGCACTCAGCCGATTTTATTTGACAACTAGCTCAAGGGTGCACGGCACACCTCGGCTTGGGCTGTTGCCTGATACGTGCAATGCGCGACCTACCCTTTTTTTTACGTGGGGATATCCCTTATGGATACCCACCCTCCCTGGGGAGAGGTTGGGTTATGTCCGACTCGCACGAGACGACTTCCTCGCAGAAGGAGACAACTGCATTCCAGACATCCTCGCTACCGAGCATGGCCACGACCACGCTCGGCAGCGAGAGGTTCCTTCCTACCGCCGCAGCCAGAATGCGGCGCCGCTCCTCCCACGCAGCACACTCAGAAAGTGTGTGCTGCGCGGTGTCCGGGTCAACGCCGCACTCGTGACATACGGCGGTCGGCTCCCTGCGTGCTATCCGGTACAGGTACCAACCGAAGCACCCGTGCCCGGTCAGCACCTGCACCAGATGGAATGTCAAGGAGCCCCATGGTCGGTTACACCAACGCAGCACGACCGGGCGGACGGCGTCGATAGTGTATCTGCCGTACTGCGCGTCCGCCAGGTCCCGCTTCCACCTCTCCATTCTCAGCCCTCTTTCAATTTCCCTACTTTCCTCTAGTTCCCGGGGAGCTAGAGGCTCTCCCATCTGTTTCTTAGCCGTCGTATAATTGTATACGGCGGTAAGCACCTCCGCCTCCAACTCCCAGGGAATGCGACCTACCTTTTTTTTTTTTCTTTTTTTTTACGTGGGGAAATCCCTTTTGGATATCCACCCTCCCTGGGGAGAGGGTGGGTTATGTCCGACTCGCACGGACTAAAACCCCACGGTGTACGTCTTCCGCTATTGTTGGGGCGGCACGAGATCTCTATAGACTTCATCGTGCCGCCCCAGCGGTGTGGCCCAGCGGCAGAAGTGCCGCCGCCGGGCCTCGTCTTGTAAGGAGACAGCCGGGTACACACCGGCCGTCTCCTTCTCGTCTGCCGGACCTGTGCAATGGGGAGGTGGGGCCCCAGCCCCACCCGTCCCTAGGTCCGGATGCGACCTACCTGAGTTAACCTAAGCTAACTATTCATACATATATGAGTTGTTGGAGCATATATGTGTACCAAGCATACATACCTCAACAACTCCTATATATATTTCGTATCAGATAATTTTCCAAACCATTTCAGTTCGATAAGGGAAAGAAACAAAACCCTTCCACTTTCATGTGTAGGCGTGTATGCGTGCACGTACGTGGGGGTGATATGTGTACTGTTGTCGCAGTGATGTAACATTTTGTGTCATTGTATCGCGCGAGCAGCGCACTCAAGGGCTCCACGTCGAGGGAACGGACCCAGGCTTGAGCCGCTGCCGAGGGGTGCCTAATCTGGTGTGCGTGTGCAAAGACGTCACATTTGCATTCCTGTTAATGTATAGGGGATATATGCTGTAAATACAACCAAAGTATTGTATTGTTTTTCTTTATTATAGAAGTGTAAATTAATTAATTTCGTTCGATATAAACTTAGGAGTAAAGAAATTAATCGCAGAGTTGACTTTACTGGAAAATTGTTCAGTTTTAGTTTATATGTAAATTTACTTTGGGAAACCCTTAAAATTTTCAGCCTCGTTGTATAATTATTTCAATCAATTATTCAACAATGAAATTGTGTTTATAAATCTTAAGATTAAATAACTTAAAGTTTGAATTCGTATTTTGTTTTACAACATTTTCAATAAAATAAACTTTTGTGACGAACTGAATTATTTTTTTCTAAAATATTGTGAAAGATGTCGAGTAGGCACGAGCACAAATATTATGTTAAAAAATTATAACACATTTTTTTCTGTCTATTTGTTTCTATGTCTATGGTAAACTAAAAACGGCGATAACTGATTTTTATTAAATTTTATATATTGGAAATTCATCCTATTACTCATATGAAAGGGTACTAGAGACCAGAATTGTAATAAAGTTTTGTAGAAATTGTGAACATAATCGAAATGATTTAAAAAAAAAGTTCACGAAAAATATATGTAGTTAACAAATTGAAGAGATATATAGAAAACCAATGGTTTAAAATTTTGAAAAAAAAAAAAATTATAATTTTATTCTCATCTGATTTGAATGACATTTTGTACACGGGATGTATGCTATTTTAAAATTAAATATTGTAATAGACGAACATCACACTGACGAATAGATAGACTGACAGAAACATGTTAGTTTTTGTGTATAACAATGTAATAATTGAAGATACAAGTCATTAAACCTCATATTTATAGCCCGACTTAGATTCGACTAGTGATAGCTACACTCGAGTTTGACTTTTATGTGTCACAGAACGATTTCACATCGGACAATAATTTATCAAATTTTATACGAGTGTTAGTGGGTATAGTATAAGTGAATCAATCCTAAAAATAATATACTTTTCTATATATATGTAGGCTGGCCAATGTTACACCATGATCATGATTGTATAAAAAAATATATTGACGATTTCATTACCTGCACTAATAAAAAATAAGATTGCGGCAGAATGTGTAAGGTAGTTATTGTGACATGCAGAATAATAAAGTGATTTATATATGACGAAGTTATTTAAATTAGGTAACAAGTTTTCTCTACATACACATACGTTTTTAAACTAAATAAACTATTAGTTTGCATTGAGAATTAACAATATAAAATAGGAAATAATTATATAAATATTTCTTGGTGCGATGGTCTGAAAGCTCGTGAAGCTGTTAAAACTTCTCTCATGGTGACTTGTTGTAATAAACATCCTTCAGATTTAACTATAAGTTTCAAGTATGTTTTGTAAGACACGCATAATCGAAGGCCGCTGTTTACGCTAACAGGGCCACATATGTTACTTTGAAACTACTGCCGAAGTCAGTATTATATAATATAATCGTTTTTTTTTTATTATATTGTAACCTCTATAGAAATAAAGCTGTAATTCTGTTTGTATAGATACTATCTGTATAGATTTTTTTCCCAAATTTTATAATTGTAAATGTGACTGATCACGAATACTATGTTAAGAATATTTTTCTGTTTGCTTGTTTTTATGTCCAGATTAACCTAAAAACAGTAAAATAATGATGACGCTGGAAAATTATATTAGGTCTTTACCTATGAAAATGGCGTTTTGTATGAAAAAAATTAAACGTTTTTTTATGTGTTTTTATTTGTATTAATCGAAGTAGTCACCCATGCAATCAACGCATCTTTGCCAACGCGGCGGCTGTTAATTGATGCCTTTCTTAAAGAAATTAGCTGGACGGGAGGCAACAAAATTTTTTAAAGGCATTTTGTACTGCCTCACAGGTATTGAATTTGTTTCCCGCCAAGGAGTTATCCAAATTCTGAAAAAAGGAGTAGTCTGGAGGCGCAAGGTCTGGTGAGTAGGGCGGATGACGGAGAACTTCCAACCCCAGTTCTTGCAACTTGGAGACCGTCTGCTGTGCAGTATGAGGTCGCGCGTTGTCGTGCAGGAGCAGCGGAGATGAGCGATTGACCAATGTTGGTTGGAGATGTGCCAACTTCTTCATCATTGTGTTCAGTTCTTCTCAGTACACATCTGTAGTAATGCTCATCCCGTTTAGTAATAAGCTGTGATGAATCACACCGGCGCTAGACCACCAAACAGTGGCAACAAATTCCCAGAACAGAAGCGAGCACACCAATAACAGGTGGTGCGTTGGTTTGTAGTGTTAGCTTCGTAAACGTCGTTGATGTTGCGTGCCGCTTGTGCCGCATTGCTGCCACGACGATACTCGTATTCCATAATTACTCGAATTTTTAACGTATCCATGATGACAAAAAAAGATTGAAATGCGATGAAAATGTAACACTAAGCAGTAAAAAAATTACTACTTTTGGAAAAAAGATTCCATGTTTTTAAAATAAAAATAATTTAAAATTATAATTCTTGGCCAAACAAAAATTATTTTGATTTGAAATGGCCAGTACTGCAGAACGGCAATTTCATGGGTATATATTCCTATTATAATTCTTCTATTGATATGATAGTAAAATTTGTCGAATTAAACTTCAGTAATCGTGAAACGGTTCAAATATTTTTTTCCTAATTTCACTTGATTTTCATGAAACGAGAGGTATTAGGAAATCAATGAGTTAATTATGAAAATTACGTGCAGGTCAAAAAGTGATTAGAAATTAAAAGAAGAAAGAAAGAAGATTTTTATTGTCATAGCTAAATACAGTTGTACAGAAAAAAACTTTTAAATATAAAACATGTAAAACTATGGCAATGAGGCCTGGCGTCAGCGTATTGCCGTTTTTGAAAAAGGCGCTGGTTTTCAGCCAAACTTCAAATTTCCGGCTAAATTATAAGCAAACATTACTTTTTCGCGCCCAAGTGTGGACATAAACATAAAATATAATATATATTGCTACAATATAATAATAACCAAAAATAAAATTAAATAATAAGAGAAAAACATTACAATATAAAATTGTGATAATATGAATGCGTCAAATCTGTTGATAGAATATAATTATAATTATAAACGGTCTGATGTTTGTTCCTCAAGAATTTTTAGTTTCATTAGTTTCTTGAATATAAATTTGTTTTTTGTCTGTAATGGAGGAGGTATATTATTCCAAATTTTTGACGCCGCATATTTGAAACTTCCTTCATAGCCTACTGACTTATGTTTAGGTAGGGATACAGTGTTTCTTATTTTAGATCTTGTGTTTATATTGTGTATGTTCCTATACCAGTCAAATTTAGTATACAGGTATTCTGGTTTCTTACTCCTAACAATAGTGTGCGTGAGATAAGCCAAATGTAAGTATATCCTTTAACACATATTTTTAAAATATTTTTGCTATTAATGATCGGAGATATATGCGACCATTTAGGTACATCATAACAGAATCTGATACATGCGTTTTGAACACGTTGAATTGCTTTTGACGTTTTCTCCATTAATCTAGGCCCATAAACCACATCACAATAATTAAAAGGAGACAACACAACTAGATCACAAAGAAGACGTCTTGTATTTAATTTCAAATAATTTCGTATACCGTATAATATTTTCAATTTATAAAAAGCATTTTTAATTTTACTATTTGTGTGCTCGACAAAACGCATTTTTCATCTAAGATTAATCCTAAATTGCTAACATCTGATACTTTTTCTATGCTTTCATTTTTTATCAAGATGTTAAATTGTTTATTTACAGTTTTTTTTATTTGTGACTTAGTTCCTAGGATCATGTATTTAGTCTTTATGGGAATTTCTTTTCAGGGAGTTATTTTTAGACCATTCATATATTTTATTTAAATCTACATTTATATATTCCATTGTTGTTTTAGCATTTTCTTCGGAAAAAGATCTATAAATCTGAGTGTCATCAGCATATAAGTGAATATTGCTAAATTGAGAAATGTGAGTAAGATCGGCGGTAAATAGTATAAACAAGAGCGGGCTCAGAATAGAACCTTGAGGCACACCACGAGTAACATATTTTACTTGGGACATTTTCCTTTCGCCCGATTGAGATTCGATTACTACTTGTTGACACCTAATAGTCAGATATGATATAAACCAAAGTTGAGTTGACTCGGATATTCCGTAGTATGACAATTTTGATATAAGTAATTCTCTATCTAAGCAATCGAATGCCCTGGAAAAGTCAAGTAAAACCAAAACTGAGCTTTCTCCAATATCGGAAGCTGAGATTAAGGCATCGCATACTTTAGCCAGCACAAAACACATGTTTAATTTTGAACCGATCATAAATAAACAAATTTTGATGAAATTCTGTACACTGGAAATGTACATCATTGTGAAATACATTTTACAATTACGAATGCACGGCAGTGTACTTCGTTGACAAAATTATTCACTGTTCGACCTTTCCAACCACCTACACTACTGCTTCCTTCTCGTTTAACGTACTTTTCAATCTAAATCATGAACGGTATCTGCTTAACTTTTAAACATCGTAGCACGTTTGTAGATAGCCTATTATACATTATAAACCTTACACAATAAAATGCAATAAAATAAAATGCCGTAAAATGCAAAAATGTTCCCCAAGGACTGGTAGATCTTTTGAGCTTTAAAATTTTAAGTAGCGTCTACTCACGGCATTGTACGAGTTTTCTAAGAGGTAATGATTTTGAAGTTATAATTTTATTGCTATCATTTCATTAAAGTATGAGCTTGTTTAATGACTTCTAAAACTTTTATTCATATTTTTTACAGACCACCAATTTTACAATGCTACATCTATTTGGTACACTATATTTTACTTTTTCCATATGAAACGCTAATTTTATATATAAGGACTTAATATTTACAATTAAGATACGAAAAATATATAAGAATGAAACTGTCTACTTTTTAATGAATTAAAATAAACGTTCAATTACTCCCCCGATAACAATAATGTATTCTAGCCTGAAGGCAGTAACGTAATTTTGTTTATACTTTCCACGAACGTATTTCTTCATAAAATTTCAATCAAATCGCTAACTGACGTAACCCTGAATGTAAAGAATATAACGCGAAATACGGAGAATTATAAACTTGTTTACACAGCACTATGTAAAGATGTTTTAGCAAACTAGAGTGACCCTCAGCAACCACAACGCATAGTAACGGAGCGTTACTACCATGATTAATGTAACCTCAGGCCGTCTGGTGCGAATCAATCAGTGACGTCACAACATCTGTGCTCCCAACTTAGACTTGCCCGTCATTAATTAAGCCTCTGCTACTTGAAAAAGTAAATTCCGTAATACAAATAAAACTTTTTCGAACGTTTCCAAATTTGAAAATTAAACTGCGTAAGTCAATGCTAACTGGAAAAGGTATTCAGCAAATTATTGGAAATTATGGCTGTGGCCAGCATTTGTGCAGTAAAAATCTTTTGGTGGAATGGAATTGTTTATTGAAATAAGACGTTCGCCTATTTTATTTTAAGATGGGGATTTAATGGATTCATTGTCCACGTTTGGTAATATTCCAAAACTTTAGACAGGTATCAAAGCATCATTATTCATCAAGCCTCCAAGAGACCCACTCCAGGACCATAGACATCTTCCCAAAAGAAATATAGGCATCATTACCACGCCAGCCCACAACGTATTCGTGATTTTAAGCTTCGAGAAATAACCAGTCGTATATTTCCTTACTAACGTGTGCACATCTGAAGAATATCGTGTGAGTTGTGTTATGAAGTAGAAATTACAGTGAGTCACTGTTTATCGTAAGAAGAATGCTTGAGGGGACCACACGCTGCGGAGCGGTTACCAAATAAGCGAGTGTGGGCGCGATCACGCATTATTAAAAGAGTCAGACAGACTCTCTGCTCGTATTTAGCTGGGCTTTATAGGATTGCTTCGTACTAGAGGGTAGGGTGTAATATTTATGTCAATACAAATATATTTTTACGGTCGTAGAAGCGTTTATTCCGACACAATGATTGAAAAACAATAAGATGAATTTAATGTACTTTCTATTTAGTAACCTTGTTCTGCATGAAATATTTTCACCATAAATTTCAGCGATGAGCTGTATGTTTAACATTTCCTTTAATCGTTAAACACGAGTTGCAAATTTCAATATTGGAACTAATCAATCAAGGGTGCCGTGAAAATGAGCAAGCGTGTAGCCCATTTATCAAACAGGCTGTAGATGAAACTTGAGGTCTTAGATATATCGGTGCCAATACAGGAGCTAATAGCGACAGAGAAAAACAACATTTTCTTTCAATGACATTTTATATTAATGATAAATTTAATGAATCGTACAATATTTGCACTTTACCTGTTGAGTAACTAATAGGATATGATTAGAGAATTTGTTTACCCAACTTTAATTAAAGTTAAGGTTTTTCTGCTAGAACTTTTTCTAACTCAATTAAACCTACCTAAAGTTATTTGAGTTAAAAAAAATCGAATGTGTATACGAAAGTATCGTACATTGCTACGATTTACAACAGTTACTTAATCATCTATAAATACGTCAAAGTATCGCAGGATATATATAATTTAATATGACGTAAAATTTACAACTCAAAGAATGAAGTTGTAAGCAACGTACCAATATATTTTTAGTGGGACATAATATAAAAACAGTACTTATTTGTGAGAAAATTTTAAATAAGATAACTCCACTATTTTATCTATGTACTATTTTATGTGAATAATTTATACTCACATAAGAATTCCTTCATGAAATAAATAATTTGAATACTTTGTTCTAGAAAGAGCGGTCTAGGAATACAATATCTTTATACTTGAACCAAATTGTACAGTAGCATGATCATTTGTTGAAATATTACAATGTACTTCAATATGACGCAAATGCTTACATAATATACATTTGCAAAAATGTATTAGGTATTTCATTTGCGTTGATATTCCACTAAAGTTTACAAGCTATTTTCTGTCACTTTGAATTATTACTGCGGCAACGTTCCTTTGTGCGATGGCCTTGGATAATAGTATAAATATAGTTGACAATTTGTTTTGCTCTATTTTATCGAGATATTTAAATCCGCTTAGTGTAATTATTGTAGGTTTGAATGTGTCAAATGAAAGTATGAATGTTCTTTTGAATAATTATTTTAAAGGATTTATAGTTATTTAAGTAATATTTAACTTATTCCAGACATTGTTCCACTATATTAGATTGTTCGAAAGAGTTAATATTTTTTATAAAATTGGAATTGCAGGGCTTAGGGTAAAGTCTATAGAACATACTCAGCCTTATCTTATCCTTAGCTCAGCTTAAACTTTGCTGCGTAGTTACGCAGCGCAATCTTAGGTTTTGATTTTATAGTCTAGTTACACTAAGCTTGTAATTAAATTTGTTTTAATGGCGCGTCGAGTTGGAAAAATGTATTTCATTGTAAAAAGAACAATGCATGTTAAAATAATATTGAATAAAATAAAAGAAATAAGTCAACCAAGAATGAAATAAATAACGGGAACCTTCTTGACATTTGTGCAATGAAAGGTCAAACCAATGACACTTAATAATCATAATAGAAAAAGTATAGAAATGTCAATGTTATTATTATTTTGTCACACTTTTTTGTACACAAAAACTGTATCTAAACTTTTTGTAAGTTGTTCATTTTGATGACTTGAACTTAATGACTCAGCACAAACTAAGTGAATGCTAAACTTGTGACTATAAATGTACAGTTTGATTTTAATTCTGAGATAAGTCTGAGTGTGCTCTATAGATTTCACCTTTAGTGTATTTAAAGTTACAGAGTTTGTAATAGTGTTTGCTAGTTTAGGGCTATTAGGGTTTCACTCTATTTAAAATACAGTGGTAATATAATTGTATGGCAAGATGACTATAGAAGAGGACACTATGTTTATACATATACTAGTTGCCTATCCCATCTTCATACGGATATACTACTGAATAATATGAGACCATATAACGCGCTTATACATATTCGGCAATTAATTATTATTTATATGTATACATTTTCAATATACTACGTTAAATGAAACGTAAATGAATATTGAAAGAGCAACAACGTTGAAAACAAAAATTCAAGATCTTACTCCGGAGTTACTCAGCAAAATGTTTTTCCTTTCAATTCAAATTGTAACATTCACTTTTTCCAATTCAACATTCCTGTGTAACTGCCGCTGAGGGCCAATATTCGGACCTTTCCCTAAATGAAAAGATCTAATCTTACTTTTTATCCAGTTCTTTACAGGGCAGTTGGATTAGCCTTGCTTTAAAGGGCAATCGCTTAAGCTTTCAACGAAAATAGATACGCTTCCTTTAGGTGGACTTGTAACGTACATATACAAATATAATAACGGTTAAAATTTGTTATAACGACATCGAAAAGACTACTCATATTCATTCGTAAAAACCGGTGATGTTTTCGAGGTACAACATTCAGCCGGGATCTTTGTACTGAGTCAATATCTTGTTCTAAACGATATGGCCATAAATAGTTTTGACTGTATTTGATATATACATACCCTCACACAGAAACACCGACGTGAAGTAACAGTGCTTGCATTGTTGCGTATCGTTCGGTCAGTGAGAGCGCCGGAGACTCATCTCCCCTCCTCTCTACTACTCTCCCTATTGCCTTCCAACGCATGTTGACAACACACTTGCGACTCCTCTTATGTTGCTAGTGTCTACGGACGGCGGTGATCATTTAACATCAGGTGACCCGTCTGTTAGTTTGACTCCTATATATGTAAACGTGGATTGAATGCACATCAATAATTTGTCGATTGCCAAGTAAATTACCTCAGAATGTTTATTGTATACATTATCTTATAGAGCTGCAAAAAACGTCCTATTAGCAAAAGTAATAACTTTTTACTGTAAAAATAACAAATAACTACAATGTTTCAAACGAACTGAAGCTATTAACCTGAGGTCAGAACGATGACATTACAGAGTATAATTACATTTTTACTAGAATACAAGAATGAATATATAAATGAGAAAATTTTATTTCTCCTTTAGAATGTTGTTTATGTATTTGTCTGTGGTTCAACAACAATCTATTGAGAGTAAACAGGAAATATTAATTTAGTTAACGGTGGTTTTTTGCATTTTCATAAGAAATTAAGGATCAAATCTTTAACTTGATATAAGAACTGTGGCTTTTGTGTTGACCCATATCTCCAAAATGGTTGAACTGATTTTGGCGACAATATTACTTACAGTTAGAGGATTAATTGGAATATTATCTATGGTAAATATTATATCATTACGCTTTCCTATGGAAGCTAAACAATTATGATAAATTCTAATACAAGTTATTATAGTTATTAAAAAAATTATAAAAGATAAGAACGACTTTGAAAACTACAAAAAGAAGAAATAAATATAAATGCACAGATAATCTAGATAAAACAAAATTTTTAATAATCTTATCTATATATCAAACAATATAAGCGAGTAATAAATTTATAAATATTTATGAAATAACTTGTATAAGCTCAGAAAATTACTAATCTATTTTTTCACCAAAACTTTCCGCCCCAATTTTTCACACACTTTCAAAGACCGCCCAAATCTGTCAAAGTTCACGGGGCAAAGATGTCTGCGGCTGAATTAATGACTTGACATCACCGAGATATGATTCACCGTTTTGACATCCTTTTCACACAATTTATGTGTATAGTATTTTAATACAAAAGGCATTAGAAATCCGATTTAATGTAACCGCCTGTGATGTTTGGGATAATCGTTTCTTTGATAATATTATGATATTTTAATAGGATTGTAGACTATCTAGAATTATTTTGTAAAGTTTTTTTTTTATTGTAGCACAGCAAAGTGACTGCACTGTGCTTGATGGTGAGTACAATCCAAAAACAATGGCGACCACCGAGAGACACGCCATGACTCGGTGGTCGCCGCTGTCATGCCGGCCTGCGTAAATGTTTCTTCACGTTACGCTTATAATTAATAAATAAATATAAATTATATTTATAAGAGAGATATCTTTTGTTATGTGAAAATTATGAGGCAAACCTAACAGTTTACTTTAAAAATGTTTTTTAAAGAACCGAGCTAGGCTCGGTGCCCAGGTACTTGAAATTAAATACGCTGATGATACGGTTGTACGAAATACTTGCATTCCTATCTCATGATCGGATTTTACCGGTTTAATTTACAAATTTAACCGAACGTAACGAAATTTTGCATATACTTTGTCAAAAACTAAAAATAGGCAAAGGGTATCTTTCATCCAGAAAAAACATTAAACCCGAAGGATAGTTGAAATTTACAGTAGTAGGAACGAAACAACAAGCAAAAGCTAGTATCTCACATCGTGGATCCATTTGGTAAATTGTCTGATAAAGTTCGGTACACAAAAGAATAATTTGGAGAAATGCACCAATAAGGAACTAAAAACAATGCGATGGTTATAAATTCAAAGCTTGTGATATTCGTGCTCACAGCGCATTAGATCTTTGATAAAGTTATTTCTCATAACGTTTAAATTTTTTTTTTCATAATTAGGTCAAGGTAATTTTGATATCAAATTACAAAAGAAAAGAAAAATAAAGCATGAAGGGTGATTATGTATTTGTGAAATACAATAATTCTCACTAATTTAAAAGAAAATAGCTTCTACATGTGCTTCTGGCTGAGTAGTTTTGGATAGTTTCAGGATTTTATTGTGTAAAGTTAACAAACAACCGTTTAGTTTATAACATTATTGTGAATCCTCCAAACATCATTTTATAGAACGCAATGTAATATATTTATTACAACTGTTAGCTAATTAATTCAAATCTATACTAATATTATAAATCTGGGGAGATTTTTTCTTTGTATGGTTGAACGCGCTAATCTCAGGAAATATTTATTCGAAAATTTCTTTCAATGTTAGATAGCTCATTTATCGAGGAAGGCTATAGGCTATATATCATTACACTGAGACCAATAGGAGCGGTGCAACAATGAAGAATGTTCCAAAATCGGAGTTTTTTCCTTTTGATTGCTTCCGCTACATGTTAGCGTTGGCCGAAAGTAACTATTCCACGTGGGAACGAAGTCACGGGCAGAAGCTAGTGTATTATAAACATATGTATAATATATATTCGTAATTAAATTTTCTAACAACAAATTCATTATTTTGGAAATATTAAAAATATCTTCAGCCTTTTTTTTTTGTTTTTTATATCAAAGGAGGCAAACGAACTGGTGGGTCACGTGATGTTAAGTGATCACCACCGTCCATAGACACTAGCGACATCAGGGACGTCGCAAGTGCGTTGCGAGCCTGTATATGGGAGAAGGGGAGGGGAAGGAAAGGGAAAGAAGGAAAGAGGAAGGGACGTGGGCCTCCGGCTCTCTCACTGACCGAACTAAACACAACAATGCAAGCACTGTTATTTCACGTCGGTTATCTATGAGAGGGGTGGTACTACCCCGGAGGAGCCGACCCATTCATGCTGAAACCAAAAATAGCTTCAGTGGGGCTCTACCACCCACAAAACTTACCTACTTATCTACTTATAGCCTACAACTTATTTGAACCCAAATTCTACACAATATGTATTATAATAATTGTGTTCTATAATTTATATCCTTAGAGAGCTCTCGCAAACATTTGGAGTAATAATTGCAAAATTTACCATTAATATTAGATTAAAGAAAGAAGTGGGGTGTAAGGGGTGTCGTAGGGGTGTAAGGGGTGTCGAATAATATCTTAAGACTTGAGACACCCTAGCCAACCTCACCTGCACGTGGTGCACTCTGCTGATCAACGAACGAGGCAATGGCGAGAGCGGGGTGGTAGGGTTTTACAGCCCGACTGGGTCGCAACCACCATGCATATGGCGAAAAAACCCGTCATAGTGACTCGCTTCTGCGCGTTGTGTTTCGGAATCAGCCTGTGCATATCCAGTACCGGGCGACTTTCGTCATTATGGCCGGCATGACAGCGGCGACCGGCGATGGATAATCTGTCTCTCGGTGGTTGCCGATGTTTTTGGATTGTACTATGCTTAACATCAGGCTTAGTGCAGTCACTTTGTCGTGCTTCTATATAAAAAAAAAGTAATTGATATAAAAAGAAAGAATTTCAATAAACAAGTTCAGGTGGTAACAATGCGCTATTCGCGTCATCGGCCTTTTTATCGCTCTTTCATTGTTTTACTTCGAAATCGAACGATAAATGGGGACAGTAAATTAATGATAGCATCTGCCAATGTCAGGCTTGATGATAGATCTATATATAATTAGTTTATACTAACTGGACACTCTAAAGACACTAAAAACAAACAATGAACAAATAGACGATATAATTTTATTATTCAGTTCTAATTGAAAATTACTTATACATATAATAAGAATGTGAATTTAACGAGTCAGTACTTTTTAAATTTTTGTAAAGAGATGCTGCAAGTTTAAAGGAATAAGTAATGAAATACATTTCAATCATTTTTAGAAATGTCTGCCTGTTTGTTTGGACACGCATCACTGCTAACGTGCATGATAAAACTTTTTCAAGAATATCATAAAGTATATATTTCAGTAACATTTAGTCCTCAGTTCATTAACATCGGTTTGGTTTATTAAAAGTTATTGTAATTTTAATGACGACGCAACTTAGGCACGAGAGAAAAGTAGATAAGTAAATGGATTTAATACATTGAGATGATTTTATTAATCATGGTTTTTTTTCTTAAACATCCACGTTAACGTAGTCGTGACCATAGCTATTACTTAATAATTTTATACAAATATTTTTCATTCTACTTTGAAAGTTATATTTTGGATAAATTTTGTGTGTATAAGGAACATGTAAAAGCATGGTCATCGCAGATCCGAACCAAGGCATGTATAATACCAACGATTTTTTCGGAATTAATTTACATTTAGTAATTTAAATCGGTATCACTATCGACTAACGGTGAACAAAACATTCTGAGAAAGCCTGAACTTTAAACATGTTCTTTTAGTGTCATCGTATGGGTGAAAATATGGATTTATCGGGGTTTGAATTCACCAATACGTCGTTAGTTGGCGCGGTAAATAGCCCATACCTCCCTTTGGTACTGGTAATAGTAGTAATGTAAGTGATATGTAGTAATAGTAATTAGATAGATATAGCATATACCTACATATACTCTAAGTTACAAATCTGTACTGAATTAAATTTCGGTCGTAAGATTATGTTTTCGATAAATTTCAGGACGAACTGCATGTCAAAATTACAGTAAAAATTACAATTTGCGTATGCAGACATAATTATTTATTTATACGAAATTTCATGAGAGGACAAACATCAAATTGACCATCATAGCATTTCGCTATTATAATTATTATTTTGCCTACTGTTTTAATTTCT
This sequence comes from Antheraea mylitta, assembly GCA_014332785.1. NCBI lineage: Eukaryota > Metazoa > Arthropoda > Insecta > Lepidoptera > Saturniidae > Antheraea > Antheraea mylitta. Next base: position 9,085,735 of record JACEII010000025.1, on the reverse strand, counting down.
AGATTGTTTAAATTAAATATATATGGATTGAGTTGAGTGGTCGCTCAAACTATTGGGGTGTTTGTATAATTGTCAATGGTATACGGACGGAAGAATAAAAAAAGTTAGTACAAAGAATACTCATATTACATTGAAAAGTAAATTAAAAATATAAATATAATTATTTTAAAATATAAAATCATTGCCTAAATAATAAAACAAACGGATCGTTGAAATAGCTTTTTCGTGTAAGGGCTTGTAAGGCGTAGGTAGGTATTGTTCAATAGAAAATATTGTTACGCAGAAAACGCCTTTCTGAGAAACTACTCAGCGACTGGACCTTTTCAGGTGAATGATGTAATCTCTCCTATTTAACCTTCGACTGAGCACAATCATAGCGCTTTGTATTTTAAGGGCGAGCAGTAAAAGAAACTATAGAGCTTAAATGGCTCGAATAAATAGCGGCCATTTATTCGCTTACTACTAAGCCCGGATAGAGATTTCTTTAGAAATGTATTTTTTTTTTCACTTTGGTAACTTGAGAATGATGGAGTTTTTAGAAGCCGATTAAAGTTTTACGAAAAAGGCGGTCGATATCAAATTATTTTAAATTATAATATCAAAGTTGGTTAAAAGTTTTAAAGTGCTCGTGTAACCGAGTTACTTATATTAGTACCGACTATGTACCTGTGAGGTGATTGTTGTTTTTTAAAATGAACCACTATCATATTTTATTTATTAAATTTTAAAAAATATTTAAAATGTCATACATAAATTGTTGTACCCCCTTGTTAGAACTTTCCAGGGAGGTTTTGTGCTATCCCAGAATTTATGCTCCGTGATATTATTTTCCGTGCACTTCACTAGAGCACAATAATAATATCATACTATATATTGCGTAAAAAGTTACAAAGATTAAAAAATATAAGAGTTAAATGACACAAGATAATGAATAAAATATAAAAGTCACTATATGACAGACTAAGATCCCGTTCAACACTATATATTCGACTTTGCTTTTTTTTTCTCGAACTGACTACTCTATTGGCCTTAATTCTTTGGCCTTTACAGCTTTACCGGACTATTAAGGCGAGCGCTTAAGACACTCAGCCGATTTGGTGACTTCAGGTGACAGTTAAGTGCGGAGAGTCCGTATTCCTGACAGTTGTGATACTGCGAGGGTACGGACGTTTTACGCGGCGGCTCCACGGTGATGCCGGAGAGGCCGCAGAGGGTCGAGAGGTTAAAGATTTTTTTGCCCTCGACGGAGCGCTCGAGAATGACGAGCACCATGTCGTAGGACTCGCGATTACGTGCAGATCGCATACGGTGGACTTGTCTGACTGGTAACCTCTGTTCCCGTAGGTCTTCGTAGACATCGTCTGCGAGAATCTGGGCGGGGACTCGGCGTATTACTACGCAAAGCATGCGCTCTTCCTCGAGCGCGTATGTGAAAAAGGCAATTTTCTTATCACGCAGAAGGCGCGTAAGTTTGCGATGGAGGTCTGAGGTGTTAACCTTAACCTGAATATCCGTTCGGGTACTCACGGCACAGGCTAATGGGATCCCTGCCTCCTTCAGGAGGTCAGAGATATCGAGCCAGGACGCCTTGTCCTGGATCGTGACGGGTGGAGGGGGACGGGGCTTCTTACTCGAAGCTGCGGGACTCGCAGCTTTGGAGGGAGCCGGCACGGAGGACGTGGGCGACGTCTTTGGCACTTTCGTGCCATTGACGTTGGATATTTTCGAAGGCTTAGGGCCTTCGGTGTCGGAGGCAGAGTTTGGGCGTTTCTTGCGCGGCTTGGACTCCCGGGAGACGACGGTGAAGCCGTCGTTCCCGGCGGGGGGTCTTGCCCCATATCGGAGCATTTCTCGTCCGAAGAACGAGAAGAGGTCGGGGCAGGAGGGGTACTCCTGGAGGACTGAGGGTCCTTCAGGAGCGCTGCGAAAGAGTTCCTCTCGAGGTCCTCTTCCGCGGCAGAGACGAGTGACGGCAATGGAACGCCCTGAAAATAGTCGTCTGCTTTCCTACAGAAGCGGTCGTAATGAATGATGATGTCCGGGCATAACTTCGAAATGAACTTCCGAAAGCGCGCGGCCTCGCGCTTTTCGGAAGGCAGGTTGGCCATAGCGGGGCCTGAGGAGGGCTGCGGTGCGGGGGAAGACATTTGAAACCTCCCTGCCAGAGGGGCAGGGGGGCGCGTCTATTTGAATTTAACGGACTCCGGAGTCCGGGCCAAAAGGAGACTGTGGGCGAAGTGCAATGCCTCACAGGGGACTTACAGTGCCTAGGGGGAGGCCCTAACACTTCTTTCTTCGGCTGCCCGACGAGACGGAGCTCGAACCACGGAGCGTAGCACGAAACGCTGAACTCCCTGGAACGCGAACCGGCGACACGCAGCACACGGAGAACACGCAGAACGTACTGAAAAGTGCGATTAGAGTTGCACCGAAAAGTGCAGTTTGCTGCGTTCTGAAAAGAACGCCTTACGATTGACCCCTCTGAACGTCTCAAAGAAACGTGAGAGTAACGAGCGTACCGAAATACCGAAAACTTTCGACGTGAAACATGGTCGCGTAACCAAGGTCGCGAACACTTACGAAAAATCGGAAACGTAACACGAGTAAAAACTTCACGTCGAAAAAAACGATAAGAACGCACGCGTCCGACCCGCACGGCGGCACGAATCGGAGTCCCTTCTATCGACTTTGCAATTTTCCATATTTGTTTAGTTCTGGTGATGATCAACGAAAAAGAATAAAAACAAAATGGCCGCTGTATACGTTGAAAAAATACTCATTAAGCTTAAAGCCTAATAACCGTTTAATATTAATTATTCCTTTAAAATTCTAACATGAATTAACCAATTAATTATAGTTGAATGTCGACGACTTTACTGTAACTAGTAAAGGTAATTTTACATACTACAAAATTATTTTTACAATGTATGGTAATATCACATTTGTTACTTCTTTATTATATTATTATTTACGTCATTATTTTATGATAAATTAATATAGAGAACAAGAATAACTATGTCGACTGTGACGAAAATGAATAGGCGGATCACCTGATGTTAAGTGATCACTAGCAACATCATTGGGGAGAAAATAGAAGAGGGAGAGAATTGAAGAGAAGAGGGTTGGGTAAGGGAGGTGGGCCTCCGGCACTCTCACTGACCGAACGAAACGCAACAATGCAAGCGCTGTTACTTCATGTCGGTTTTCTGTGAGAGGGTGGTACTACCCCGGGCGCGACGACCCATTCAGTCGGTGCCTTTGTACCTAGATGTAGATGATATGATTTTCGGTTGGCACCGATTTCCAATACATCTCTTGGTAGCACACATATTCATATGGTTCATTAAATTTGGTTAATTTGATAAACTATTTATTTTCCGGTTTTCAGTGCCTTATTTTTATGCCTCTGATTAATATTGAAGTCGGTTAATTCTTTTTTTTTGAAAATTTACTTTATTTTTAATTAAATTAAATATATCGAGCGCTACGGTTTAGAATTTTTTTTATACCTAATCCTGACCTAGTTCTTTCCAATTTTTATACGATAATCAGTCACTCACTTTAAGACAAGCAATAGTGAAATTGTATTTATGAGACTCCAAATGTTTAATTCGAAATGAAACGAGCTATCATAAATTAAATATATAATCGGATACGACTAAAGGACATAAAATGTCAAAGAAAATTAGGACAGGCTATGAAGAGATCTGTAAATCGACGGCCGTTACATCCAAACGAGCGATTCACTCCCAGGAGTGGGCAATAAAATAGCAAGAAAATCTCGTCATTCTTATTAAAGGGACCCTCTTAGTCATTACTCTGTTTTGGCGGAAAATTAAATGAGTTTCATCATATCTTTTGTTACGGTGTGAGGAGTTACTTTATGACAACAACTGCATTGCTTGATAAAGCCGAGATTTGCTTACAGTCGTTCAACACTTTCTTTTGATTAAATTTCTTTGTAGAGATACTCGTCCGTAGACGCTTATAGCGCAGTTGACATTCTCGTTTAATTTGTGAGGTGAATATTAAATTATATCAAAAGTTATTCGAAAAGAACTACATATCAGTCGACCTCTTTAATATATTTTACAACAAATAACATAGAAAAAAACGATAAGTCTAAAAGCAATTCTTTAAGTTTTAAATTTGCAAGATCGAACGTAATTTTGTGAACGTTGATACTAATTGGAATTTTATAATTTTAAACAGATACGACTTGGATCTTGAAAAGTTAATCGAAGTTGTTAATGAGTTTATATATTGTTAAATCTATTATAATTAGAGCTGTTACTGGTTTCAGTATGAATGGGTTAGCTGTCCTCTCCCTCGCTCCCGTTCCTTCCTTTCCACCCTTCCCCTGCCCCCAAACACAGGCTCGCAACGCACTTGCAACTCCCCTGGTGTTGCTAATGTCTATGAACGGTGGTGATCATTTAACACCAGGATCATTTGACCCGCAATGTTCGATGGCCTCCTATAACAGAAAAAAAACTTATAAATTTAATTCTAACTTTGGTTGGGAATAAATTATTTTCAAAAATAATTACTTTTGATTTTCACTGTCGTTTTATTAGAAATAACGTTACTTTAAAACATTTTTTAAGGCAAATAAGAGTTGTTTGGTTATTAGTGTCATATTCCAGATTAATGCCACTAAGTTTATTGTGATTTGCCGGACAGTAGGGTCGAGCACCGTGTCAAGTAGGTTTTAATGTCAAAAGGCTTATAGGGTGGATTATTACGTAAACAATAGTGATATCTGAAAGTGACACCCCTAGAGGGGGATGTCAACCTGACCGAGCTTCTTGTCGAATCTTCTCGATGACTGGGTTGTTTTCCGAATCGGTTGTACTATTTCAAGATTCATAATAGCTGTCGCCGACTCGAAATTGTCTTTTTTATATACTAGTTTGGCAAAATAACTGCACAGTATTTAGCAGAAAGCATAGTATATAGATTTTGTTTGTGGTTTAATAAATAGGCATAAATTCATTGCACATTCTATAAAACTCTTTCGAGTTTAGCAAACGGCTACACAGCTATCCATTAACATCGACATTTACGTGTTTGTAAAAAAGAGCGTACAGAAACGGGTCAAGATATTGGCCGTAAATCTAATAATTTTGTACATATATAACTTAGAAAAAAAAAGAATAAAAACCACAATTCAAATAATGTAAAATCTATATTACTTAAGAAACTTGTTAACACTGACTGATAGACAATACATAGCTTAAGTACAGTCCTAGACAATCTCTTGGACACCCAAAATGTAGCCGTAAATTCGAGTTAGTACGTAATATAGCCAAGATTTTAATACGTGAGAAAGTATATTATTGTAGGAATCTAAAATTGGCATTTATTTATTCTTGTCTCGATGTTGTAGATAGAAACGTCCCAAATTTAAACAGGTATTTTAAAAATAAAGTAGATGAACATTATTAAATTAGACAATTGATTACTTAAGGAAAGTCAGTGGGGAATTAAAAATACGATGATCTATAAGATGCTGCCGATAGGAAATCCCATCGAGCATAAGGCAAATCCATAATAAATTAGTACTTATTAAAGAATGCTTTCAAAGTGCAGATGTAAATGTATATAATACATTTAACATAAACGTGAAATAAGAACCGTACGTAAACGTTAGATCGGATAAGTACGGTCTTGGTACTTTGCTGGGTGAAAAAAGTCGCTCGTCCAACCCTCTGGATTCTTTGGGTCGTTTGACGCACGATTTTACGAGAAAGTTTCAATAAAAGGGAATTCATGGGCATCGTGTTTTTGGATGAACATTGAAACTGAATTCAAATGTTATCAGAGAATAAAAACGATTTTTTTTTCTTACTTGATATTATTGTAATTTGACTGAATTTCGTTAAAGTTATTTATGTTCTTAGAATTATAAGTACAATAAAAACTGAATTATAACTTTAGCTACATCTAAAAAATGAAGAAAATGTTCCGTTATTGATTTTTTTTCTCGAACTGACTTTGTTATTTACCTAGCAAGGTCTTAACAGATTCACCAGGCTACTAAGGCACTCAGCTGATTTTATTTGACAACTCAAGGGTGCACGGCACACCTCGGCTTGGGCTGTTTTCAGTTATTGAGTGTTGGTAAGCGCATTACTTAGAACTTATAAAATTTGTGAACTGACTGTTTTCAGCATATTATTTAGAACAATAATTTTTCATATATATATGCTAAGGAAATATTTCTAGAAAAGAATGGTTTGGTCCTAATTATAAATCTAAAAAAAAATCAACTGCCGAATTTACAATGTAAACACACGATTTCATTTTGGTTTGCGAGTTTTAAGCACATAAACGGACAGACAGACAGATAGTCGTTGCATTTGATAGTACTGTGTAAAAATATTTATACGTCAATAATGATATAAAATAATGTCCTCTACCACGTCTGTCTGTCTGTTCGCGATACACTCAAAAACGACTAATCAGATTTTCATGTACTTTTCACCAGTAGATAAAGTGATGGAAAGTGTTCGAGATAATTGTTCAACATGTTTTAGTTTGTCGTTAAGAGATGGCGCCACAGTACAGTTAGCTCACGCTTTTATAAGGTCGCCGTCTTTTAATGACATGCAGCTGTCGATCGAACATACTTCAAGGACTGGCTAGATCGGTGGAGAGTGACGGTCAATGTTGGCAAAACACAGGCGTTCATCACGGGTGCAATCCCGTATCCGCCGCCATTACTCCTACAGGGGAAAAGCGTGCCATGGTTGAGGCAGGCCAAGTACCTGGGAGTACACATTGATTGTCTCTTGAGGTTCAAGAACCACACCGACTTCATTATCGGTCGAGTTCGAGCGACACGGGCTAAATTAAAGTCCGTGCTAACATCTTCGCTCCCTCTGCGAACGAAGCTCGGGGTTTATAAAACCTATATTAGATCCCGTCTAACTTACGCGGCACCGGCCTGGTACGCATACCTGTCGGAGTATCAGAAGGAGAGGCTTAGAGCTCAAGAACGTCTGAGTCTAAGGACCATCACAGGAGCCCCCCGGTTCGTGCGCAACGCAACCATTACGCGCGACCTTAAATGGGAAGGACTGGACGATTTTATCAAAAGGACAGCCACAGCTATGTTCAGGCGGGCGGATGCGTCGAGCTTCCCTCACATCAAGGGAATTGCTCCGCTACACGCGAGACCGCCTGACAAGAGCTACAAACCGTCCCCGAGAAACCTGGCTATCGTAGAAGATAACCAAGAAAACTGAAAACCTGGAAAAGCAAGAACACCAACCGCTCTAATGAGCGAGAATAACCTAAGGACCAATGCATAGTTATGCATTGCGAGTGATATCACTACCAGAGGCATCGCCTCGGTACAGTATCCTCGCCCGCCCACACCAGGGTAGGCAGAGAAGGCCCCGCGGCACATACTTCAATTAGCCAGGTGCCCCCAATAAATACAATTGTTCTCTTGTCTGTTCGTTATTTTTGTCGATTCGTTCATTGTGGTCATGTTTGTCGAAAAGTATTGGTCGACAAAATTTCCGTAAACAGAAAGTATATAATTAGTCAAGGTCTTTTTTATATTATCAGGGCGGAATAATGTCTATCAGGCTCGCTAGTTAATATATAAATTAAATAGATTATGTTTGTTCTTCATCTTTAGATTTACACTTAAACATTTTGAATTAAACAGAAGAAAGTCCCTTACTTCAAATTATTGAGATCCAAATTCATTCGTTAGTATTCTTGTACCAAGTACTGCTTTCGTGAAAACTTAACAAATGTATATTATAGGTATAATAAATTAAGTAACAAATTCATCTTTTGTTATCAACGATACTGTCTCATTATTTCTGTCGGTTTTACGACTAGGTATTTCAGTCGGTCCTAAAATGAAAACGGATCTCGGAGATTTCATTTCAAGTCGTTGACGTGTTAACAATGATGTACTGGTGATTTCAAGAAGGTAAACGCTCTGTCTATAAAACGAAGCTCGAACGCGTATCAAAATAAGTAATCTTGTATTTAATAGTAATTCCATTGAGTTATTCGAGTTAATATTACAATACTAGAAGGATTCATTAGAGTCTAATTATCACTTAACACGTACAACAATGAGATATCTCGTAGTTTGTGAACGTGTTCAGGAGGTCCACTATGAGTTATCTCGTCCTTTAGTTGCCATATTTGTACAGCTACGAGCATTGTATATCAGTGTAAATATAGATCGGTGATTTTAGAAAAAAAAAACAATCAAAGGTTTCACTTACATGACCTTCTGTGTTGCAGTTTTAAATATAATTTTCAGATGTAACGAGGTAATTTGTACCATGCTTTTTTCCAAAAAACAACATAATAGAAGCGTAAGTATGTAATTGATTGATAGCAAATATTGTTGTTTACCAATGTATGCGTATTACGTAGAAAATCAATTTCGCTTCGAGATTAAATAAATAAAATTATTCATATATAACAAACAAAATGTAAATCTACGTAACCGGATTGGTGGTCGAGCCACGCTGAATCTATTACTGATTTCAACACGAATGAGTCAGCTAGACCGGGGTAGGTCTCACAGAAAACTAACGTGAAGTAACAGTGCTTGCGTTTCGTTCGGTCAGTGAGAGCGCCGGAGGTCCACCTCCCCCTCTCTCCTTCCCATCCCATCACTCTTCTCCCTCTCCCTCAAACACAGCCTGGCACGCATTTGTAACTGCCCTGGTTTTGCTAGCGTCTATGATCGGCAGTGATCACCTAATATCAAGTGAGCCGCCTGTACGTTTGCCTACTGTAATATAATAAAAAATAAAATAAAATCACTTCAAAACGATATTAATTGTACAGTTCAATAAAAAAAAATGTTAAAACATCTCTATATAAAAAAAAGTGAATGCGACAGAAAACAGTACAGATATTTTCACATATGTAACAGTTTTACGTTTAATTGTTCAGTTGTCATTTTTTTTAATATATTGTGAAAACATTTGGTTAGGTTTTTTTTCATTAGTAGACCCGTACGAAATTTGGGCGCACACTTTTTTTTATCGAAGCACGACATAGTGACTGCACTATGCCTGATGTTAAGCATAGTACAATCCAAAAACATCGGCAACCACCGCTAGACAGATTATCCATCGCCGGTCGCCGCTGTCATGCCGGCCGTAATGACGAAAGTCACCCGGTCCTGGATATGCACAGGCTGATCCCGAAACGCGACGCGCAGAAGCGAGTCACTATGACGGGCTTTTTCGCCATATGCATGGTGGTTGCCACCCAGTCGGGCTGTAAAACCCTACCACCCCGCTATCGCCATTGCCTCGTTCGTTGATCAGCAGGGTGCACCACGTGCAGGTGAGGCTGGCTTGGGTGTCTCAAGTCTTAAGATGTTACTCGACACCCCTTACATCCCTAACTAGTATTGTATAAAAACTATAGACTCAAACTTTAATAATAATAAAAATAAAATATATTAAAAAAAGTAGAAACCTTTACTCGAGAGTGCTGGAAAGATTTCAAACTCGATATTTCTTTCTAAACCACTCTTAAAGTGAAATTAAAGTAACAAAAAAAAAACTGTAATGTAGTTTCGAGTATTTTCTACATTTTTATAAGAATCTTACTAGCGATAAAAAATTCATAACGATTCGTGCACTCCACGCATTTTTTTACATTACAGATGTTTTTTTTGTTAGTACCTTTAATCTAATTTTAAGTTCTGAGTTTTCTTTTTTGAACAACATTTTTATATTTAGAAAATACTATTTGTCCATGTGTACCTAAAAAGAAAAAAACGTAATGGATTAAATTAAGTAATCATAAGAGTTTTTTTTTTTTTTTTTATAATAGCACGGCAAAGTGACTGCACTGTGCCTGATGGTAAGCACAATGCAATCCAAAAACAACGGCGACTGCCGAGAGATACGTCATCCTTTGTCGGTGGTCGCTGTCATGCCGGCCTGCGTAAATGCCTCTTCAAGTTACACAAGTAAAGTCAACAAGTAAAAGTCAAAAACGTTGAAATTTTTGAAGCTACTTTAATTAAACTTTAATTTACTTTAATTAAAAAATAATGAAGACAATCGGCTGAGAAACAGAGAGAGTTATTCTTAATCGTTTTACCACTACCTAATTATATATAGATAAATAAAATCTCATATTCGTAGTTCACGAGAACAGGGTTATGTAAAAGCTTTTATCTCCATTTTCTCGCGATTTTAATGTAATATATTACAGTTTTTCCTATCCTAAGCCTGCCCCGGACTCGAGAAGCTGTCCCTTGCTCCGTTTATCTGCGAACTGACCGCCGCCGCGCCGCTCGGCTTTTGTCGCGTGACCATTTATAAAGTTGCTTTTATATTGTTCAAATCTTTTTACACTTCATCGCTGACCCGAGGATTCCCTTTGTTGCTCATATAGGTCGCAATTTTGCTTTCAACGGTTTATCCGGCTTTACGATCCTTTGCCTCAGTATTAAGAATGTAGGAACATGTAAGAGCGGACGGAAGCTTGCTGAACAAGTCATTTTTTCGTGTAGTTTGTATAAATATTTCTTATAATAAAAGCATTTAGACGGAAGTAATGGATCTATCCTGCTACATCTATATCTGTACATTTAAAAAGAATGTAAATATAACGAGTCTGTACTTTTTAGTTTTTGTGAAAAAAAATTATTGCGTGTGTCTTGGAATAAGTCATAAAATACATTTAAATCATTTTTTCGAAATATCTATCTGCCTGTCTATTTGTATGAAGATACATCACTGCTAAAGTACTGCTTTGTTGATAAAATCTCAGTTTCATTAAAATCTGTTCACTCTTGATAAGTTATTGTAATTTTAATGACAACGCGACTTAAGTACTAAAGATAAGTAGATAAGTAAATGGACTTAATAGATCCAGATGATTTTGATAGGTTCCATGCGGACAACAAAGAATAATAAAAAACAAAGAAAAATAAAAACAAAGAATCCTTTAAGCCAGTGTTTTCCAACGTGGTACCCACGCCCCATAGGGAGCAATTTGATAATTAAAGAGGGCAATTTAAAAATGACCTCGACACGACTTCAACCCTTACGCTTTGGGTTATTTAAAATATTGCTAGATATCGGTGACGAATTTAACAAAAAAGGCAAATAAATAAAAATGCTGTAAATAATTATCAGGTATGATTTCGTGTGACGTTATCAAAATATCAACTGGCTAATTAGAGTCATCAAATAAGTTTTTCATTATATATTTTGGAATTTTACTTAATATGTTTTGATAACATGTTCACAGTGATTTCTTTCAAAACTTAACATTTATATTTCTTAAGGGAACAAAACAATTTTTTAATTTTAAAAATTATGTATGGGGGAGGTAATAAAATTTTTTGAAATGTTAAGGTGGGGCATGGCCTGAAAAAGGTTGGGAATCACTGCTTTAAGCCTTTTGTCAGTATAGTTACAGGATTGTAAACAAGAAACAATAGACGCACGAGCTGTTAGTAAAACCTTCGTCGGTACAAGACTTGATTCACTTTGATGTATGTTTGTACGAGGGATGTTTTATTTTGACCGTTTTGTGGCAGTCGGTTTAGTAAATCCTCGTCCGAGGCTTAATCAACTATATGTTTGTTTTTGTCATGACCAAACTAAACAAATTTTCTTTTGTCTCTGATTTGTTTAAGGACTATCATTATAAATATAACAACATTAGATAAGAATTGTTTATAAATATTGTTATGATGTCAATGATACACGATTCAGGTAACGACTCATTTATTTAGATCCACCCACATATACAACATCTTCTTAAAAATTAATATATACAATATCTCCCTCTTAATATAATCTAATTGATAACCGACGTGAAATAACAGTGCTTGCATTGTTGTGTTTCGTTCGGTCAGTGAGAGAGCCGGAGGCCCACGTCCCTTCCTCTTTCCTTCTTTTTCTTTCCTTCCCTTCCCCCTTCTCCCATATACAGGCTGGCAACGCACTTGCGACGTCCCTGATGTCGTTAGTGTCTATGGACCACTCAACATCACTTAACATCACGTGACCCACCATTTCGTTTGCCTCCATTGATATAAAAAAAAATGTACTAACACAGGATGCATAGATATAGATGCGTATATTATATAAATTATTCAAATTTCAGAAGTCTGCCGTAGTGCGTGCATCACGCAAAAACTACGGGATGGATTTTTGATTTTTTTTTTTAGATATTTGGACCTTATATAAAAAAAGGTTCATTTAAATTAAGTTATTCAAAGTTTAAGAAACTATAATTTTAATAAGCACTACGCTTCCAACGACATTTTTTTTTTGCTTGGAAAATTGGGGCAAGTGATGTGGGTGCTTACATTTTTTCATCTGTACATAACATATATTTAAGATAATAATAAATAAGATAATAGATTTACGCAGTTTTTTATACTGTAATGAAATGTCAATCGCAAAGTACTAAAAAATAGACTACATGATGCATATCTAAACCGTTTCGATATTTATACATTGCACCCGTACAAAGCCGGGTCAAGTCACTAGTGCTACAATACAATTCAAACATAATGTGAAGTGTCTGTCACAAGTTATTTTACACAAGTGTTTACATACAACATTCATGATTGTGTTGACCGAATAAATACTCAAAAAGGGATCTGAATAAATTGGATTCGCATCAGAAATGCTTTGTCAATTATCCATCAAATCTTATGTTTGAAAGATTTTTTTTCTTATTGTAGACATCAAATTAAATTTCTAACAAAAAAACATTTTTTCAAACAGAAATAAATCATTGTCTAGACTTTGTGAGGAGAGTTTCAGTAACAACCAATCACACTGGATTGTTTTTATCTTTTCTTTTTCCTCGATATGACTACGCTATTGATCTAGCAAGGTTTTAACAGCTTCATCGGACTACTAAGGCGTGCGCTTAAGGCACTCAGCCGATTTTATTTTGGCAACCAGCTCAAGGGCACGGCACACCTCGGCTTGGCTGTTGCCTGTTGCATGCAAAATCATGACCTATCTTAGCTAACCTAGCTATCTATTCATACATGTATCAGTTGTTGAAACGTATATGTGTTCCAAGCATATACACTGTAAAAGCATGTGGTAATTTTGGCTATGTCACATGCCATCTATGGCTATTCAAACGTGTGTTATTATTCAAGATTAAAAATTACAAAGTTTACAAATCTAAGTGTTTTAACGGGGAAAGTTTTTATGCTTTGATTTTTTCGGTAACTCGCCACTAGGGACTAGCCGCTGCAGACTATAAACATCTATACTTTTCAATCGCTTTTTGAAGTTATATTTCTATTGGCGCGTTAGGGAAAAATGATGAGAGTAAATTTTTGCGATGCGTGTGCACACCGTCACGAAAAGTCTACACTCTGAAGTTAGCTATAGTCCACATTTTGTTTCTTTGTATTTGTAGATTGAATTTCTTTGTAATAAAATTTCAATGTATTAAATACCTTTTTTCTATCGTTAGTGTGGTTTTTTCTACAAACGTTAAAATAAGGCGAAAGATAAAGTTTTTGAAAAGATTTTTATATTGTTACGCCAAAGAAGTATAATTTCTAACGCATGTATATAAGTCCCCTTTTTTCTCGAAATGATTACGCTATTGACCTTACTGGCCTTCACAGCTTCACCGGACTACAACGTGTACATGAGTACACACACACTTTATTAAATTAATGAAACTATATCTATCTACTACATAATAATCTATATATTTGTCACCTTTCTATACTTCAATAAAATTATAGAAGTGTAGCGTTGTGCGTACAACATGCAAAAATTTCGTGGTTAGATTTCAATTACTTTTTTAATTATACACTCATCAAAAAAGTCTAAGCAACATGTACTAATTTAAATTTTAGGATGGTTCTTCACATTATAACGTTGTATTTTATTTTTGAAATAATATCTTTAGGGTTCTATGATGTAAAAATAACAGCTGTTGTCTTTATAAGTTATTTTAATAACAGAAATGAACAATATTAGAATATATTGTAGAAACTAAGAAACTAAACTTTTTTTTTACAAAATGAAATTTCTAAAGAAAATGTATTTATTGGGAAAGAATAGAACAATTTAATACAAAGTATGGTCTCCTCTGCTATTCAGAACTTGTCGGCAACGATTATTCATTGAATTAATGAGACTGTTTATGTCATCTTGCGATATTCACTCCTAATGGAATTGTAGCAAATCCTTCAGCTGTTGGGTTGTTGTCGCTCCGTCCAAGTCCTTCAAAACACGTCTCTGGAGTATGTCCCATGCGTGCTCGATGGGGTTGAGATATGGTGATTGTGCAGGCCATGGCAATACCCGGATGTTCTCCGTTGCAAAGTATTCACTGGTTCGCCGAGCTGTATGTGAACGCGCATTGTCATGCATTAACCTAAAATCGGAGCCAAAGGTTTGTGCAAATGGGTAGACATAAGGTCGGAGAATATCGTCAATGTAATTTTCAGTATTCATGTTTCCATTTACAAAAACGAGCTCAGTTCGCCTGTTCTTCATAATACCCGCCCATAACATAACTGTTGAGCCGCTGTATGGATGAACTTCCTGAACGCACCTGAGCCTTTCAGTATTTTCGGACCAACGATACACTCGCACCCTTCTTGTATCAGGCTTAAACCCGAATCGCGACTCATCGGAAAACATAATTTTATCCTATTGTTCCTGGGTCCATGTTATGCGTTTTCTACACCATTCATATCGACGAGCGCGATTCCCGTGACTATCGGTGGGCACCTGATTGGGCGTCGAGCTCGTAGGCTGTACTCATGCAGTCGATTTTGCACAGTTTGAGGACTTACATCAACACCACTTGAAATTTGTAGCCTCAAACTTATCTCTCGAGCGGTTAACATCGGCTAGCGTCTTGCAGTCAGTTGTATGTACCGATCTTGCCGAGTGGTTGTACTCCTTTTACGGCCTGGATGCTATTCAGCGGGTTCTCCTGTATTATTGTAGCGCTGCCAAAGACGACAAATAACACTTCTATTGATCACTTCCCGCTTGCAACATCCCTACAGCTCTTTGCATTTCATTTGCCATCAAATGACGTCGCTTCATTACGTAAAGAATATCTAACAATTCAATTTAGTTGCTAACTTTATTTAAATGGTTGGTAAAATTATAAAATCAAGACTAAACGTAGCAATTAAAACGCACTTAAATTCAAACAAATTCGCAGTCATTCGAATTTTATGAAAAAACAAAACAATCATTTTTTTTTACAACCTGCCAGTATGTCATCAATAACAAAAAAGTTTACTTACCTACGCACTTTGAGTAAGTACTTAGAAATTAATTAATATAAATGGTAAAATTTGTAATATCACGCAAGTTGCTTAGAATTTTTTGATGTGTGTGTTTCTTAGAGATGTGGTACTTATCTAAAAATAAAATTGTTATGACATCTTCATTCATTATAAGGATATTAAAGTGTGTGAAGTTGAGTAAACGCTGTCATGCACATGCGCAGGTGGGAGGATCCAAATATATAGCATTTTTTACAAAGAAATTTTTTAGCAGATTTTTACATAGGTACAAAGGTAACATAGGTATATTACTAAGATAATGTAGACGAAGTCGAGGGTAACAACTAGTAAACAGTAATAATAAAAAAAAATACGCATGCAAATCCGCGGACATAGCTAACATTATTATAATTAAATTAAATGATATTTAATTACGGAAGTCAACCCGTCCTTCCAGAGACAATTTAATTAACGCATAATGCAAGTTACACGAATGACGGAAGACTTTATAATACTTTTAATATAAATTTCAACTTGACTTAAATTATTTATATAGGGCCTTAAAGGTATCCCATGACATAACCCTTTATTGCTTGTTCATACCAAAAATGACACATAAAGATCGTAATGTCCGTCCTTCGCATAAAATGACCCGTGACATTTATGAGCTATGATGGCTACCTGACATATTATATAGTGAACTACCATAAAGTTTATACATAATGTTTTTTTTTTAATAACTTATTTCTTTGCTCAAATATTTTATTCTAAATTCAAATTCATATTTAACTCACTCGTAGACATGAGTGGATGAAGGTGATATGCAACCTATTTTAAAACTTTTCATTTTATTATAAAACTATTATACCCATATACCTACTCTATTCTTGCAAGGTCAGTACAAATAGGTTTAAAAATTAAATATCTATGATATGAATAAAACGCATTTCAGTAAATTTACAATTTGTGGCGTATAATCTTCATCAATTAATACCTTCAAATATGAATTATATACAATTCTATACATTTTTTTATTAATTACAATATATACGTTTTTTTATTAGGCTTAACCTTTGACTAAATCTTCAACTAATTTTAATTGACGATCATATTAAACATAGTGATCTCCAAGACTAGATGATTTGACTCTGAATTACAACTGCCGAAATAGATTCTTAGTGACAATTTCTTAACTACATAGTTGTAGCTAATCAACCACAATAGGTAGTCATAAAGTTTTTCTTCCAATGAAAATTCTAGTTGCAGAATCGAAATTACGTTTATCAAAGGAGTGGTCGAACATGCAAGAGTTGAAATATAAAATTAATTAAAAGTCACAATAGACCAATGTTTCGATGGTGGTTCAACGAAAACTTATTTAGAAACTGCATCGAATTTAAATTGAATGATCTTCCAACCAACACCTTTAGGCGTGTTGCAACGCATCTACTTAAGACTCAATGTACTTTCTTAGGCCATATCGCTATTTAAAATCAAGTGAGATTGTTGTGACATGGCAAAACTCATGAAGTATAATGAAATGGAAAACAGACGTTTCAAGTGAGTTATAAACTCCCCTCTCCATTTCTAGAAGAGGGGTATAATAATACCATTATCGTAATTAAATCAACGATTCATACCATCCGATACTCGAGGCTCATGAAAAATGCAACGTAGCAATTTGCGGTGTAGTCCCCTCGGTGGATAATTTAAACTTTTTTTATGTAAAGGGCTCATCTCTCGCACCAATATAATGTGATAGTCTTCAGATCCGCTTAGTAATACTTGTTGTTACATGTTTATGGTTTAGATTGAAATATCTGAAAACGCAATTTTGATATATTGTTGCCCATTTTTCCCCTTTTTTTCTCTCGATTTGACTATGCTATTGACCTAGCAAGGTGTTAACAACATGACCGGACTATTACATTTTTTTTTAATTTCCTCTTGCGTATCTTCCTTTTGGTAATCATCACGGATGCAATGCACTGCTCTCGGAAGATTTAACTGGATCCTTTGATCCTGGATCTCTTAAGCGCTGATTGGTCAATTGATAATGTGTTCGGACACCACGTCGATCGAAATAGATTTCTTTGCGATGCAGAAACCTTCCTAGAAATCTTTGCGATGGAGCTTTCGGTGAAGAAAATTATTGTAATAAAACCATGATGGGGTGGAAGAGCTTTTTCTGATTTTTTTTTTTATTCCATAGGAGGCAAACGAGCAGACGGGTCACTTGATGTTAAGTTATCACCGCCGTTCATAGACAGTTGCAACTCTGGGGAATCGCAAGTATGATGTTAGCCTGTGTTTGGGAGAAGGGGAGGGGAGGATGAGGAGGGAGGAGGGAAGGGTACGTGGTCCTTCGGCGCTCTCAATGACTGAACGAAACGCAACAAAACATGCACTGTTACTTCACGTAGATTTTCTGTGAGAGGTTGGTACTACTCTGAGTGAGCCGATGAATTCATGCAAAAATCAGTATTAGCTTCAGCGTGGCTCTACCACCTACAAAAATCCCCTGAATCCGAGCTACCACCTTCAAAGTTGAAATATGTCGCCAAGCCCCCTTTCCGGCAATTGCACTTGCGAGCCTTCTCTTTAGGCTTAGTGTATTTATCATTTTAAAACTTTGTCATTTAATATTATGTGAATTTATGGTGAAATGCTATAATCTATAGAATATAAAAATCAAATATCGACGCGAGATTAATGACGAGATAAAAAGACGTATTATTAAGACCATATCATAATTTTCCGCACTTGTGTATCCCTTGGGTCTTTGATCGTTTCCTTGATCAATAATCTTTTCTAATTTACGTGGAAAGATTGATGATTGATGAGATGATTTTCATCACTTATTGATGGAATGTATCAATAATTGGAACGAAAGAGAGCTGCTTATGAATAGACTGGATTTACTATTTGGCAAATCTAAATATTTGTGCATTTTTTTAAAACCTCATTCTGTTAATGTTAAAATGTTGCACGGCTTAGTAACATTAGCTCTTAGTGACCTTCATGATTTGATCCCAATTCATATAGTTTTGATATTCAATTTAATAGAAGTACCGTTAAAAAGAAGACTCTTTATTTGAATAGATTAAAAATATAAATTGAGTATTTCGACAATACGAAACCTAATAAACAAACACTAGCTGTATATTTACATACACACGTTCAGTAGGGATGGCAATTGGAGATCGCCCGTGTCTTGTTGAAGGGTTTTCTAATAGTGTTTTAAAAATTAGTGTCGGGATTAAGTCGGTAAATCAAAGAATTATAAAAGAAAAAATATATAAATAGTGTTTTCTACTACTACCATTTAGATACTGGCAGGAATAATTGAAATTAATTTGACTTTAAATATGATTCTTCGTAATTTCAGATTTACTTAGTAATCTAAATTCTTTTTTATTGTGTTATTATATATTAATACTTTGCCTTCGTCTATTTGTATAATTAGGGAAAAATAAATCTAATACCTTTAAATAAGCAATTCTTGTTTATTTTTATATTTGTATATATTCAAGTTCTCGGAAACGGCATCATCTATTTCCATCAACATTAGTATGTAGGTAGTTTCGGCGACGATAAATCGATGTAGCTAGATTTCATTCATAGAAAACATTTTTATCTAAGTCTTCAGGCAATGAAAAAATTTAGCTAGAATATAAAGATAAATTTCACCAGCGCTGTCAAAACAAAAATAGCTCAAATGAAAATCGGTTGCTACAAAAATCCGTCGAACCCCAGTTCGAATCCGAGTGACAGCAGAAGAGATATTTTTTTTTCATTTTTTTTTTTGGTGAAAAATGTTAATTTGCGATACAAACCTAACAATTTATCTTAATTTAAAAATATTTTTTTAAAGAACCGAGCTAGACTCGGTCGTCCAGGTATTGTATCATATATAATCTCTATCGCGTATTAGCTTAGGTAGATTGGAAATTATTCACTCGATGCATTTTTCATAGTGAAATCATTGATATGCAGTCGAGTTTGCGAGGAGATGTTATGCAATAACCAGTAATAAAGTGTGTCCGCAGAGATACAGAGAATGCATTTTATTTAACTTCCAATATTCGTTTAGAAAATAGTATCGTTTCGATCTAATGCAATACATTGGTATAAATTTTTACGTATTAGATTGAACAATGCATTGATTTAATGCAATTACGTACTAAATTCGACTTTCGGTAATCTATTCCATTTCTATGCAAAGTAGGTTCGCAATAACTTTAACGAGAATATTAGAATAACGTAATGCAAAACATGGCTTTATTACTGTGATACCAAGGTAATATAGTAACTACAAATAGTGATATTTCATTTATTAATAATCAATATATAGTAAAATACAAAGTAGTTTGTGTTTGTGCTTTGTTTGTCCGTACCACATAGGCCGAAAAATTTATCGCTTTTACAATGTAGTTTTCAAATGTTAGAAATGTAACTAACGTTCGAATTATGACAGCATAGTCAGAGCTAACACTAAAGTTAAGATCTAAAATGACCCTTTTTTATTTACGTGGGGAAATCCCTTACGGATACGCCACCCTATTGGGGAAAAGAGTAGATTATGTCCACTTAAAACCCCACGGTGCATACTCAACCACCGTAATGGGACGATACGGGCTCGAACTAAGATCTAAAATGACCTCTCCTGACATGACCACACATCTAAATGTGATCATGTAATGACTTATGTGGAATTCAAGATCTAAGGAGAACCTACGTGAAATTTGGTATGGAATGCCATTGTCCCAATATTGTCGCAGTTTTGTTGCAGTGTCGCAATATTTATAAGTAAATATACCTATCTAGTTTCAGCTAGCGATTGCGTCCGTGTGGAATAGTTCCTTTGGGCTAACGCTAACACGCAGCGGAAGCTCTCAAAAGTAAACTAAAAACCGATTTTGAAACATTCTTCAATGATGCTCTGCTCCTGGTTTAAGCGTGATATATAGCCTTCCTCGATAATGAGCTATCTAATACTGAAATAATTATTCAAATCGGCCCAGTAATTACTGAGATTAGTGCGTTGAAGCAAATAAACTCTTCAGCTTTATAATATTAGTATAGATATAGAAATTTAACTATTTCCATACGTTACGACAGTACAACAAGCAGAGGGAATATTTCTGTTTATGAAACTCGAACACAAACGCTACACTAAATTCAGTATAAGTTTTCCAAACAATGATTTATCGGATTTGCGGGATTTATGTGTATTATTAAATATGAAAATATCAGTTCGCGATGTATTTTTTCTTGTTTTATGTTATTGCCGCCGACGGAATCCCTAAACAGCCCTTACTCAATAACTAATTCCTGCCAGTCCTCTTTCATTACATTACTTATTCATAGAAACGGTAATGAATTTATGTATGTATATATTATTCCATGTCATACATATGTAATGGTATATCTAACACATAGCGATTAATATACATTGTTTTCGTTTAATTTAATTAGCAAGAGATTTACCAAGGTGTATAAATTAGGATACATTTTTATGATATTAATGTATGTAGATATAATGTATGTACCTACCTAAATGGGTTTGAATATTGTTAGACATTTTCACTACTATATTTATTATTTTGTGATATTTTATTCCTTAACTAAACTCTTCGTTTTTTATTCCGTGTATATATTAACACTATTCTAAAATTAATAATAAAATCTTAACATCTTAATCAAACTTCATTCTCTTTCATATATTTACCAAAAAACATTTATTAGACTTTCTTTTATCTATACTATATAATTCTACTGAACCCTTAGTTAACAATAATTATCATTAATCCTTATTGATATTCATTTCTTTTTCTACCTAATATTATTCGTAACATTTTAACGTAATGGCGGGAGCCGCAGTCTATTTCGTCAAAGCTCGCAATTCCAAATACAATATTTTATAAAGTATGAGAGAGATAAAACGCTATAAGTAGGAACCAAGATTACTTACATTAAGTATCCTCATGCAATTAATTATTTCGATAAGGATTAATGAGTCAATTGGTCCATGTTAAAATAATCTATGTATTATAGAATAAATCAAATAAATAATGAACAATTTAAAAATGTGTATATATATGGTGGGAAAAGGCCATCAAGGCTTGAATGGATCATGAAATGCGGCGCCCTTCACCGCCATTGATGCGGGTTTTTCTACGGAGAGATGTGGACTGTATTTTTTCTTTGTTGTTAGCGAGGGCAAGGGTATAACTGGATATATGCTCAATCGCAAGATCACAAGGTAATTAATCAATTGAGCTTGGTATTGGAAAACATACGCACTTACTTGGCAATTCCAGTCGCCGGGCTCAGCACTGCTCCGGTGGAGAAACTCTTTGTCCCAGACTTTCTTGCGGCAAACATTAAGCACTTGAACTTATATTACTCCAGCTGTATTACATATAGTGCATATAAAAGCCACTCCGGCGCGTACGTTACTTCGTGTTTTTATTAGCGGTGTGGACACGCAAATATTGCATTTAGTAGCGGTGCGGACGCGCAACAAACTGCCCCTCTAGCGGTATGTTAAGGAGGGAAAAGGTGTGGGGTGGGGAAGAGAAGCTCCCCCCGCTCCAACAAAGTATAAAATAACTACCAATATATAATGGCATAGGAGGCAAAACACCAGGTGGTCACCTGATGTTAAGTGATCATCACCGTCCATAGACACCAGCAACACCAGAGTAGTCGCAAGTGCGTTGCCAGCCTGTGTTGGTAGGGAAGGGGGACGGGGAGGGGGAGTTTGAGGAGAAGAGAGGGAAGAGCGAGGGAAGGAGATGAGCCTCCAGCACTCTCACTGACCGAACGAAACGCAACAATACAAGCACTGTTACTTCATGTCGGTTTTCTATGAGAGGGTGGTACTACCCCGTTTACAGAATGTATATCATAACGCAAAAATTTCCCTACACTGAGCGTGCATTTCTCGAGCACATAAATAACACTAATAGGTAAAAGATATGCTTTTTTAAAATTTATATTCATAGCTCTGCCTTTTCTTTGTTATACATTTAATAACTTGTATTTAGTTTTTTAATTATTCTTTTGTTATTGAATTAACGCTAGCTGTAAGGTTTTCATAAAAATAACATTTACTTATAAAAAAAATTGACAACTAAAAAGAGTAACCATCAACGACATACAAGAACTAAAAGTAATACAATGAGTTTTATATATATATATGTCTTAGGCTAAACAGGTAACTAACCAAAAATAAAGTATCTAAATATACAACGTTAATAAAATCCTATTATGATAATGCATCACAACATTTTTTATTAATCTCCCGTTCTTCAAACCGGCACGACTCAATTAAGGTTCCTTGTTGTCCGACGGTGCCCTAATGGAATTCCTTCACAAACATTGAAGAAACTTTAGTGACGGGGCTGTATTAAAATATTATGTATACTAAGGAAGCTCTTCCAATAACTTTCATGATTTATTGGGTCTGATGCACTTGATAAGTGTCTATGAGATAATGACACATTTGTTGATTTAACACAAGATAGATGTCTACTTTCAAAATATTCAATATGAAGAAATAGTTCATGTAAGTGACAACAATTAAATGTATCTTTTGAATAAATATCATTTACGATTTCGCGAGAACTACTGAGTTGCTTTTTTGAAGTTATACTTCTTTTGGCGCGTTAGGGAAAAATGATGAGAGTAAATTTTACGATGCGCTTGCACACCGTCACGAAAAACAGACACCCTGAAGTTAGCTATAGTCAACATTTTGTTTCTCTATATTAAAACTTTCAATGTATTAAATACCTTTTTTCTATTGTTAGTGCCGTTTTTTCTACAAACTTAGAATAAGGCGAAAGATAAACATTCTTTTGTATCAAAAAATTTAAAAAGAAGATAAGATAGAGCTATTTAATTTAATCCCTTCCTCTCCTTTTCATAACCGAATCACTCGCGCTGGGCTTCGGAGCCATAGTTTTACGGTAAATCCTATCTGGGCACGAACTAAAAAGTTCGCAACTTCTTATTTTTGCCGTACCATGAAGCTGTGGAACAATCTCCCGGCTAGTGTGTTCCCTCCTTCCTATAACATGGGGTCCTTCAAGCGTAACGTGAAGAGACATTTACGCAGGCCGGCATGACAACGGCGTCCGCCGAGGGATGGCATGTCTCTCGGTGGTCGCCATTGTTTTTGGATTGTACTATGCTCACCATCAGGCACAGTGCAGTCACTTTGCTGAGCTACAATAAAAAAATATAGAAAATAAAAATAGATAAATAGATTTAAATTTAAAAGATTTTTATCTTATTACGCCAAAGAAGTATAACTTCTAACGCCTTTACATAAGTACAAACACACACTTTTTTTTCAAGTTGTTTCTTTGTGTAAAACGTATTACATAATCATAATTGGCTAGCTACCTACATTGAAACTTAAAGGTTGACATAAAAATAAATAAAATAAGCCTTTATTGCTGTAAATATAAATGGCTTACAAACTACATCAAATATGCTTGTGTATTTATAATATATTATCGGGATCCGGTTTTCCTATTACAGGTTGTCCTTCGACAAAGGCCTCCTCTAAAGATTTCCATGCTTCTCTATTTCTTGCCGTTTGGGTCCATGCTGGACCACCTATTTCTTTTACATCATCTTCCCATCTTTTGTACTGTCTACCTTGGCTTCTTTTATTTTCTCTGGGGTACCATTCTGTTATTAGTTTAGTCCATTTCTCTTTTCCATCTCTTATCATATGTCCTGCCCATCTCCATTTTAATTGTTTACATACTATTGAAATGTTTTTAAATTTTGTTTTTGCTTTAATTTTTTTAAATTTTACTTTGTCTCTTCTTTTAACTCCCATAACACTTCGTTCTATGCCATTCTGAAATACACTTATTTTGTTTGCCATTTGTTTAGTTAAAGCCCATGTTTGGCATCCATATGTTAAGCATGGCAGAATGCATATATTTTAGATTTTCCTTTTTTCACTCAGAGGCATTTCATTGTTTTTCATAACTTCACTAAGAAACCAAAACTTTTTCCACGTGTTGGTTATTCTTCTGTCAATTTCTTTATTCATTAGGTTTTCTGTAGATATTAGTTGCCCCAAATATATATATTCGTTTACGTATTCTATTTCTTCATTATTAATTTTAATACTTTTTGGTTGTAAGATATTAGTCATTACTTTTGTTTTCGCTGTATTAATTGACAGACCTGCTTTTGCACTTTCTTCTGATAACTATTGTAGCATATCTTGTAATACGTTTGGACATTCCGAAAAAAGAATTAAATCATCCGCGAATCGCAAGTGGTTTAATTTTTCGCCGTTTATATTAAGCCCGTATTGGGTCCAGTCTAAGTTTCATCTCCAGAACAGCTGAAAATAATTTGGGTGATATTGGATCTCCCTGGCGTACACCTCTTTCGATAGGGAATTCTTCTCCGAACGTTTCAAGTTTTATTTGAGCTGTGCTTTTCGAATATATGTTTTTTTAGTAATCTTATGTATTTTGCTTCAATTCCTTGTCTTTCTAATACTTCCCATATATATTTGTGTTCCAATGAATCAAAAGCTTTAATAAAGTCAACAAATCCCAGACCTTTATTGTATTCTTAATATTTTTGAAGGACTTGTCTTAACACGTGAATATGATCAACTGTAGAAAATTTACTACGGAACCCGGCTTGTTCTTTTGGTTGATTTTAGTCGAGTGTATGGGTAATTCGAAATAAAATTATTTTAGAGAATATTTTATAGATATTAGACATTAAACTTATGGGCCTGTAATTGCTGATGACTCTTTTATCGCCTTTCTTATGCAATTATATTAATGTTGATTTAGTCCAATCTTTTGGAATTATTTCTGTGTCAATAATTTCATTAAATATTTCCGTTAGTTTAGGAGCAATTACGGGCGATGTGATTTTCAATATTTCGTTTGTTATCTGATCCGATCCAGGTGTTTTATCTACTTTCTTTGTATTTATAGCTCTGATAGTTTCCTCATTCAGTATTGTTGGTATTGGATTTACATTTATTATTGTGTCCCTTTCTTTTATATTTTGTTTTAGCTTCTGACTGCAATACAGGTTTCTATAATATTCTGTTGCGATTTTTAGTATTTTCAACAGATTACTAATGATTTTTCCATAATTATTTTTAATATTAAGCATCCATATCTTCTTATCACTAATTTCCTTCATAGCTTTTTTTATTCCTCCCGTTTTCTTTATAAACTTTTCCAATGTTTTTGATGTTTTCATTTTACGATCTTTCCTTAGTTGGTCATTAATTTTTTTGCTTATTTCAGTTATTTTATGTCGAATATTTTTGTTTTTCTTCATCTGTATGAGTTCTTTCCTTTCTTGTAATAGCTGCTTAGCTTTCGTAGAAATTTCTTTGTAGTACTTAATATTTACTTTCTTTGTCTCCTCTTTCAATATATCTATAATATTTTGGTACTTTTCATGTGTAGACATATTTTCTTTTCTTTTTCCTTTCCTAAAGCCTCAAATAAGTTGTTTAGAATTTTATCACTATTGTGAAAGCATTTAACTTGGGTATATTCGTTATGAAATTTTCTGCTTCTCTTTATAGATGATCCCGTAATAGTCGCTCTTACCATTCTTTGGTCTGAGTTAAAATTCAGATTATGTATAGTATAACGGAAACATTTTTAAACACCTTTGCATTGTTAGTCATAATAAAATCTATCTATTTCATTTTTGTACTGTCCATTAGGTGAGTTCCACGTCCATTTCTTGTTACGTTTTTTGATATAATAGCTATTTAATGTGATTAATTTATTTTGCAAGGCAAAATTAAATACCCTTGTTCCGTTTTTACTTCTTTTACCGAATCCATGTTTGCCTATAGTAAATTCTTCACCTTCTCTCCTTTCTCCTATTTGACCGTTAAAATCACCCATGACGATAATATTTTATAACCACTTTCAATAGTTGTTTGTAATTCATCACGAAATGCCGAATGATACGTCATCGCCGCTGCCGGCTTAATCATTGTTCTCAGCGGAATCTACCGGAATAGCAATTTTGGAAATTGATTTTTTAAGCGTTTATACTTCATTCATGAAGATCTCTGGGATTCTTTGGAAGGTTCTATTTTACCCTACTTCATTATTCAGATGATATACTGACTGGCTGGCCGACATGCCATAGATGGACGAAAAAATTTAAGACGATGAAAAAAAGCTACACTTAAAAAAAAGTGCGTGTGTACCTATGTACACGCGTTAGAAGTTATAAATACTTCTTTGGCGTAACAAGATAAAAATCTTTTAAATTTAAATCTATTTATCTATTTTTATTTTCTATTTTATCTTCTTTTTACATTTTTTGATACAAAAGAATGTTTATCTTTCACCTTATTCTACGTTTGTAGAAAAACGACACTAACAATAGAAAAAAGGTATTTAATACGTTGAAAGTTTTAATAAAAATAAACAAAGTGTTGACTATAGCTAACTTCAAGGCGTCGGTTTTTCGTGACGGGCGTGCATCGTAAAGTTTACTTTCATCGTTTTTCCCTAACGCGCCAAAAGAAGTATAACTTCAACAAATTACACGAATATCGTGTTAAACGTGCTAAACGTGCTATTATTATATTTGTCACATCTGATATTATATTACGGTATGTATATTTCCACTTGGGGATTAAACTAATTTATTAAATTGTACTTTTACAATATAACTACTTACTATCTTCTAAAATAAGTATCGGAAATACACCAATAACTGTTCACAACATTACATGAACTTCTTAATTCCCTCTTGTGTGCTGCGCATTAAGTTGCAGCTCCCACATCTTAGAAACTTCGACTGAATTCATATAAACCTTGTTGTAATTATCAGCCGTATAGTTTGTAGCGAGTTGCTGGAGATGAAGTTAGTTCCAACTATTTCAAGATAATGTTCATTGTTTAAAGAAATTTAATATCTTATCCGAGACTAGATCGTCGTAGGATACTACTCATAGAAAACCGATATTGTTGCGTTTCGTTCGGTCAGTGAGAGCGCCGGAGGCCCACCTCCCTTCCTCTCCCTTCCCTCTTTTTCCCTTTCCCCTCCCCCGACCCCACCAACACAGGCTAGCAACGCACTTGCGACTCCTCTGGTGTTGTTGGTGTCTATGGACGGTTGTCATCACTTAACATCAAGTAACCCGCCATTTGTTTACCTCTTATGATATAAAAAAATACTACTTCTGAGAACGTGTGGGCTCAGTTGGAACACGTTGCTTGACAAAGCATGTTGCCACAAACCCTTCAAACACTGCAATTTACAGAGGAAGCAGATGATGCCGTAGTTATGTTTCTGCAGATATTCGACATTCGCCAACTTGTCAGTTACGTCTAGAGAGAAAGACTCGCTATATTAGAACGGTTTAATGAAGATTGGGTTAAATACGTAATGACTTAGACACTAGTGTAACTTCAATCATACACATGGTATTTTTTTTCAAATTGACTACGCTATTGGCCCAGCATGGTCTTAACAACTTCACCGGACTACAACATACACATGGTGTTAAACGCGTCACAGTAATAGTTGATTTATCTTATTTTGGAATCAGCAAGTTTATACCCAATAGCTGAGGTGATTGAAGGACGGCATGACAGTAACCATCTGTAGGTAGAAGGTCTTGTAAATCTTTTTACGCTTACTGCTGTTTTTAGTAGTTTTTTAAACTGAATACGCCATTAATATGACAGACTTTTACCGCTTTACCGGACTACTAAGGCGAGCGCTTAAGGCATTCAGCCAATTTTCTGCAATCAACTCAAAGGCGCACAAGGCGCCTTGGTTTGAACGGTTGTGTCGGAAATAACACCGCAAATTTAACTAAGTTATCCATTCATACATATAAAAGTTTGTGAATATACGTGCCTCACCAACTTGAACTATTGAATTTGACAACTAAGCTAAACTGAATTAGCTCAGTTCAAATAAGTATTTTAGGTAACAATCTCGTAGTGCTTTTATCGAGAAAAGACTTCAAAAAATTGTCTATACATTTTTTTATGTCATAGGAGGCAAACGAACTGGTAGGTCACCTGATGTTAAGTGATCACCACCGTCCATAGATACCACCAATACCAGAGGTGTCGCAAGTGCGTTGTCAGCCTGTATTAATGGGGAAGGGGGAGGGAGGGAAAGGGGAGGGAGAAAAGGGAAAAGCGGTAGGTGAGCCTCCGGCGATCTCACTGACCGAACGAAATGCAACAATGCAAACAATGTTACTTCTCGTCGATTTTCTGTGAGAAGGCGGTACTACCTCGGACGAGCCGACCCATTCATAATGTAACGAGTTACAGCTTCAACGTGGCTCTACCACCTAGAGATTCAAATCCTTTATTGCTTTCTCCTTTTTTTCTTGCATTATATTAGCTATAGTTATGAAAATAGCGTATATTATAAACAAACTATTGTAGTACATACAGCATTCATTGTCTTACTGAAAGGAAAGGTTTTTCACATTATAAAATTAACGCACAAAATCGGTAAATAACTGTTATTAGGTGAACGCTACTATTTCTGCCCCCGATTAAGTTGTTTGCGTGAATTATATTCATAAACTATAATAACGTACTCGGGATAATAATGGGCACTTTATCGTGATTGTATTTAAGCTTCATGAAATGATGATGTTGTTGTAACTTTTAACGACTTTTGTACAACTAATTTTTCATATAATTTGTGACATAAAAACTATTAATAAAAAGATTAACCAGGTACGCAGATCATCTGGTCTTAAGTGGTCATTGAAGTCATAGTTAACCCTATCAAATGAAACGCTTCAAATATAGCTCTGTGTGTAGCCAATTGCATCAATGAAGTCAGAATACGGTAGTATTGATTGATACTATTTTAGGCAATACCCTTAAATGTTTTTTTGAAATAACGGACTTTAATAAGTATTATTTGTTTGTTTATTTATGTAAATTTTTTATTTCTAGTGAGCTTTTTTGTAAGACTTTAGAATAAAACGAAACAAATGTTACTAAAAATATGTTCAAAAACGGCACAGCCTTTACCTTTTTTTTATTAACGTGGGAAATCCTTTATGGATACCTCACCCTCTCGGGGAGACAGTGGGTTATGTCCCACTCGCACGGACTAAAACCCCACGGTGTGCCGTCAGAACGTAATGTTGGGGCGGCAAGGAATCGAACTATGCTAGTCCTCTGGGATAGCCGATAGCCGCCCATTCCCTCAGGTCTGGCTACGGTGGCGGAAGGAGGTGGGAAAATCCGTTGACATCCTCGCGGAAAGAGGCCATCACTCTCCAGGCCTCCAGGTGTGGTTTTGGCCATGCTCGGCATCGACAAATCTGTTCTTACCATCGCAGCCAGAACACGGCACTGTCCCTTTCAACCATTTTTCGCATTAAAAAGTAGCCTATGTTATTTCTCAGGCTCTAGACTATCTATGTACCAATTTAAAATAAATCCAATTAAATCGGATTAGTAGTTTTGGCGTGAAAGCGCGATAGAAAGGCAGTCAGACAGACAGACTTTCGCATTTATAATAATATATTTATTATAATAATATTTATAATAATATAAATGAACTTGTGCAGCCTTAATTCTGATTAATTAATAATCAACATCAAAATGTATATAATTATGGCTCTGGTACCAACAGGTGTGATAACTAAACTAATGTTAATCATTTCAATTTATAAATTGTGAAATGTTAAATATATTTAGTACCTATTGACAAACTTTACTATAATCAATAAAGAAAAATTGAAAAGACTTTGAAGTGTTCATCTATAAATCTCTATTCGTCATACTTCAAGCTCCTTACATATGCAATCTATTATAATTATACAGCGCTCAATTAAAACGTAAAGAAAATGTCGAGTCTTGACCGCTGGACGACCATTAATTAGTTCTCATACATCTCTATTATATTTTACTGAAATTCTAAACTGCTTTTTCGAATTGGAATTAAATGAGGTTGAAAGTAAAATATAATTTCTTCTTTTATCAAATTTGATAAAACTCTATAAATATAAATTATATTTGTACATATTGCAATAGGTATTATTACCCTCTTCATTTAATTGGAGTAAGCGTTGTAGGCATACCTCGTTTAATTTTTACAGCCATTACGAAAAAAATTCTTTGTCTCTTCTACATACATCTGTTATGACCTTAATGTTACATCGACCCTAATAACATTGTCTCTAGTCTAAGTGGGGTTGTTCTATTTTTATAATGTAATATGGAGGTTATATTTTGAGGGTCGTTATGTAAGCTATTTGTAAAACGTGTACTAAATGCTTAGTTAGAATTTATGAGGCTCTTCTGAATAACATTTAATGAAGTGCTTAAATAACCACGGTTAGGTGAGATTTTTTTAGTATAGTAATAAAACTGAAGTGTTTATTCCTTATTCACACTAATTATTTGAAATGACTGATTACGATGAGTCTTTTAAAGGCAGATGACTTCTGAGACTATTATCTAGGTTACAGAGAATGACGTCGTGATATATGTATTAAGAAGTAATTATTTAACAATTACAAAAAGAACATTTTATAACACACTAAGAATGAATCTCTAATGCAGAAACACAGCATCAGATTTTCAACGCAAAATACAGTTCTCATCTTTTGATTTGGCACGTCGGGGAGAGAGAGAGATAGTCGACTTAGTTCAATTTCGTATAGCGCTCTCTTCGTTTATCGCAGTTCTTGCGCTGTGTGATTAAGAGAACGCTTTCAAAACCGAAACTTGTCGCTGTTAGCTGTACGTCTCACTCTTTTTCCCGGCATGTCAAGTCAAATACCGGGTACTGTGTGACTTACTGTTCCCTATGACAGATGAGTATTACTAGATCTTTCTACTAGAGCTATATAATGTCTTCCATAACGGAAAATATAAGTTCAGGTTAATTTTTAATCAGTAAATTAAAGAATTTACACTTATACGTGGGTTTACTCTCACAGCCATTTCTCCGAGTCTTAATAATACAGAATATGTCCTTTTGAAGGACAAAAAAAATCAGAAGGATTTTAACAGAAAACTTTTCGATTTAATAGCATTACTACAGGGTTATTATTGTTTCAAATTAGTGAAGTAACACCCTATAAATACCGTCAGATATCTTTTTTTATAATAACATATAGAGCTTAGTGACAGAACAGACAGTGTAGAACGGTCTCCCACAGCACGTCGCTCGCGCGGCAATTCTGCTTTTGTTCCAGAGAAGTCAACACTTCCCTGCTATAAATGAATGTGAAACTGGGACGTTCATTGTCGTTTAGATTGTCGTAAGTCCCGTCGAATGGAAATGTTAACAATAAAAAAAATTGTATGAATGTAACCGGTTTATAAGTGAGTACTTGTGTTTTAAATGTTACTGTTTTAGGAAATTTGAGAGGGAGTTTGGAAAACTTGGCTTTGTTTTTTTTAATCTTTAATTTAGTTAAAGCTTTGCCCATAGCCTAGCATCCCATGAATGTTAGATGTTAAAAAATGGTTATTCGTTAACGGTATCCCATAATGTCAAAGGATTTTGTAGTGATCGCCGGGATAGGCTAGACACTTAAAATGAAAAGCATGACAATCACTTTTTAAAGAGTTCCAGCTCTTAAGAATAATAATATATCACCTTTATTAATTCCTTTTCCTGTATGTGTTCGGATGAATTTCGTAAACGATATCTCACGAACTCCCTAATGCGGTGAAGATTGAAATATGAATAAATGACATTTCAAGGGAATGGAGAAACAGATAAAGAAATATTTAGGATAAGATCAGATAAAACCACACTGAATGAAACTCAAATTTGTCATAAAATCTCACTACTACCAGGGTAAATTTTCCTACAGTCGATTTTTTAGTGCTTTTTAATTTAATTTAGTTTTAAAGTATGTTTACTTGGACATAAACTCAAAATTATCATTCTATGATTTTTATTTAATGCTATTTTTACTTAATAGTCTGCAAGTTAGGTATTCTTTGAACTACATAACCGTAGTGTTGATCTAACTGTGTTAACATACTATTCAATTTATCCGTTTGGCTGCCATCAGCAAACGTTCGATATTCAATATCCAAGAGACGTTTTGATTTTCCCAGAAATAAATATGTGTATGTAATAATTGTAAGGTTTCTTTTTTTTGATTATGTTATTTTATTGACACGCTATACTATATATCAGCTTTGTAATAACTTATACTGTTCCATGCCATTTGGCGTGCAATACATTTTTATATTTCCGAACTGACTTTTTTTATTTATATCATAAGAGGCTAATGAATAGGTGTGTCGCCTGATGTTAAGTGATCACCACCGTCCATAGACACTAGCAACAGCAGAAGAGTCGCAAGCGCGTTGTCAGCCTGTGTTTAGGGGATGAGAGGGAAGTAAGGAGGGAAGGGTTGTTGAGTTCAATGCCAACAAGACACAGGTATACGCGTTTACCTGCAAAAGATCCCCATTCACCCCCCTTCCAACTCTTCAGAACGTCTCGCTCGCAATGCGAGACAGTCTCAATATCTTAGGCGTAGATATTCGCAGCGACCTCAATATATGGTACTGACTTTCAAGTGCACACAACAACTTCTGCTTGGCGATAGATTTCCAACTTGAAGACCTACCATCCTACCATTCTATTTTGGTTCCTATTATATTAGGCTTCATTACGATACATAATGTTTTTCTTTAGCGAAATAGATTAGCGCTTATGTTCAATGTAGATATACTAATAAAGCGGGTAGGCCCTTAGTTTTTTGAGTTAAGATATCTTCATTTTTGTAAGCCCCACAAAATCATTTAATTCGAATAAATAAATAAAAAATATCATTAGGGAAAACCTTTGCCGGATAATTCGACTAGTAACTTAGCACATTAATTTTTTTACGTGCCGTTGTTGTAAAAAATCTATAGTCCGAAGGTAAACCTGATTGTTGGCGTGGCGAAACAAAGATGTATTTTACACTATTAACGAAATACTCAAAATCATTTGCAACCTTATCTGTATCAACATAAGAATCTAACTGTTTTGTCGGCCACTCGTTTTACCAGTGCTACCCGGCACGCGCTGATGATTTAACAGCCTTTAACAAACGCCGCCAAACATACCGCGCCTGCGCCTTGTTGATTTTTTGTATTTTAATAAAAATGAATATTTACATAATAAAATAAATAGTGACTATTTTATGGAAAACATTGTAATGTTCTATCTCTCCATTACGCCATAGCTGATTCCTGTCGTAATCTGTTCTTTTATGCATGTAACTTATAGAAAACAATTCCTATGTTTCACATCTGTCAGGCGTTCCGTGACGGCTCAATGTTTTTTTTTTCTCAACGCAACAATTAAAATATTTCATAATTAGTAATAACTTTATCTTTAAAGTAAATTACTTAATTAATTCAAAGCGTAATTCAAAACATTATCGGAGTATTCCGCCGCAGCTGTACAAACAAACTTCTGTTATTGTTATTGGGCCAAACTTTGGTGTTTACGTTTACGCGTTCGAGTTAAAACAATATAATATTGCTTATAGTCTATCATTAAAACTACAATACAACTGTGTTATCTTGTAAAAGTTAACGGTCTATATAACTAATTATTATTAACCACGAACCTTTTTTTTACTAAAGCAAGGATATAATGTCTATAGATTTTGTTAAGCCAATATTAATGCCCATCGTTAGGTCCAAATTTTTTTCAGTCGATGATAATTTTCAGAAGATACTTTAAGTTAAATCTTTTTAGAATCCGCTGCAGTACTGATAAATATATAGTTAGGTCTATAATTCTATTTATGAATATTCTATTATTTCTTGATAGAAATTCTTACTAACACTATTTTTATTAAGAATAAATGCGACTGTAAGTTTGTTTGCCTGCTTGTTTGTTATAATTTCAGCCCTAACAATTCAAGCAATATTCATAGAATCTTAGATACACGTCGTTAGGGGTACAGAAAAACGGACACAGGGTACATTTTATCCAAAGAAGGACTAATATCGAGAGATAGGTCAAATTTACATTAACGCATCACCAGATTAGGCCTCCCTCGGTAGCGGCTCAAGTCTAGGTTCGATCCCTCGTCAGGGAGCGCGATGCAGTGACACAAAAAAAAATTTACATCATTGCTACAACATTACACGATCACCCCCACACACGTGCATGCCTACACACTTACACATGGAAGTGGAAGGGTTTTATTTTTTCCCCTTATCATAATGAAAAATCTCTAATTTTCCGATAATAAATATATGGAGGGGTTGTTGAGGCGTGTATGCTTCGTACACATATACGTTTCAACAACTCATACATATATGAATAGTTAGCTAGGTTAGCTAAGATAGGTCGCGAGTTTGCATGTAACAGGCAACAGCCAAGCCGAGGTGTGCCGTGCACCCTTGAGCTAGTTGTCCAAAAAAAAAATCGGCTGAGTGCCTTAAGCCGTAAGCGCTCACCTTAGTAGTTCGGTGAACCTGTTAAGACCTTGCTAGGTCAATAGCGTAGTCAGTTCGAAAAAAAAAAACATCAACGCAAGCAACGTCGCGAGCAAAATTTAGTCTGCTATAAAGGATACGGATCACGAATGTGATATAAAAATGTAAACAAGAAGTAAATGTCACGCGATAGGCTGTGAGAATTATCAATAATGCTTTAAGAGACTGCATAATAAACATAGTTAGAACCACGGGTATAGCTAGACAACTATATAAGCCAGGATTCCAGAAACACGAATGAAACGAAAAGGATTTCAACAACATTCTTAATATGTAACAATTATTATAGTATGAATGCAGTAACTATTTATTTAATGGAAAAGCAATTCCAGGGAGTTTTTAGCGGGATTTCAGTCTGTCATGTACATAGTGGGTTTTATATTTTATTCATAATCTTGTGTTATTTGACGCTATATTTCGTAAATTTGGTCGTGTTTTTGTAATGTAGTTTATTGTGCATAAGTGAAGTGAATGGAAAATACTATCACGGAGCATGAAATTCTTAGATGCCACAAAAACTCCCTGGAAGGTTCTAACAAGGAATCCACCATCTTGTTAGAATATTTCATACAACACTTAAGGACGCGCTCTCAAATTTTAGAAGTTCAATTTCGACTTCGAATTCTACTAGACGCGTATAGCTCACTCACACAGACATAAAAACTGATAAGCGCTGCGGTAATACCGCACTATAAACGACTTTGATACTTTTATAAAAATATTACAATATTTACTTATTATTTTTATTCTACTTTTTGTTGTATTTGATGCAATAGTACCAAAATAAATTATAGTTTCTCAAGGTCATACTCATTCAAAAACAGTATAACTAAACGTAAATATGTATACGTAATAGACAGATACATCCAATTTGTCTTCAAATATTTAGCCCTTTGTGCCCGATCAAGGCTTAATTTCTCAACATTTTCATGAAGAGTAGTATTGTGTTAACTGGATCACAGTTTAGGTAATAGCTAGAAACATCAAGTTGTGCTTACATATTTAGTCTCCTAGTGTAGGAACAAGGTTTCAATTTTTTTAAGTTTGGTGAAAACAGTATATATGATAATCTTAGTATAGTGCTAATAGTTAGAAACATTGAGTTTGCACACAAAGAGTTAGTGTCAGCCAAATGTTTCATATCTTAGGACCAGATGAGAGCTATTTCGTGATATTTTTTTTTAAATATTAATAATAGCTATACACATGAAGTTTGCGCTCTGAAGTTGAGTCTTGTCGTATCAGCTAAGAGTATTTATATAATTTCTCATAGACCAAGTGAGTAGCTGAATCATGATAACAGAATTTTGGTACTGATAATCACTAAAAACCTAATCTTTGCGATCAGTATTCTAGTCTCATAGAGTCAGATCAACGTTTCATTTTATGGATCAGATGAGTAGCTGTATCATGAGAATTGAACTTTAGTATTCATAGTAGCTACAAACATCAGGTTTGGGTTCAGATGTTTAGTCTCACTCTATCTGATGAAAGTTTCATTTCTCATGCGTAGATGCGCTAGCTGCGTAAGCGTATCTTTGTCGTGATATCAAAATTTTTGTATAGTATAGAGTAACTAGAAATATAGAGTTTATGCTGAAAATTATCATAGCGTCTTATTAATGTTTAATTCCTCATGGGCTAGACAAGTGGCTATATCGTGATAACTAAATTTTTGTACATATAGATATTAGCTACAAATATGAGTATGTGCTCAGAGATTTAGATAGAAGAATTTTTAACTTAGCGTTTGCTTTTATATTAAAAATAATTCTGTGAAAAACATACCACAAAACACGTGAATTGTAAGTTGTAATACTGATAGTACAACGGGCAGCATATGACGGCCTTTATGTAAAATGAACCCTAATTCCACCGACAAACTTTGCATCTCTAGCTTAGATACACTTTTCACCAAATGATTCGTTTCATTATAAACAAGACTTGAGAGATCATGTTCTCATAAAGAATAAGCGTTATATTTGATTCTTTTGAAAGATTACATTTGTTTGTAAATTCTGCAGCGTGTTTATGATATTATTATATATTTTCTGAATAGATAATAAAAATTAATAAAGAGAATGCGAAAACGACATATATATTTCTACCCATGAAAGAGCTCCCTACACGTTTCTAAGAGTCCATTATGAGGCCATTTTGTTATTACCTAACGAAAGGAGTACAAACGAGACATCTGACTCTATCCATCAATGACTTCCATAACAGTTTTTGAAGTGGGTCGTCATTAGATCATTTTGTCCAGTCCTGTGATAAGCTCTCGTTACTACTAACAAGAGGACTGGTAGTCCGGTGAAGCTGTTAAAACCTTGCTAGGTCAATAGCGTAGTCAGTTCGAGAAAAAAAAAACACAAGAGGACTAAAGACAACATATGTATTTCTACCCGACAAGAAGTTCCATAACAGTACCTTAAAACATAAAATATAAAAAGAACTAACGTAATAAAAATCAAATTTAGAATTTTTGTTTCAACCTAATTACAGTGTCTATTACTACTAGAAAAATAAACGACTATAAAAAGTTGGTTAGTATTTCGAAATGATCAAAACGTTTTGTGAAGTGTATACGTATTTCTACAGGGATTTATTTTTTACCAGTCGAGTGCAAAACGACGTACACGTCCTTACCGTATGGCGCCAGAGCGCGGTCTGTGGCGCGGTCTAACACGAAGTGAATCTTTCTTTCATACTTTTGTGTGAATCGAAACTAAGTAAAGAAATAAATTGAACCTTATTCCATAGGATTTAAAGTCTACATAATTAACATAAAATGGTGAAATTTTGTTCACAACTAAATAATTTTTTTCTCAGATGTAATATACATAACTTGGATTTTATTTCTTCTTATTTAAACTTGATTATATGTAGCATAATCAGGTATTTTTTTTAATTAAGAAAATCGTAAAATTACTGAGATTTTGATACCGAAAATCAGGCTGTTTTGCGAGAGGAGACTACGGAGAATTGATTATTTTAAATGAAAACTCATTAGCTTTAAAAAACAATAATCTGTACAACATTGATAAAAGTTCAATGTATCTGTAGTTAGTCATTATGTTTACCAAAGTTGAGTAGTTTTGTTGTAATTCTTGCCGAATAACAGTGAAAATGGACCTTTTTTGAGAGCGCGTCCTTAATATTGAAGTGATTGCACAATGCTTGTAATATTATTGACTGACTACGCGACAATGGCAGTGATAATCAGAAAGACAAAACAAAAAAAGCAATTCCAATTTTTGTAAATTTTTGCGATTGTTTAAGGCTAGGCCGAGTAAAAAAACAATAGTAACGTAAGAAGATTACAAATTCTAATAATAGTTTCTTTATTTGTTTATTTTTGTTTCATGCTTTAATTACACAAACGATCACAATATAATCTCGCGTACACGTCCTAAGCACAGCAAAATTATATAGTAATTTTTAGACATAAAAAGTAACATTTTTAAGGGATTGTTTAAGCCCTAATTAAGGCGAAATAAGCCGCGAGTAAAAACTAGTAATCTGTACTAATATTGTAAAGAGGTAAAGTTTGTTAGTTTGTGACGTTGTAAGGGGTAATCTCAGGAACTACTGGTCCGATTTGAAAAATTATTTCAGTGTTATATAGCTCATTTATCGAGAAAAGTCATAGGCTACATATCATTACGCTAAGACCAATTGGAATGGAGCACCAATAAATAATACTACTTCAAAATCGGAGGTTTTTTACTCTTCAGATCTTTCGCTGCGTGTTAGCGTTAGCTCAAAGTTACTATTCCACGGAAACGAAGTCTCGGGCAAAGGCTAGTTTGTAATACAAGTAATATTATACTATACAACGAAGGCATTAGAATATTTTTATAACTCAAAATAAACCGCTGGAATTTAACCACGCGGAGTGTGAAGTGTGTTGCTTAAAATGTAAAAGCTAACCTTCGCGAGTAACGACTCCAGTCGCGATATACACAATTTCATCACAATAATCCCGAAACATTCGCCAATTGTGGTTGACACATTTTCCAGGATAACTTTGAAGATTTCGACGCGGTTTGGTGTGGCTGCGTCTCAATTACTTCAGCTCTATTACCCGAGTGATATCCATACCCAAACTCAGCAGAGGAACAGATGTACCAGATAATTTTTGTTTTTTAATATTCTTAATATCTGGCTTCTAACCGTCTGAAGTTTGTTACGATTGTTAATCATTACAGTCTGCCGCAATACAAATCTTACAAGAAAGTTTTTCATAGAATAATAGATGATTATATGCTTCAGGCACAATTTTAATTTGACACGGTAATGACTGTCTGTAGTAGTGTATTTTAAAATTAGCTGTACCTATGACTCCGTGTTATGATTTGTTACTATCTTTTTATTTATTGTAAATATAGTTCAGTTATGGGTAATTGAGTTTTATGTAAATATTACCCGTGCTAATTATCTTCACTTGCCGATTTTTACTATTTCTATAACCATGGTTGAATGATATACAAATTTATGCGTTGAAGAGCCATGTACTGCTGAGTAAAATGGAGGATATAAGAACCTTCTCCGCGAGAAAGTTCTTGAGTATGTGAACTTTCTTACTAATCACTTACAGTTTAGGTTGCACGCGGTACTGGATACCGCTAGGTTGTTTAGTTTATTGAAGGTATTTACGAAGACCCATATTTTTTAAAATAAAAGTAGCGTAAGTTACACCTTACAGCTTTAGCTATTTGCCAGTGAAAGTCTTATAAAAAAATTGGTCTAACCATT
Organism: Antheraea mylitta; assembly: GCA_014332785.1. Classification (NCBI taxonomy): domain Eukaryota; kingdom Metazoa; phylum Arthropoda; class Insecta; order Lepidoptera; family Saturniidae; genus Antheraea; species Antheraea mylitta. The sequence goes on along the minus strand of JACEII010000025.1, from coordinate 9,046,213 downwards.
TCGGAGATTAGGTGCAACAAACGAACAGACAGACAAGAATTTTAAAAATTGACTTTTTGCTATAAGAACCTTATATACTTTCATATTCATATTATACATTTGAATGAAATAAATATATAATGAAATAAAACCTATTCAACGAATTTTGATGAAACCTAAAAGTATTTCATGTAATTCTAGGCTATGTATTGATACATTTGATAAAAGATAAGCTCATCGAAGCGAATGAAGTTCAATTACTTTTATATAAAGGTACATACACATTCTCTATATTGAAGAAGTAATTACTTTTGATATACACAATATTATTATTTTTTATATGATAGGAGGCAATCTAACAAGACAATCTTTGTATTATATTTAGTATATAGTATTATATATAGTACTAGCTTCTGCCCGCGACTTCGTTCGCGTGGAATAGATAGATTAACACGCAGCAGTTCTCAAAAGGAAAAACATCCCGATTTTGAAACATTTTTCATCTGTGCTCCGCTCCTATTGGCCTTAGCGTGATAATATATAACCTATAACCATTCTCGGTGATTGAGCTACATAACACTGAAAGAATTAATCAAATCGGACCAGTAGTATTCAAAAAGCTTATTCTTCGTTAGTTTTGTTCACAATTTTTAATTATACATGTTACGTTTATATCGCAAACATTTCTAAAGTTTATGTTGCTATTCAAATACTTTAGTAGTAATAATATTCGTCCAATAAGACAGTCGAAGGAATTAACCCATACTGCCAATTCTGAAGTTGTCAATATAATTCTTTTTCATCTATGACCAAGCTCATGTAAAGATATAAGCGCCAAATCCTCTACATAATATTTCATAAATTTTTATCTTCTTAATTTTCAATACAACAGAATTCATGCTCCGTAGTATTATTTTTCAGTCATTTCACTTACACACAATAAACGAACCATATTACATAAAACGTCACCAATTTAACACAATATAGAGACAAGTAACACAAGATTATGAATAAAATATAAAATCCATTACATGACAGACTAAAATCCCGCCAAAAACTTTATTCTACGTTAGTTTTGTTCCCGATTTTTAGTTTTTTGATATATTACGTATTATAAAAATAAAGTGTTTGTGTATGTATAATATTAAAATAAATACTTTTTGGTGAATACATACATATATCTGTGATGCTACAAATATCAACATTTTTTTTAATGCTGTCGATATGTCTGTTTGTTTATTTGTTCAGGGTAATCTCCGAAACGGCTGGACCTATTTGAACAGTTTTTTTTTTTCTTAGAAATGACTATGCTATTGATCTAGCAAGGTCTTAACAGCTTCACCGGACTGCTTTGGGGGTGTAAGGGGTGTCGAGTAACATCTTAAGACTTGAGACACCCAAGCCAACCTCACCTGCACGTGGTGCACCCTGCTGAATAACGAACGAGGCAATGGCGAAAGCGGGGTGGTAGGGTTTTACAGCCTGACTGGGTCGCAACCATCATGTATATGGCGAAAAAGCCCGTCATAGTAACTCACTTCTGCGCGTCGAAACAAATTTATAATGCTCTATCTTTTCATTATATAACTTTTGTAAAACAATTTTTATGTTTCACATCTGCTAGACGTTACATGATGGCTCAATCTTTTTTTTTCACACAAATATATTCTGAATTAATAAAATATTGAAAGAGAGAGGCAGTAACAATTTGGTACGGGTCACTTCCCTTTCCTTTGACGCATTGCGTGAGAATGTTATGATAAAGTCACAAAGAATACTCATGTCATGATGTACATGCAAGTAACAGAATCACAGTAATTTCAAAACACCTTGAAATTAATCACTACATACTTAACAAAATCATCACATGCGTTATTTGATGACAGACTCCCTGTTCATCATGCCCAAAAGTACGAAGGGACATATATGAAGGTTTTTAACAAAGAATTAAGTTCTCAAATTTCTTTGAATAACATCTGAGTAATTCCTGAAGTAGATGCTCAAAAGTTTGCTCAAATGTAAAATAAATTTCAAGAAGTCAGATAAAAAGAGAATAGTTTATAATGTTGTGTTCAGAAGTAAATAATTCCATTTCTATCTTATTGTGTAAGTTCGTACCGGGAAAACGCTCCAGACTATTGTCGTCTAACGTAAAAGACCGGCCCGTGTTGTCACGCCATTGTTTCTGAGCACATCAGTACAGCGGTAGTACAAGTTAGAACATTTTCTTTTATTATCTATTAACTGTATTAGTTAGTGGCACTATTCGTAGAATAAAGTTGTAACTGCAAATATATTTATATAGATTCTATTTATTGCAATCGAAATAACACATTTTATACTGAGTAATATTGTTAATATACATGTATGTATGTTTATATAATTTGTAATCGTTTTTTGACGTGATAAATCAAACGCTGGCTGCATGCACGGAAAAGCATAATTCATTGTCACGTTCCGCCTGAGCTGAGCGTGCAAGCGAGAGCGCGAAATAAGCGATAGAGAGTCGTGATCGGCTTGTGACGCATCCATATCTCTCCACTCCATCGACCGATGCATTAAAGTCGTTATTACCTAAAATTATCGTCCGAAAACTGACTTTACAAACAAATATTTTTTCTAGAGTCGTTCGATACATTTTAACATATGAGACAGCGTACCGAGCTGTAAAGGGCCTGGTATAAGTATTCCACACATGATCTGGAAACTGGTAGAACCTGGGTATACTCTCATTAATAAAATATGATACCATGAGTAATATTTTAAGAATTTTTGCTTACTCACTTCAGGGTCCCTGTATGATTGGGATCCCGTATCATAATAATGGTACGGCGGCAACTACTCCCTTGATATGGGTCTCATTAGATTAATTTCCCTTAGATTGAAGGGATGATGGCTCAGTGGTTAGCTTCTTGACACATCACGTCGATAGAAGTAAATTAAAATCCTTGCGATTGAGTCGGAGCTTATGTTGTGAAACGCAAAGCCCTATAAAGTATAAAAAAAATTGAGCCATCACGGGATGCCTGGCAGATGTGAAACACCAAAATTGTTTTGTATAAATTATATGCATAAAAGAACAGATTACAACAGGAATCAGTTATGGCATAATGAAAAGATAAAGCTAAATATACATTTTTATTAAATACAAGAACTCAATACTAGGCGCTGGCGCAGTGTGTTTGACGACATTTATCAAAGAGTGCTAGGTCGTTGGCGCGTGCCACGTAACACTAGTAGAGCAAGTGGCCTACAAGATACGGTTGCAAATGTTTTTGAGTATTTCGTTAATAGTGCAATGTTCGTGTTTTGCGTCGCCACGCCAACAATCAGATTTACCCTGCGCCTATAGATGTTTCATATCAAAAACAATTTGCTAAAATGCATATGTCGCACCTTGAATAAAGTAAAGGCGTAACTTATAAAAGTAGTTTTTTGAGAAACGTCTCTCTGAATGAGCGTTTTTATTGCAAAAACTAACACACCTAAAATTTCGATATGTACCCTTAATTAAGGGTGTGATGTTTAGAAAAATAAATAAAACATAAAAAAAACTTTGATTGTTAGCGTAAAATACTTTAATTAAATCACACGATTTGCTTTAAATGCATAATGGAAAAGTTCAGTTTATTTGACAAGTTGAAGACAGTTAATAAAGCCAAATTTATTCTTCACGTAAACGACTAACGGGGAAGTATTTACAAGGTAATATTTTACATTAATATTTATAAATGAATCACGAGAAATGAAATAAGTTACATAAATATAACTAAATGAATAATATTCTTGGAGTAACTTAAATTACGTCTACACTTTTCGAGAA